>JAVKLA010000008.1:935356-948643 GCA_034782735.1 Sagittarius serpentarius
TGCGGCGGCGGCCTCCGCGCCCCGGCGGCTTTGTGCTGCGCTGCCTGCCCCCGCCCCTCCCCTTTGCTGCGTGGAGCTCGTCAGGCGGCGAGCGGAGGCATCTGGAGTTGCTCGGCTTGGAATTCTAATAAATGCTGTGCAACTGCTGTATTAACACGGCGGGGAGGGGGTTGGTATTGGTTTTTTTGGGGGGGGGGGGTGGATGGGGTGGTTTTTTTTTCACTTGCCAAGTGAGAGTGAAGGTGAGATCCGGTGGTTTGTTTCATTGGAAACCTTTTCCTTTTTCAGATTTCCTTGTGGGGAATGTGGCTATTTATAAAGTCTACAGAGATAGATAAATTCTGTTTTAATAAGCGCTGGATGTGCGTTAAGATGTTTAGCAATATTGTTAAGTTATGACAGAGACCTCGTGCAGCAGAGATAACAACGGGTTTAACAGTTGCGATACTGTTACCCTTGCTCGTTGAAGCACCGAATCCACAAATAGTACTTGTTTGTACCTGTGAAGCCAAGTAGTTCTGTTAATTCTCAGGTGGAGCTTTGAGCTTTATTTCAGCAATATTATTCTAATGAAATATTAATTGTAGTCCAGAAGGCTTGATCACCCCAACTTGTCACTTCCATTTTTGTTTGTTGATAATCTCCATTGCTAACTTCAGAATGTGACAGCAACATCACCAAAAACTGGCATAGTAACACACACGTGAAAATGTTGAGTTACTGATCCTAATTTTGTGGTTTATAATTTTATCCAGTACCTAAATTAATAAAAATATTCCATGTGTATCTGCAGTGAAGAATTGGAATGTGCTTAACAGTTTGAGAATACAGTGAATAGTTTATCTTGGTCTTCTGGACCTGTTTTAGTTCATACATAAGTAAGTTTTCTGTGTAAGTTAGCTTTGAAATTCTAAAATACTCATGAAGTCTGTATAGGAGGAATATGACATTTGAGTGATATTGGCGACAGAATAGTAAACTTTTGAGGGAGAAACAGTATTGAAAAAGATTGGGTACAGAATTTTGATGCTTCTAGAATACACTTTAAATTTCAAAAAGAAAAAGCAATAAAACTCAATGGAGTAGAAAACTATGGTATTTAAGTCATCTGTAAATTGTGTTACATATGTTAGTATATACTCATGTTAGTGAAGAAAAGAAGTACTTTCTTGCTGGCTGAATTAACTAGTGGACAGTTCACATATTGAAAATTACTTTCTTCTTCTTGTGTCTGTTCAAGTCTTAATACATAGCCTAACTTCTGCTTTTTCCTATAACGCTAGTTTGCTGTAAAGATTTTGCAAGTATGACCTTTTTTTCCCTTGGAAACCTGCTGAAATCTAAGCAGTTTCTTTTCTGCAGATTTTATAAAATCAGTATTTTAAGAAGTAAATAGAGCATACTAAAAAAACTTTTACATTAATGACTTACCTGTTGCTCTGGAGTCATGGCTCAGTAGGTCAGGGTAAACTTACACCTGTATATAAAATACTGTAAGTTCATGCAGTCTTTAAAAAATAATTAACAGTTGGTATATACTACAGAATTAATCATTGAGATTTATATCTGTGTTTATAATTTGATTTTTTTTTTATAAACTCAAAGCCATTTTATGTATTATTATATATTTGTAATGTTGTCATTGCCTATGGTATATCTGCTTAGTTTAATTAAATTTGAATGGAATTAGTTGGGGTGAGAAGAATGAAACTTGTGTAGGCACAGTGCTTTGAGTACATCATCAATTGCTAAAGATATTTGAAAACTTATTTCAGACACAAGTGTCAGTGGGGTTTGTTTTTTTTTTTATAACTGTGTACTATCTATTCAGTTAGCTAAGTTTTATTCTAGATTTCTCTGATGTTGACTGTAAAGCTAAAGTAGTTGAATAAAACATGTGAATATGAGCTTTTGGAAAATGATTTCTGTAGAACAGCCGTATCAGTACAGGATGGTGAGTACACTCACTGCTGAATAAACACTCATAAGAGGGAAGAAAACTCTTTAAAAATAAAAAGAGTATTAGTATATCAAGGATATTTTAAAATCTGTCGAAAAAGGATGGTAGGCAGTGGCTTGGCAGAGACACGCTAACAAAATGGAGTTGATGCCTTTTTCTGGATGGTGGTGGTCTGGGTTTTTTTTGGTTTTTTTTCTGAAAAGATCAGCTGAAAATATTTTGTGTAATTCTAGGAAAAGTGAATGCTGGCCTAATGTGCCACCAGATATTTACTGTCTCTTGAGGAATGTAAGAATAAGATTTGTCTTCTGGGGCTGAATGTTGTAGTTGAGGGTTCCAGAACTCGTTACTGAAGGAGACAGATTATCCATTTGGTTCAGTGCAGTTTTGAAAAGAAGATACATGAACAGGGGAAATGGGGAGCCTTTCACCTCGGTATTTCACATGTTTGTCTAGATCAGTAATCCATACTTCATTATCTCCTATTGCATGTTTGCAGATTGTACACTGGGAAATCTAAAATTTGGTAAATCCTGTGACTTTTTTTCTATTATTATTGAGGCTTTTTTATGTCTCTCAATATAAATAGGAAAATGCAAACATTATGAAAATGACAGGATATTAGGCTATTACAACAGTAGTTGCTATTCTAAATCATGGATTTCTGGTGCTGACAGGCCAGAAGATAAGTTTATAGAATTGTTCCATTCTTCACAGAATACTTGAAAAGAAAGTTCAGTTTCAAGGTTAAAAAGAACAACCTTCTCCCCAAAGCCCATAATGAGTCTAAATAAATAGTACTATATGAAACATAGCTGTACAGTATTTACTTTTGTTGGTCTTCAGATGTCTAATTGCCATATTGTACTAGTGATTAACTACCTGGAAGATTTTTTTTCTTCATTTGCTAATAAACCACGAATTGACTTAATCTTTTTGTATCCTTTTTAATGAAAACCTAAAACAGTGATCAGGCTAAGTGATAATGCTGCTGCTAACCAAAAATAAAGACAAGAAGACATTTGAAAATACTTCCAGAATTCAGAACGTGGAAAACTAAAGTTTGCAAGGATTTATTTAGCGCTTGGTATTGGTGCATTTTATTTTGGATAATTACAGTAGAAACAGTGCTGCAATGAAGAAGTTAAGGAGAGCTGAGGTATTTGAAATTTGATAAGGTAAATGACTGGATAACTAGATTACAGATATAACACCTGGAATTCTTGTTAAAATAGTCAAATTACAAACTTTATTGCTTCTGTCTTCTATTTTAGTTATTAGAGATTAGTTTGATGCCTCTGAGGAGTGACTTTAAAGACAAGATTTTACAAGATATTATTCCTATATGTGGCTTAAAATTGAGACTATTTAAATTCCTGAGGGGTGAAGGATGGTGATGGTCAAAGTTGGGTGGGGTCTTTTTTTTTTTCCCCACCCCCTAAAAATGATCAAGAAGAAGTATGATAAGCTGTAGTCTTCATCGTAGTCTCTTGAGATATGGAGAGATGCTAAATATGGTACGGTCTGAACGGGTTCCCTGTGGTAGCAGTGCTGGTTGCCTGAATATTCACTTTTCTTAAATGAAGGGCAAAACATTCTTTAAGTATGTGATCTGTGTGTATAAGGTATAAAACTGTTTGAAAGTGATTCAGTAGCATGGCTGATGCTGTGTATTTGAAAGAGTTCATTTCAGTGCAACCGTTCTTTATTGATTAAAAAGGTATTCCTTGTGTTTGCATTTTGTAGTCGTCAACAAGAAATCGAAGAGAAACTCATAGAGGAAGAAACGGCTCGAAGAGTGGAAGAGCTTGTGGCTAAACGTGTAGAAGAAGAGTTGGAGAAAAGGAAGGATGAGATTGAGCGGGAGGTTCTCCGCAGGGTGGAGGAGGCTAAGCGCATCATGGAAAAACAGTTGCTCGAAGAACTCGAGCGACAGCGACAAGCTGAACTTGCAGCACAAAAAGCCAGAGAGGTAACGCTCGGTCGTTTGGAAAGTAGAGACAGTCCATGGCAAAACTTTCAGTGTCGGTTTGTGCCTCCTGTTCGGTTCAGAAAGAGATGGAATACAGCAAATCTAATTCCCTTCTCATATAAACTTGCATTGCTGCGAAACCTAATTTCTAGCCTATTCAGAGGAGCTCACTGATACTTAAACAGTTATTCTCCTAAAACCTGAACAAGGATACTTGATTTTTAATGGAACTGACCTACATATTTCAGAATTGTTTGAAACTTTTGCCATGGCTGCAGGATTTATCAGCGGTCCTTTCATTTTTGGGGAAGGGTATTAAAAATCTGTAATTATGTATCCTTCATTTGCTTCATTTTATTTACATAGACTGTAAGAGGCTTTTGCCTTCAGTCAGGCAAAAAGCAGGGTCCAGCAGTGAGCTGCAGTACCTGTCTTTAACAAATAGGTTTCTTACTCTTCATTTAAAATGAACATTTTCCTTGAGCGTACATTGGACTAATTCTGGGACTTCGAGCATAAGCCCATCCACATCTTCACGAAGGATCTATGTCCAAATCATTATATCCATTTTTAATAACTACTAACAACTTTTTTTTTCCCCTAGAAGTTATAAAAGAGCAGGTTGCCCTTGTCTGAAGTCCAGCTGAACATGTGACTTTGGTTTTTGTGGGTTTTTCTGTTTTTTTTTTTTTTGGTTTGTTTTTTTTTTTTTTTAATCAGCAGCTGGAGCAGAAGCTGAAAATGTCTTTCTGTGAGACCGTAATTTGCTACTAAAGGCTTTGATGCCTGCCTGCACCAATCATTCCAGGATCCCGAAATTTCAAGACAAACTTTAAACTCTAAAGGAAATTTGTGCTAAACAGTCCAAAGTTTCAAATGCCTTTTTCACTCTGTACTTCCTGCACAGTTTATTTTAAATTAATATTTTGATTGGCTTACAAAAGGAAAGACAGTAGCAACAAAGTTTTCCCTTCATACTAAATGTGACTTGTCTGTCACATAGTATCTTTAAATTAAAAAAAAAACAAAAAAACAAAAAAAAAACCACAAAAAAAACCCAACCTGGAACACTGAGGTACAACAAATATTAAAAATATTACATTATACTTATTTTGCAAGACCTTACTATGAAAGAATTTAAGTTGAATTTAGATGTCTATAGTCAGCAAATGCCTCATGTATCGAGGTTTTCATTTGTTCAGATGGATGCCTTTTTTTTTTTTTTTAAAGTATTTTTGCTATTGTCAATGTGATGTGGAGAAATCCAGTCAGTTCTTTACAACGCAGAATAAACTTCCATGCCTGGAGTGAACTGTGCTAGCTAGTAGCTGGTTACTAGTCATAGTAAGAAGTTTTCTCTTCATATGCTTGCTTTGTTCGTATTAACTTTTTTTTCTTACACAGACACAAACCTCTGGCTAACTTTAAATCTTCCAAAAACTAAATTAATTTGGATATATATTACGTGAACTGAAACACCTCAAAAGCTTTCACGCAGTCTTCATATTTATGACTTGCATAACAGAGTTCCATAAAATTCACCAAGAAAACAACAATTACAAGGCTTTATTTCCTGATATGCCTTCCCTGGACTCCTGAATTCCAAGTTCAGACTGCAAATGACAGTTTCAGCTGTCTTAAAATTGTCAAAATATTGAATGTTAAGTCCATTCTCCCCATGAAAGAAGCCCATAGCTCCATGAAGTATGGATTACCATTTGTATTTTTCACTAACAGTAAATGTATTTTTCTTATTAATTGTTTGCCTTAGGAATGATTTACATATTTTTGTTCCTTCTTATCATAAACATCTGCATTCCTCAGCTCAGCCTTCCTTGTATGTTGTTTCTTTATAAATGGTTGAGCTGCTGATGCAGGTATTGCCAAGCTAACAGTACAAATCATTTTAAAGAGGAAGCTGGCGCGTATGGCAGCCGAGGAGCACACTCTGCAGGACACTGGACAAGACAGTAAATATTCAACTTTTAATGCTGATTAAAGGAGTATAGGTAAAGAATACGTAGGTATACTTAATTGGTGAGACAAACTATTCACTTTATTTATATTTTCTATATTACTTTTTAATTTGGTAAATACTATCCAGTTTTTGTAGTTGTCCTTGTTGATTTGTGTGATATTAAAATTCTAGTAATAAATTGTCAGGATTCTATGATTAGGGAGGGTTTAGTTGGTTGCTGTTTGGACTGGGCGGGGTGATTTAAATTGAGTACTAGAAACCAGTTTTAGTGGCTGCACAATTTACCGTTGTGAGACAAAATAGGTGGCTGTAAAGCTGCCACTTTTAAGTCAGTTCACAGAAGAATTCTGAGAAAGATTAGTCAACATGCAGAAATGAGTATTTTACTTTACTAACATCTTGCCCTGTCCTCCCCTTTAGGAAGAAGAGCGTGCAAAGCGTGAGGAACTAGAGCGAATACTAGAAGAGAATAATCGAAAAATTGCAGAAGCACAAGCTAAACTGGTATGTGAAGATGTAGTTAACTGTTCTGTAGGGGAATACAGGTCCCTCTGCCTGATTTGCAACACAATTAAAATAAACAAATCAACCCTTTCTAGAGTTTTAACTTGTCTGTTGCCAGTTATGTCAGTAGTGTTGCTCTCCTTCCCTTGAGCGTAAGAGACCAGATCCTTAGCAGTAACACTAGTCTGAAAAAATAGTTCAGGAGCGGTTAATTTAGAGGAAGACAGCTGTGTTCAGGATTTTAAAAGTACGTTTTTAACTATATCTCACGGGGAAGGTTGAAGTAAGTTTGCAACCTTGTTCAGCTTCTAGACCAGAAGTGACTAATTCTGTTTTGTTGAGCAGGACAAGTATAAACTGGATTTGAGACTAGTATAGTGGTGATATACAAGTGCTGAAAGGGACTTTCAGCATAAGCTTAGGACATCTAAGTTACGAAAGTCTAGCTTATGTTGGTCTCCAGTCCTATTTAAGCAGGTGCCTGTCTCATGAGAACATTCAGTGTGATTTAGCTGATTCTAATCAATTCATGATAAGCCAAACTAAGCTTCTTCTAAACCCTGATTGAACTCTATCGGTTTCACTTACCCAAGTAATTACACCTTTTTCATGTAAAGAAGATGCTTCTTAAAACTGTTTGCTGGAATGACATCTGCTTTAGATCTCTTTCTGTTTTACTGTTTTCTCAACCTCATATGGTGGAAATGGGACAAATAGAAAATGTAAAGTATTAACTGATGTCATTAACAAAATAAGCACCTTTAGGAGACGACTGGAAGAGCTGTAAGAACCATAAGTCAGTGTAAGGATTGACTCATTACGAATCAAGCAAAGATGGTTTTGAATTAGGAGGGGGTTTTAGGTGGGTTTTGGAGTGGGGAGACCTCTGTTTGAAGGTCTGTTACTTCATTATATTCTGACTTCATCTGTGTTGTGGTTTAACGCCAGCCAGCAACTTGGCACCACGCAGCTGCTCACTCTCTTGCCCCCCACCCAATGGGAAGGGGGAGAGAATCGGGAAAAAAAAGTAAAGCTTGTGGGTTGAGATAGGAACAGTTTAATAGTTAGGAAGAAACTAACAATGACACTAATAACAACAATAAAGTGACAGTAATAATACAGGGATTGGAATACACGAAACAAGCGATGCACAGTGCATTTGCTCACCACTCGCCGACCGATGCCCGAGCAGCGCTCCTCCCCCTGGCCAACTCCCCCAGTTTATATACTGGGCATGACGTCCCATGATACGGAATACCCCTTTGGCCAGTTTGGGTCAGCTGTCCCAGCTGTGTCCCCTCCCGACTCTCCTGTGCCCCTCCAGCCTTCTTGCTGGCTGGGCAGGAGAAGCTGCAAAACCCTTGACTTAGTCTAAGCACGGCTTAGCAACAGCTGAAACCATCAGGGTGTTATCAGCGTTCTTCTCTTACTAAACCCAAAACACAGCGCTGTACCAGCCTCTAGGAAGACAATTAACTCTGTCACAGCCGAAACCAGGACGATCTGAGACATGACGAGTGTCAGGGGAATTTCTCTCTATATACACTGATTTCCCTAATTAAAATGTAATGTGTTGTTTGCAAAGCAGTGCTGAAAAACATTGCATGTGCGCACTCGAGATCTTGATACATGAACTGTAGAAAGTTTTCGGTGTTTCTTCTAAACTCAGTTCAAATAACCATTTTATAAATGGCTTCACTGAAACCGGCTGTGGCATCTAGCTCAGGCAGAACTGCTTACATACCTATGCAGGATTGGACCTGTTTGGAAGTTAATATGGACTTGTAAATTGCTTTTATGACTACAAAATATGCTGGCCTAAATTCTTCCATTTTCATATATAGGCTGAAGAACAATTGAAAATTGTTGAAGAACAAAGAAAGATTCATGAGGAGAGGATGAAACTAGAACAAGAGAGACAACGTCAGCAAAAGGAAGAGCAAAAAATTATCCTGGGCAAAGGAAAGTCTAGGCCAAAACTGTCCTTCTCACTAAAAAGCCAGGATTAAATTGCAACTCTGAACTGTTAAAAGAAAAAAAAAAAAGAAACAAAAAAAAACCCAACAAAAAAGGAAAACAAAAAGAAACTTTGTATGGTAGCTTCATGTTGAAGTGTTTTTTTTTTTTTTTTTTTTTCTATGTCTTTTTTTTTTTTTTTTTTTTGGTCTTTTTTGAAAGTCTGGAAAGTTAGCTTGTTCTAATAGGGGCTGTGCTCTGCAATTCTTAATTTTTTTTAAACTTCCATTAAGTTAAACCCTTATCAGATCATTGTTGCCTTTTAGAGGGTAATCTGTTCTCATCAATTTTGTTTCTGTATTAGTGATCTGAAGCAGATCAGGTCACTTTATGAATTGTGGATGGTCTGATAAGGTTTTACTGACCTACACATCAGAGTTTGACTCTGATAATTGACAGAACTTTATACTGGGTATTGCTGACTTTTAATTATTTTTTTTTTTTAAAGTCAGTAAATACATGAGTAAATTGCCATAGTATTACTGGACCTCTGTGGTTTATTGTTAAATCAGTGTCCTATGATACTGTCCCATTGTTGCGCTTGATGTTCCAGATACAGGTAAGGAAATAGTTTGTCACTTCTGCTATGAATACATAGAGAGAGTTCAGTATTGTCTCTGTTAGATTTGTTTTTATTACATTGACAGCATTCAACCAGCGTTCCCCATTGTGTAAATAAACCAATTTGCTGAATAAAGTGAAAGTCTTAAATTCATATGTTTAAGTAAATTTTTTTAGTACACTTCTATAAACAGCTATGAGTGACAATTCACATTATTAAATTCAAGACTATGGTGGTATTTTTAAAATTTTGCTTTAAACTATTGTGGCTTCTCCTACTTATAATGCAAAATTACACACAGTAAAAAAATCCCTGCAGTTGTGAATGTTTTTGATGGCTGCTGCTGTGTTCATGAATGTTGGGTTTTATTCTGACAGAGACTTACTTCAGCTGTAGTATCATGTTCGAACAGCTGTTTGGCTTACTTCACCCGGACCAATACTTCCATACCTAATCCCCTTCAGTTCACCTCATAATATAGTATATTGTATAAGTAAAGGTCATTACCATATAATGAATCTGATGGATCCTAAAGGATTTAAAAATGGAAGTTTTTTCCCAAAGGACTGGACTGGCTAGCATACTTGAAGTGAAAAACAGAAAGTGAGATTCTCTCTATACACGTTGTTTTCGCCAGAAAGCAACTGTTACTCATATACAGATCTTGAATGTTATCCATTTATATATGCAGGTTTTATTTTGAAAAATGAAACTACAGATTGAAAGCTATATATAGAAGTCCCCTTTTTGTATATAATTCTTCTAACAAAACCTGGATTACTATAGCTTGTCCAGTTCTAAAACTTTCTTTTTCCTGTCGGTGTGCAACATCTCTAATAACCGCAAAGTGGAAGTTACCGGTAGTTGCCTGAGCATTTGAATGTTACTGGACAAAGGTGGAAATAATTCCCGATATTCCCAAAGGATCTGTTTCTGTAGATTCGGCAAATTAAATGTGCTACTGAAAGCAGTATTCAGCGTACTTTGTATGAAACCTGGGCTTGGGGGCCAACTGATGTGTATCACTTTGTCCAGTATGTCAAGAAAAATGTGAAGACAGTAAAATAACCTACACTATTACTGTACTTAAATTTGTCTATATATTGTATTACAAAAGAAGGTTGAAGGTTGCTTAATGCGTAAAAGCAAAAAGCTGAAGCCAAGTAAATCATGTACATGACCTGTTGGCAGGAGCAGGCTGTATTTAAAGCTCAACTGATACCTGTATTTCTAAAACAGAAAACACCCCCTGTTCCCTTATGAGAAACAAGCTATTAAAAGTCAATACTCAAACCAGACCTACGCATTTTTGTTTCCTCTCCTCTCCGAAAAACAAGAAGCTAAGTTCTGGTACGTGCAGCTGTGGTATCAAGTGTTTTGTTCTACCTCATGAATTTGCTGCTAAACAGTAACATTTGTTCTTTACGCTTAACACTGCGTAGGCTTAAGACGGTGAGAGGCTATTTTCAATCACACCTTTAGGACGACTGTGTGGACAAAATGTCCAGTCACAGTTAGATGGTCCCTTCCACCATTTGGCACCTCCCTGCCGGTGTTTCCTTCCCCCCCCTGCCCTCAGAAAAGGAACGTATTTGTTTGTTGTTGTTGTTGGGGGCAGGTTCAGTTGGTGGAAACCACTGCCTCTTTACCGTCCTAACGCGTTCTGTGTTTTTTCCATAGCTCTTTGTAGACGGGCGCGGGCGGATGTCGCGTTTGCATTATTCTGGGCTTTTTTCTTTCTTTTTAAAATTACTGTAGGGCTTCAGGGAATGCTGTTGATTTCTAGGAAAACTGAGGTGCGCACAGTTTGGGAGGGGGGGTAAACTGGCATTTGATAGTAAGAACTTGAGAAGTTCTTATATTCCCTTAAAACTTGATACCCGTCTAACGCAAAGCAGGTTATAACATAGGCTGACGTTTAGGTAGTGATTAAACCGAGCATGAGGTCTGTGGCGGGGGTGGGGGTGGATCTACGTGAGGATATTGACTTGCCTAGAAAAACTCTTAGAAATTGTGTTGGGTGTTTTTATTTCAGTACAGTTTGAAGGTTCAACTTCAAATTTTGGCTAGGCGATTTTTGGTTTGTTCTGGGGTTTTGTGTGTTGGTTTGTTTTTCTTCCCCCTTCCCTCCCCAAGGAGGCAGGTAGGCATTTTTTGTTGCCACCTTCAGCAGTATTCATTTCCCTTACAGCGTGACAGAAGAGTTCTTAGTTTTCCCAGCCCCTGTTCATAAATACCCTGGAGAATAATTTTAATCCTGAACAATGCACCTACCCGGCAGAGGCAGGAGAGAGCGGAGGGCCTTCCAGCAGTATCCTAGCAGTGTGCTGTTACTTGGGAGATGTCTTAAAACTGCCCTTCGAACTTCCCATGTTCATGATCATCATTTTTCCAAGCAGAAGTGGAAAGCTGACTGCTGTGAAACGTTTCGGAGAGCTGGTGTCCTTGAAGCTTAGCAAAGCAGAGACAATTGGGTTGGCGAGATGTCTCAGCTGCCAAGCAACTGCGTACCTACGTATAGACAGATATGTCAGTGTTATCCTACTGAAGTATCAATACTTCATCCGCTCCTGTCTTGTCTTGGAAAAAGAAGGATCCATCTTCATTGTCTCTCCTTTTCTCTTAAGCTTTGTGTCACCTCGTACACCTCACCCTGTCCGTTGCCCTTGCTGACTCGAAGACGGCAAAGCCCTCTTTCTGATGCTGTTAACCTGCCCTCCTGACGATCGTTCCAAATTTCTGTGCCATTTTCTGCGCGTCCGCCAAACAGGAAGGCATCGGTTGCGATGCGCTCTTAACTGCGTGAAGTGTCTTGTTAAACATTTTTGGAGTATTTGGGGACGTGTTGTCCCTTTGGCAAGCGGGAGGCGAATGATTAGCTCTGTTGCTGCAGGGTCTCGACTCGGCACAGGTTCAGGTCATATTTGAGTTGATAAACGCTTTTCAGTTCGCATTGCAGAGGTGATTTATTTCAGAAGAGAACCGTGGAGCTGCCCATGTGCCTAAGGCTCATTCCAAGGCGGGAGGATACGGTCGAAGGGCCTGGGCTGGTGCAGTTTCGGACCAACAGGCCAGTCCGGCTGGAGCTGAACCGTGACCTTCGCGCACCGCTGTTACTATTCCATGCCGGTACCACCAAGTGCGGGCGTTCCAGGGTTCTCCCCCTTCTTCCCACCCCACTGTTCCGTTAGCCAGCTGAAGAGCGCTGAGCCTCCGTTGACGTTTCCATACCAGACAAGCTCACGCTTCCCATGGTCTGTCCTGGACTGACTGGCAGAGCCAGGGGTTACGCTGGCCCAGCGGCCAGCCCTGCACGGGGGGTCATAAACCCTTCTGAAGGTCAGTCGCGTAGAGAAGGTTTGATCCCTGGTCTTGTTTCCCACCCCACGTATCTCACTGTAGACCACAAAGTAATGTAAGAGGCTTTGTTTTCACAGGGTGATACTGAGAATCGAGATAAAAATAAGCCCAACAGAGAATTAAAATGCATGGTTGGGATGTGCCAACTTCTTTTCTGGTTTTTACTACAAGGCTGCTTGAATGCTGTGGCTGTGTTCCGGAGGATCCAAGCTCATTTTCTAAGAAGCGATGGTTAACCAAAATTGCTGTTATAAAACAGACATGGAGAAGACCAGTTAACATCTAGGTATATACTCACTCTACCGTAAGTGCAGAAAATGCATCGTTACCGCGTGAATGATATTTTGGAGCTGCTTCAAGTAGCCGGCATACTTGGCCTTCGGTACAAACAATAAACAAGCCATTTAAATCGGTAAGCGTCAATCATGCGATCGTTTGTCTTTATTAAATTTAGCAATAATTGTCGCTATTGAGTTATCTCTTTTCAGCTTTCAAAACCGGTAAATTTTCAAGTAATGATGAATGATGGTGAGCTTTCCCACTTAATAAAAAATTTGGTGTGCCATATATTCTCATAGCCGACATTTAGGCTGGTGTTTAGAAAAGAATCGGGGATTGTGGGGCCCATCCCGATCCCATTCGGATCGGCTGCCTTTTTGGTACAGATTTCGTAGCCTCAGAGCCCATATCTATGTGGTTATTGCCCCCACCACTGTCGGAAAGGAGCCGATGGGGCTTACTGAGCGATAAACCCGGTTTTGGGGGGAAGGCCGGCTGAAGTACCACACATAAAGGTGTCGGCGGTGCAAACGGCAGAATCCCGGTTTTTCCCTGAAGGCAGTGGGAAAGGCGGGTCTCACCTGCTCGCTGGCAACCCCGACACCCCCCCCCATCCCGCCCCCCCCCCCCCCCGCCCTCGCCGGCCGGGCCCCGCT
>JAVKLA010000008.1:960679-977421 GCA_034782735.1 Sagittarius serpentarius
CTGAAACTAGAAAGCGCCCCCCCCCCCCGCCCCCGCCCCCGAAATTCCCTAAACTTGACGGTCTTCAGTGTCACTTCGACTTAATTTGTTTTGTTGGGGGTTTTTGTGCTTGTAAATTCACATTTAATCTTAGCCTGATTTTCGAAAGTCTTTGAGCAGGCTTAAATGCAGAATTACAATAGGTAATTTTAAATTCCATATTTGAAAATTTCATTTAGTACTTTATATTTCTAGTTGCAAGTAGATAAATACGTTCAAGGCTTCTGTCTAGCTCCTGTTCAACTCCCATCAAAATACCTCCAGTGATGTCAGTGAGTATTACATTCCTGCAAGGGCTTTACATTATAATTGTTTTTTCATTATAGGCAAAACTTTGGTTTTCTTATAATGAACAAAATCTATCATTTTACTCGAGGAAAGAGAACATCCAGATGGTTGGTGTTTGGGGTTTCCCCCCCCTCCCCGTTAACTGTGATGCAGAGAACTTTCCTTTGATGAGATTATTTATGTTGTCAAAGACAGCAAGTCAGGCCAGGACCTCTATCTTTTTTGGCAGTCCTGGCCAGCCAACACCCAGTGTTTATTACGGTATCAGCATGGTAATTACAATGCAGCTGATTTAAACTTTGATGTAATAGTCTATGCTTTCTTCTGGTTTTAAACGTAGGTTCCAAGCCAAAAAAGATAAAGGCTGGTAGAGGATTATGTTGCTAGGTGAATCATTCCTGATGTATGGCACATACATAACTGTAAGATGGGTTTTCTACCTATAGTGTTCTTTCGAAATGTCTCGTGGTTAATGGCTAAAATTGGATTTACAGGACTTTATTTAGTAGGATTCAGAGCTGTGTATACTTTAAAGCATAATCAAGTTTTACACGTCAACAGAAAATGAGAAATTATATGGCTTGTCTTACACAGGAGGATAGGTCAGATGGTGGAATGATAGTTTAGGCTGAAAAATCTGTGATGCTGCAAATTACTTCTCACCATTTTGTTGCCTTTTCTTTGAAGAGTGCCTTTACTTAGGTACCCAAACCAAAGAACAGCGGTGGGAAAGGTGAACAACGCACTGTAAAGGGAAGTGCACGTTAAAGCTAATAAGAGGGATTTCAAATTTGTTATTATTGTTATTATTATTGGTTAAAGCCCAGTCGCAATTGAATGCCATTTTATTTTGGATTGGGAGTTCTGCCAGACTCCAGCCTGTCAGAGCTAAGAAGACTCAAATCAAGTCCAGGCCTATTTCTGCAGCAAACGGGAATCCTGGCTCCTTGCCTGTGGATTCATTCAGGAAGACCCATCTGGCTTTTGATGTTCTGCAAGTTTGAAGCAGTTTGTTTAAGGAACCTATGCAGCGAGCCCTGATGAAAGCACACATAACTGCGCTTCTGACTCTTCGAGTGGTGCATCGTTTCACATTTTCATTTTTGCTGGTGCTTGCCATCTGCTTACCCACTGTCTGAGCAGCAGTTGGTTTCTATACCTGACTGGATAAAAGTGTAAATTTGGAGCTGGGAACATCTTGTCTCCTTTTGAGGATATGCAGTCCCATAGCATTCACTGTCCACACTTCAGTTGGTTTCTTCATGTTTAATTAATTTCAGTTTAGTTCAGAAGCAGTCTAGCTTAATCGCTGCACAGCACTTGACCTTCAGGGTTTTGGGGGGTTTTCTTTTTCCAAGGTATTTCCAAGCTATATAGATCAGCTGAGCAGGGAAGGTCACATTGGCAGGCGAGATTACTAGTCTGCGCAATAAACATTTTCAAAGAGACGATTTCTAGTGGTAGTCATTGTTCCTTCATCAGACAGTTTCCAGGCACTTTTTGATGAAGAACAAAAGCCGAATCTTCGTAAATTTGTTGCTTATTACAGTCTTCCATTCTGTGGACTGGCCTGTGACAGCAAGGCGAGCAAGACGGCGCTGTGCTTCTAGGGCCTGACTGGGGAAACCCTCCTTACTGAGAAAAGCTCGCGTTAAGCGTGTGCTGAATGCTGAATATTTTTGCTGAAGCGGGACGAATTTAAGCATGAGCTGTCTTGAACCACGGCCAGAGTGAAAAGGTTTTTTCGGGTTGGACAAACACAGACCTCTCTGAAGCTTCATTACTTCTTTTTTTAATATCGGAAGATGATGTCAGAAGCTACAGCCATGTCTGCATTTGGACAGAGTCTTAATTTTCATGTAGCTTGCCAGTAGTCAGCGTAGCCGTACCGGTGGTGATCGCTTGTGCCGGCTGGGCCAGCTCGAGCGGGTCCATCAGCGTCGCTCCTGGAGGTCTGGCTGCAGTGGTAGCTCTGCCGGAACCCGGTTTTCGGTGCTTTTGCTTCCAGTTCGGTGTAACGCCAGCAGCACCTTTCCACTGACAACTGATTGCTGAGAGCGACCCAGCGGTGACCCCTGGGGATGTCCCATCTAGTCTTGAAGGCGCTTCTGGCCCTTTACAGGAGTTTTTAAACTTCTCCAGTGCCAGTTTAGCTTAATTTGAGAGGCTCAGACCTGCAGCGGGCCAAAAGCTGGTTCTTGGTAGGTCAGGTACTACTACTGCCTTGGAGGTGGCAGTGGCCACCCAGTTTTGTTCTGCTTCTGCAAGTCAGTCAAACTTTGGAGAAGTTGGTATTTAATGTAAGAACGTAGGATCGCCACACTTCAGAGTGGCTGAATCTTGGGTTTAATGTGAGATGCAAGTGCAGGCTGATGGTAGGTCTCCCATTTGGATTTTTGCTCCAGGTCATTTTCTGTCACCTGAAAACTGTCTTTTTAATATAAAGAGAAAAAGGTAGCGGTATAGGAGCGATAAGAGAGTTGTAACTGGATTTTGAAAATCTTTGCGTAACAATGATTTGCCAAAATAGCTTTGGTTTGTCATCCAATGCTGTTACTGATTTGGCATAACTTTTCCTGAAAGTTGTGAGCTACTACCTTCTTCGGCTTCCAGTGTTTACTTATGCAGGCAAATGGTATGCAATAATACATTTTCTAACAACTGCAAAGCAGCTGAAATTTTTTCTTTGAATGTGAGATCTAATCACCGATTATTAATGTCTCATCAAGTAACAAGACAGTCCCCGCCCTCTTTTATAGACTTTGCTGGGAGCATGTCTTGGAACAAGACTGTACAGGTGTGAACAAATTGTAGTTAAGAGAAGGGAGACTGCAAACTTTGGTTGGTATCCTTGTATTGTGGCTGACATTAAGCCATTTGGTTTTCTAACAGGAACGGTGGAGAAGAGCACAGAACAGCACGGCAATAGAACAATCTGGTTTTATTGTTTCTCTCTTGTGATTTACAGTGCACTTTTGGAAAAGTCGTTCTTTGTGGCAAATGCCGGCTGCTCTCTGTTAGCTTTCTAAAAGCGAAGACGTTAGTGACTGTGCAAGAAGCACACACGGTTTGGTTTGACTTTCCGTTCCACGCTAACTACTGCTCTGCAGCTTCTCAGTAAAACACCATCTTTCCTGGGTTTGGCACACCCGCCTCTGTGAGCACACATCGAGTAGAGCAGTGGTTTTGTGTTACGCTGAACCCATGGCACAGATTTTTCTTCTTTATCTTTTTTTTTTTTTCCCCCCAAAAACCCAAGCCATATAAATACCTGATTATCTTTGCTGCGAGAGCAAAGAACTACTTTAATATTCCCAGTAGCATATTTTGAACAACAATTCTTTAATTAAAACAGCATTGGTCTCTTCCTGTATTTCATGGCTAGCAAATGAGAGAAAACACCAGTGTTAATATCAAAGGGAGTCAGTTTTCATTACAGTAATGGTTCAATTGTGCAATGCTGTAGGCAGTGAAATTTAATATTATTGTGACTTGTATTGTAATTGTAGGATGACAGAGGAAAATGGATTAAGTTTAAATATAAGTGTACACAGCGGCACATGGACTTTGTCAAATGGGAGCTGAGGGTTGGGGCAGGACAGGTCCCCCTCTGGCTCTGTCATAATGAATTAGTGTTTTGTAAATAACTGGCCACTAGACTATAGATTTATTACCTTTTGTAGATAGTTGTGGACACACAGAGACATACAGGGATTCTGTACTGACTCTAACTGCGATGCGGAGTCGCCGAACAGGTTTATGCCCGTAGGCTGGCAGGGTATTTGAATGTCTGGGCTTCTTGTCTTCACCTTTCATGAAAATATTCTTGCCTGCCCCTTTGTGAAGTTTTCCTCTGAAGGCTACACCCATCCTTGCAGTTCAGGGATTGCTGGCACATGAAGGGCCTCAGACTGGAAAGCCCTTTGTCATTCTTTTCTTCCTGATGAAGAAAAGTGAATTCAAGTTGCAGGTGAGCTTTGCTTTAGAAGACCGTGCTAGAGAGACAACTAGTGTTAAGGAGCAATATCTCCTCCTTTCCGGCTTGCCCATATACATGCAGATTAAAATGGAAGACGGTAATTTAAACCATCCATTACTGCTCTCTTCCATGGAAGATTAGGGACAACGAGCAGTAGGTGTTTCATTCGTTGACAGCCTAGGCAAGTGGAAGGTGTCCCCAAAGCGGGGCCTGCAAGACTAGTCGTGTGCAAACCTGATGGACCCCCCTCCTTTTACCTCCCACCTTCACCCCGCTTCTCAGGCGTATTTTCCTCTTGCAACCTGTTCTAATGTTGAAGTGCAAAAGGGGGCAGTCACGTGCCATCCAAAAAATGTCTGGTTTTTAAGGGTACTCTGTGGCAAAAGTTGCATTTCTCAATAGGTTTATAACCTCCCGTATTTGAAATAATAATCGCGTGCGCATCTTCTGTTTGAAAGGCTTACAAACGTCGCCTGAGCGTATCGTTAAGCATTGTGGGAACAACGTATGCTGTGTGCATTTCCGTGTTCTGTCCCTTAACATGCTACGTATTTGGAAGGAATCGAAGGCAGGAAGCTTTCCTCAGATGTATTTAGGACATTGCTATACCAAGCACTTCTGAAAGAATTCCAACTTTGCTACTCATGTCTGGTTCTCAAGTTGTGCATTACCAGCGCCGCGTTTTTGGAAAAACAAAATTAAAAGAATGCTGAGGCTAGGGGTTTCTGCTTGAAGTACTAAAGTGTGTAGTGGTGGCATGGGTCAAGAGTTGGGCTCTCATCCAGACCCGCATGCATCATTTGTCAAGAGCTAACTAGAAAGAGCAACTAATTACAGTGCACCTACTGAGGGTTTTCTCTTTCAGAAATTCCTCAGAATAAGCCATTTATACAGATTGGCTGCTACTCTCCACTGCAGCCACTTGCAGCTTTTAAACCCTGTGTGGAAAGCATGTTGCTGCTGAAATGCAATAAAAAGGAGAACGTGCCTGTGTGTGTTTCCGTGCTTGTGCACGCGAGCGAGGGAGCGAGCAGCCACTTGAGGAGTGATTCCCTGTTTGCTGAAGCTGAGTAAGTCCAGCACTGTTGTGAGGGTTCATATTTCTGTAAATGCTGATGAAATGTTAATATAATACACTTTAAAATAGAACATTGGTCATATCCATCCTTCTTTTCTTTTTTTTTCTTTTTTTTTTTCTTAGTTAGAAGACTGTCCTGAAGCACATTAGCAGTTCTTTTGTGGTAACCAGAATTGATTTAGTAAATGGATCAAAATTCTCTAGTGCTTTAAGTACTTTTAGCAGAGCAGTAATTGCTTTCTGCACAATAATACAAAAAGTTAATTGCTATTAATAGTGCTTTATGTGGAGGTCATGTATGAAAACTGAATATAAAATCTATATATTTTTGAAAAAATTCCTTTGTCAGCTTTAGTAAAAGATCAAATCGTACATCTTTTCAGCATTTCAAGCCTTACCCGTGTGGTAAATGTCCTAAGCCAGGCTACACGTTCTTGTGCAAAAAGCCTAGATCTTCTTTTGCATCGTAGAGGAAAAAACGAACAGATGGGTGTTTGCTCTCAGAGGGGCTTTTTTTAAGGCAGAGGAAAGCGTGCTTCCCTTTCAGGGGAGGGAGACCGCACATCCATTTTCGCACCCTGCATTTACATTGGGGACGGAGGGGTAAAGCACAAGTTGGTCTGAAGGTTTTAGTTGACGTCAGTGGGTTTCTTTGCTTTGTTCTGCACGCAAGAGCCAAGCGGCGAGGGAAACGGCAGCTTTCCAGCAAAACTAAAGCATCTCTTGCAGGCGGGGATGGCGTCCAGTTGAAAGAGATACGCTGCCTTACAGCAAAACCCTTCTGGCAGCTGTGCGCTGGGGTGGGAAGGCAGGGAGGGCACTGCCTCTGCTCGGCAGGCTGGGCTGGGGAGAGGGGGCTGCTGGCATCCCCGAGCCCGTGGCCACCCCGAGGTGCCGCGGTCCCCTGGACAGGAATTGCAGAGTCAGCTCCCTCGGCCGGAGCCCAGGGTTGGGGTAGCCCTGAAGGAGAAGTCTGCGGCACCTCCTTTGGCTTATTTCCTTTTGGCACGGAATGAGATCACGTCCGTAACGTCGTACATCGCAGCTTTTAAGGAAGCCGATTTTCTCTGAGAGTGTCTCCAGTAAGATGTGTGCGGGTTGCCGGTGACCTTCCGTATACGTGAAGGGCGAAAGGGGTACGGTTCTCGCCAAGCGCCGTGTCTTGGCTGCAGGTTTCGTGCTCTCCCAAGGGCAAGGCACCTTTAGACTTGTGACCTTCCTAAGCTGCATGGGGTGAAGAAGCGAGTGTCTGTATCTCTGCAACAGCAATAGTCACACGAGTTGTTTGGTGAAGGAAACTCATGACATATTTTTAGGAGACCGGTCAGGGCGTTTTCTGACGTGTTTGAGGAGGGATGGTGTCTGTGGGTGTCTCTCTGTACGCTGGAAGCTCTGTGCCTTCAGGGCTGCGATGTGATGGTACAATTTGACTGTCAAATCCTGCAGGTCCATGCAAAAAAAAAAACTTTCTTTGGGGAGAAGTGTATGCACTCTCAGCCCGTCCTTATTTTATGCCTATTAGAAATCCTTTGTTGTGTTTTAAATGCTTTCCTCTAGTATTTTGCAAAAGGTAGTGTGATGTTTCATTGTTAAATTGAAACAGCTAAAATGTCATACATGCTCCTCATTCCCTGTCCACTTAGAATTTTGAGAAAACATAATGCTGCAGAATCATTCTTGTGCAGGTTATTCGAGATCTCAGTTGTAAACATACTGCATTGTCTTGCCCTACTGGAGTCGATGGAAGTTTTGCAGCCGATTTCAGTAAGAGTAGGCCCAGGAAGAGGCACCGAGCCTGGTTACTTGAGAGGCATGAAATGGTGGCACCAGTACCCTTTTGTGTCGAGGGTGGTGATTAAAACAAAATAAACCCTCGACCGTTCCCTGTTTCAGTGCCCTGCCAGCATTTCCCCCAGGTAGGCCCAAAGAAGATGGGCTCCTTTGGAGGTGAGCCAGGGGGAGGACAAGGAGGTACCGCGAGCCCCGGAATGGAGATTAACTACAGTTTTGGGGGACTGTTTCAGAGCGCTTACGGGCTCGCTGCAGGTTTTATTGCAGGAGAGCCCGAGCCCTGAGAAGAGGTTCTTCCCTTCCGATGGAAGTGAGAAATACAAGAGCTGCAGCTTTAGAAACCTGTGTTACGGTATTTTATAATCTGGCTTTGTATGAAGTGGTACTTACCATTAAAGAAAGATCTTAAGGGATGAGCATGAATGTATTTGTGTATTTATTTGTTTGAATTCCATTTAGTTTCTAGCCTGCAAGTCCTATTAATGCAAGTAACCATTGCTTACACAAATAGTTTCATTAACTGTGTGGAAAAATGTTACACATAAATAAAGGTCAGCAGATTAAACTTCTTAAATTTTATTTAAATTCAAACACTTCCCTATTTAGCATGTTCTGTAAAACATCATTACAGTATTAAAATAATTTAATAATACTGCACTGGCAAAGAAAAGCAGCTTCCAAAACTCACTTTAAGGAATTTTAATAATATGAAATGCTGTACTTCTTTTGTTTTCAAAGTTTCATTCGCTAGTCTGTGTATAAAGCCAGTCTGTCATCTTGCTGTGTCACACTGTGGTAATTTTTCTTGCGGAGACTTCACCTAAGAGTAGTGCCTTTCTTTTTAACTAAATTCCATACCCATTTGGAGACAGAGGCTCCACATTAATCTTTTTTGATGAAGCTTTGTTTTTTTCTGCCTGTTCCACAGCAGTTACCGATCCTCTTCTCATTGAATTCACGTTCACTTAAGCCATTTAAACTGGAGTGAGATCAGTCCTATAAAATCACTGCTTCTGCAAAAAAGCATTTCAAGTTTACAGCTGGGTGTATACCTTATATCCACATGGCGTATCTTTGTATATGATGTTGAATATGACAGAAACTTAATGTGAAAGCTCTGTATGGAGCAGAGGACTCTTACAGAGAGCTCTGGTCTATGTTTTTGGATTTCGTTCAGTTCAGAGTCTTTGGGAATCAGTAAACTGGTTTTCATCTTGTTTAGCAGGCTGTGATTAGCCCGCTGCTACTTCACTGCAATCACCAGGACCTCTTCCTGGAACTTTTATTTGCTTTGCATCAAGCTGGTAGGGCCTCTGCCTTGCTTAAATATTTCTCCTGTGGACAAAATGATATTTAAAATATGAATGTTTTTATTTTCTCAAAAGCCAGATGATGAGTACATACACTATTTAATAGCCATTCTTTTTAAACAGTAAGGACTTGTGCATGGAATGCCGTTCTGTATTCTGTTTCAGTTTGCACCGGTACAAGTAACGGGCTGACATGCTGTGTTATTAGTATTCACGACATTTCCTTAATAAAACTTTTCAATGAATAACTTTATAGTCAGGCTGGTAGTTAAACTGCATAAAGTTAAGTGGGTAGGATTCCCCAACAGAAGGTTTCAGGCTGCATTTTAAGAAGCATCTTGATTGTTCACATTTTTAGGGTTATTTTTTTTACATTAATTTAAAGCTAACTGCCTACACCAATTAGTTCAGGTAAGGTATTAAAGCACAAAAATTTGGCATTGTTTCCCTGGTTAAATGCACAAGACTCGCAACAAGTACTAACATGCTTTCTAAAATTGCATTTATTTTATAATTACTAGGATATAGTTAAAGCTAAGTGTGCATATATATATTTATAGTATGTGTGTATACATGGATTTTTGCAAGTTGGGAAAAGCATGGCAACACATTTGTTACATCAGTCAATACTGGTTAACAAAATCTCTTTAAGAATCTATTTCTCCAAGAATTGTATCTGCTGATAATTTTACAGTTTCAGAAATGTCTGTGTAGTAAGGAATAGTAGAATATTCTCAGTGAAAAAAGAGTGCTAACAGGTAGAGTTCTAATTTTTTTTGAGAATTTACTATTATGAAATTAGGCAGGTTTGACTGGTTATCGTTAAGGAAAACTTCATAATTTAATATGGTTGAAGGTGCTAACTTTCACTATACAAGAAGTAGGTTCTTAAGAAATTAGTTGGAAACTGTGCAGAATATAAATTTTATTTTTTGTGAAATTTCAAAATCAAATTTAGCTTCTCTAGGACTTTGACCAGTAAGGGTACATTAGTGCCAGGAACTGCAGGGCCTTAAAATAAGTGTGGTACAGAAAATTATTGTAACATTGGTGGGAGTGGGGCATGGACTACTCTGTTCCTATTTTCTGTTCGTGTGTCATGTGACCTTTTGGTCTCATATAAGACTTATGTTTAAAAACGTTTGGGAACTCTGCATGTTGCTGTTGTTTGATAAGCTGCATGACTAGTTAGACGTGGGGGAGAGATTCGCATCCGTGGGCTTTGCACAGATGTCAGATGTCGCCCACAGCACACCAGTTTGGGGCTGATGGTAAAAATGCCCTCTGTATCCAAAAGTGCGAGACAGAAAGCACGCGAATTTCATCGTACAGTTTTTACTGTACTTGATGCACTTTTCTGTGCTTTCTCACAGTAAGCACTAGGATTATTAATTGCGAGCACGATTCTTCGAACGCTGTGGTATCGCTATATCTGACTGCCGACAGAAATGAGTCGAGAAACTCACTAAGCTTTTCTCCTAAGTTTCTGTTGGGCTACAGGGGCCTATATTGGTTTCCCAGTAAAGAACACCGAGAGCTGAAAAGCAAAAAGTTAGAAGGATAGCTTTTTATAGAAAGCAATAGTTCCAGTGCTGTCGCTATCCCAGCTGCTCCGAGAGCGTGTCACCGTCCCAAGCAACCACTGGAGTAACGCAGCCGCCTCGGGATCGGTTGCAGGGTTCTGAAAACCTCTTGCTCCATCTTTATTATATTTCTATTTGGGGGAAAAAAAGCACTTTTTAGTTAGTTGAAAGCACATTCTGATCAGACTTTAAAAGCCAGTTCATTAATTCATCAATCATTTATTTTTACAGAATCCATCCTGCAAACACTTCGTAAGTGTTGATGCTACCCCAGAATGCTTAAGGCTGCATCAGCACTTATAGAAATAAAGATTCAGGATTAATCCTGAAGTTTTTGTTAACCTCTACCAAGGCTGAATGTACCTTGTCCTTTTTTTCTTTTTTTTTTCCTCAGAACTAAGGTTTTCAAAAATAGGATCATAAAACAGTAGTCTTAATCCTCCTGACATTTAGTAAATAGCTTTAGAAAATGCTTAGTACCCAGCAAATGACTTAAAGTCTTCATGAAAATATGGTAGCAAAAGTATTACACTAATGCGGGGATAATAATCATGCCTACTACTGATCGGCCACTGTAAGTTTTGTGGTCAAACTGCAATGCGTGAGGTGAAATTTTTTATTCTCTCCATCCATATTTGTGCTTTATTGTTGTAAGAAAATCAGGGAAGTAAATTGGAAAAATACCTTTCTCGCAAAGGTCATGATCAAAACTGCAAACTGTGGAAAAAATTTCAATACAATCGAGTTCTCAGATTAATCCTTTCATTTTCAGTCTTTTTTTCTTTCCTAATCCCATCAGCGTTAGGTCCTACAAGTCCAGAAACTCAAGTGGAAGAAGATTTACCGAGTTTAGTTCTCACACTGTACAGACTTCAGAGCCATAGCGAGAATATTCCCCTGCCGTAAAGCCTAACGAGTGCGTCGGTTTAAAGCTCGTGTAAAACGTGTTTTAGCTGTCTGTTGGGGGTGGTTCTGTCTTCTACCTTTTATGGGGCAATTCCTGGCTACTTAACCAAGGCACACAAGTGTGCTTTCTGTCCCGTAGCTGTTTCTGAGGATTGCCTGGCACGCCGTCTCTGAACCCGGCCTGTTTGCACTCAGGGTTGGCGCGGGGAGCGTATACCGCTGCTGCTTCGTTACACACATACGTGCACACACACAAAATCTAAAATGAGAATCAGTGGGTTTTGTTTTTCAGGGCAGCTTTTCGGTCATGTTATTGATAATGACTGACAGGTGCACGTTTCTAACCCTACAAATTTCATATTTATTATGCATGAGAATCGAAATTGATTAATTTAAAAACAAAGACCTGGTCCTCTGAAATCTCATGTGTTTCATATTACACATGCCCATTACGTGAAGAAGAATTACTAGCAAGAAGAAGTATTTGCAGCGGTGGGATCATACGGCGACCAGCCTTTGTCCTGGCACGCGGATGGGGGAATACAAGCAATTTTCATCTTTCTGGTGCAACACCGCTGCATAGGAGCAAAGTAAAACGGGGCTGTGGTCCGATGAGGTGCTGAAGTCAGTCACGGGTGACGGAGATTAGCTCAGCAGCTGCCCCTTTGCCTTTGCTGGGTTGGAGTCGGTCCCCGAGGAGAGCCTGAGTCAGGATCCGTGCTGCTGTGGCCTTGGGAATGTTTGCTGCCTGGCGTCTTCCTCCCCCCGTTTTCTCGGTGCCCTTGCGGAGCTGGCCTCTCCCTCCGTCGTCCCTCACCAGGCCGTTGGCTCCGCGGAGGATGCATTTCCACCTTTCCATTTGTTTCACCGTTTTGGCTTTCGGGAGGTGGTAGTCACTGCATTCCTTCGGCGCGTCCGAAAACTGGAGGAGGAGGCGCATCTTGGCCCCGTCTCCAGTGCGTCTCAGTTTGAACAGCCGTGGCCAAGCCTAGTTTCTGTAGTCTGGAAATTACACTGCACGACATGAAAGAGCGCAGTGATTTATACATCAACAGTCGCTTTTCTTGCCATAACATTTCATTGTTCTTTTTCCCTAAATCTGTAATTACGTGTCTTTGTCCCACGACGTGCTGCTTCACAACAAATATAATTTTTACGCAGGCTTTGTGAGTATCCCACTCAATTAGCACAGATCACAAACTTGCATGGTGTGGGAGCAAGCGGTTGTAAATGACGGATTCGAAATCTGGGGCGTTGCATCATCCTTTTCTCTACGTCAGTGGGTTCTCCCCCAGCACGACTACGCACTGGTGGGCTCCTTGAGCCAAGCCAGAGGCTGGGGGTCACCGATGCCTACAGCTTTGTTCTTCTTGGGCCTTAATACTCTAATTTAAAGTTTCCAGGAAGGCTGCCTATGAATAAGCTAGATTTACTACATGTGCTGTTTAAAAGCTAGCACTTGGAGAAGGGTGTTCATTAGGCGGCAATTGTTTCAGTTGGTTTTTCAGGCCGGTTCTCCATTAAGGAAGATCTTTGGAAAAGGCTGGCAGGCAGGAGAAAGGGGAAAAAAAGTCAGTCTTTTAGGTCTGTGCATTCGAGGATGTTGTGTCGTTGGCTGTAGTTCCAAAACATGCACTTCTTGGCCTTAATTGGAACAAATATATTTTACAGAGAAAGAAACAAACAAACCTGCTGTGGCTTTCGTCCTTGTGAGAACAAGGCTCCTGGTCTTGTGGATGAATCAATACTATTAAGTAATTATTTATATTTTTCTTTTGTGAGGAAGTGGTGAAGTTTGCCTATTAATTAATACAAGTAGGAAAGACACAATACTGTGTCTAACCCCAAACACTAAAGCTCACTGCCAGTTTGTGTAAGAAGTCTTCATCTGTACTAAGGCAAAAGCACACCCGTGCTTCTCTTGTAGCACAAGAAATAAAAAAAGAGCTAAAATAATGACGTAAATGATGGAGTTTATGAATAGAAGAGATCATTGTAGCGTTGCAGTCACGCTGTCTTGGAAAGGTGTTTTATCAGAAGCACGTGTGGTCCTTGGGTCAGGTAGAGAGCTCTCTCTGCCCCAGGTCTGCAAGCATGATCCTGGTGAGTGACTGGTGCTCCTTTGTGTTATACTAGTAATATCAATCAGCATCTTAATATGTTGTGAACTCTTAAAGTCTTAAGTTGTTTCCTTTCCCACATGGCTGCTCAGGGGGTTTGAAAGATTATTCTTGTCATTCTCCCGTGTCCAAAATTAGCAAAATACATGCAAGAATAGTAGAAATGTTACCAAAGCAGAAAAACAGGATTGTAGCCCACCAGACGTTGTACTAGCTGCTGTAAATGGCCAAATGGGGAAGAAACAGCAGTGCCTGCCAGAGATGCAAAACCTACTAGAGTTCCCAAAACCGGGGTAAGGACTGCAGGACTCAATCTATCTGTAATTTCGAAGCTCTAAATAAGCATCTTGTCGATATTAAATTGAGTCAGGCCCAAACTACTAAGATCTGGTTTGGTCAGTCTGTCATTTTGGGTTTGGAATCTGTGTGTTTGTTCCTTTCTGCCCACTGCAATTGCTACTTTTCTGGATGAGATTTTATCAAGTGTCTCACATTTTCCTCCCCCTCCTTCTTTTTTCCTGGTTTAGATTCCTTCCTGGACAAGGATTGGTACTATATCCACAGATAGGAGACAAACTGGATATTATATGCCCAAAGGTGGATTCTAAAACTGTTGGCCAGTATGAATATTATAAGGTCTACATGGTTGATAAAGACCAAGCAGATAGCTGTGCTATTAAAAAGGACAATACACCTCTACTCAACTGTGCCAAGCCAGATCAAGATGTTAAGTTTACCATCAAGTTTCAAGAGTTCAGTCCTAATCTCTGGGGCCTGGAATTTCAGAAGAACAAAGATTATTACGTCATATGTAAGTTCAAATCTTCAAGCGTTCATTCATTTAAATATAATTGTTCTCTCTTATGTTGTCTTGTACATTATAAGCAAAGAAGAATGTGAATGGGTTTGTATTTTCGTCTGAAAATATTTTCTTGCCGGCATATTTTTGACATTATTCCTGACTTCCATGAGGCTTCTGTCTCTTTTTGACTTAGTTTGTGTAAACCAGATTAGGTTGTACTTCTATGCCTGTAAAGGGCTTCTCCTTTTGTGCACAATATTGTGTCCTGTATTCACACTGAAAGCTGCGTGCAGCTAAACCACGATGTGTTTCCTGCTCGCAGCTCTGGTGATGTGCCACGCTGCTGGCCTTGCCCCGGGTGCTCTTAGACCAGGAGCAGGAGTAGGGTGGCCTGCCATTCTGAGCTGAGGCATCCTACGTGAGATGGCTGGCCGTTGCTCCAGGTGGTCCAGGGATTCTTGCAGGAAACACCTTTTGGCCGCTTTCGTGCCAACTTTGACAGTGTAATTTCCCCACAAGCTTTGCTGGTGGGCTCTAGTTGAGCACGCCTAGCCGCAGTACGTACCTACTGTGTCCATACAGTAGCTCGGAGCGTTCTTGGGCAAAACCTAGGCTAGCATGACCTTGAATTTCCTACTTTTTCACAGTCCTGGACTTGTAAAAAGAATGTGGGTGATACAGGCCTGTGTCCAACAATATAAATGTTGTGTGAGTTTTAGTCTGATCAGGGATTTATGGCTGAAAGCAAGTCTGGAGGTAACCGCTGTGTTTAGTGATTCAAATTAGTTATGATGTGTAAAGTTAATGATGTGAATCAGGAGTTAGCATAAGCTGAGACCTCAGCAGTACAACAGCAATTTACATTAGTTTAGGTTTTGTCATTGTAAGACTATGGCCTGTGGATCTCATTTAGCCCCATGGGGACTTTTGAAGTCTTGAGCAAGGATCACCAGTTAGTAGGAGACGGACAAATTCTGCACATTGGCTTTTCTGCAGTTACAAGGAAGTTAGATACTGGTGTGTCTTATTTCATAGAATCACAGACTGGTTTGGGTTGGAAGGGACCTTTAAAGGTCATCTCGTCCAACCCCCCTGCCGTGGGCAGGGACACCTTCGACTGGATCAGGTTGCTCAGAGCCCCATCCAGCCCGGCCTGGAACACTGCCAGGGATGGGGCATCCACAGCCTCGCTGGGCAACCTGCCCCAGTGCCTCACCACCCTCATAATGAAAAATGTCTTCCTTATATCTAATCTGAATATACCTTCTTTTAGTTTAAAACCATTACCCCTTTGTCCAGTTGCAACAGGCCCTGCTAAAAAGTTTGTCCTCAAACACATTTCTGCCACCTCCTTGAAAACTGGAGGGCTAACAGCTATTTCATGTAAAGTCTGCCACTCTTAAATATTTCTTATTTTCTTAATTAAAAATATTGGTAATTTTACAAGGGCTCTGAGCAAGTACTTTTAAAATGGAAATGGAAATGCATGTAATACAAATTAATGCTCACTTCCCAGTTACATCCATAATGGTACACGCGGTGTTTAAAACAGGTTGTATGTCACAGAAACTAAATAAGAATTCACTGTATTAAATATTAAATGTAGAAATTACTAAATAACAGTTGTGGGAGATAGAAAACACCGTTCTTTGGATTTTAAGGTTTGACAAAAAGATCAGTTACTATGGGCTCTTTCTCTGTTTAGTCAGGGGGTATGTAAAAACCTGATCCCACTTACACAGCATTTAACTTTGACAAACTTCCCACTGAAATCCAGTGAGATTTACTGGGGTAAAAGCTTCAAGATTAGATGTTGAGAGACAGTTGTCTGTAACTCCAGCGAAAATGTGTCACATAAAAATGACCATGCTCAAGTAGTTGGCTTTAATGATGAATATGTTCGGTATTTAGTGCTGCTTTTAAAAACATCCACAGCAGACTAGCTGTAGTGGAACAAATGGCACTGTTACAATTATTACCTGAAAATTATGGGCACAAATGGAGCTTTCTGGTACCCTGTCAGTTCTGTCATATCTATGTCATGGATTTACCCAGAGAATTATTAAATATGTCTCATTTTCATTAGTTTTGTATAATTATTTCATTATAGCAATAAGACATAATAGACGTTGCATTTCCTGGAAGATTACAGTGTAGTTTGGTTGAAAGAACTTGCTCAGCCTTCAGCCTAATGCCTCAAAAATCACACTGGCCTTGCAGTAATACTGGAGTGCCTTAGGATATTACTTTCCCTGCTCATTCCGGCATAAACAAATGGCTAATTTATCACTATATTGCTAGCATACTAACCGAGCTGCAGCAGGGGTACCCGTACATTTTAGTAGGTGAGACAATAAAAACCAAACCCAACCCTGAAAACCCAGCCATCCTGAAGCTAAACCTCTCGCTTTTCTATCATTCAGGGAGAAAACAATGAACTCAGTGATGTTGGTCTCAGAAGCACCAAGAGGGGTAAAAAACTAGGCCAGGGCTCAGCTAGGACACCATTTTACAGAGATGCTGGAGCTTGATAGGATTTTAACAGTTTGTGTTCAAAAGCTCATGACCTGACACAGCCTTGTCAGGTGCAAGTTCTGGTAGTGGGGACATTTACTGTCATTTTTATAAGTAATACATACATCTTAATCATGTACGCAAATCAGAACGCAAATGGTTTGTGTACATCCCTCTTCCCAGACCTGTAATTCAACAGGTGTGCTCGGGCCCAAAAGGGGAAGGCACTGAGTCTCCCACTGACTCCGGTAATGCTCGCTCTCTCTCTCTCTCGCTCTCTCTCTCTCTCTCTCTCTCTCTCCCTCTCTCTCTCTCTCTCTCTCTCTCTCTCT
>JAVKLA010000008.1:977552-1015542 GCA_034782735.1 Sagittarius serpentarius
CCTTCCTTCCTTCCTTCCTTCCTTCCTTCTTTTCTGTTTGTTTGGGAGTTTTGAGTTTTTTCTTGATTTGCTGGGGCTTTTTTGGGGGGTGGGAGTGCTGTGAAGTGAAAGCAATGACACATTTTCTGTGCTAGCTTTTGGGTTTGAAGTATTTTAGCATCTTGTAGTCCCCTAACGAAGGGGCATCAGACAGAGCTGACACGAGAGTTTACGGAGCCCAGCATCTTTGCAGCGCTTGCTATGGCTGCATCTATAGCCTAGTGACACGCTGTTTATGCTGGCAAGCTCTTGTCAGCCCTTTAAATGTTGTGTGCATTGTCATGTGCCTTTATCATCCTGCTGTTATTTGAAAACACAGTTTATTTTTCTAAGGTAATAGTATGTGGTTTGTGGATCTGTATTAAACAGTAAAATCTCTGTTCAGGTTAGGGGGTTAGTCATTTTGGGATGAGGAGTTGCAACACAGGATGAAGCAGCTTCCTGAACCCTGTGTACCTTTAGGGAAATGGGATTGTACAGGAATTCTTCAAGCCATAATTTTTATATCATCCAGATGTATTCATGATAGGTATAGCAGAAGGAGATCTTTTCTACTCAGTACTTCCCTAAGCATATAAATATACTTCTAAGCGTATAAAAGATGCAACTTTTCTCATTTCACAATTCAGAATTTTTTAAAAAAGTAAAAATGTAGATGAGTTTCTGATACCTGCTTTCACATTTAATGGTACAATAATCTAATCCATTTCTTGGCAAGATACTCCTCAGTATGAGTATCAGGATCCAAAGAGTTAATTCTGTGAACAGCAGTACTTGGAAAGATGATACTGAATGGTATTGTGAAAGTGAATAAATGATGTAACAGAGTGTCCTTGCTTTTCTCTTCTTTGCTATCATCAATTTTTGGTTACTGGGAAATTAATAGATCCATTTTCCTACAGTTACCTGATTTTTCAGCAGAACTGGAGAAGGTCAAATGTACTTGAGATCTCTAGCAGTATTAATGTTAGATTATCCTAAAATATGCGACCATTTAGCTAACGTATCGTAAGTCTCTAAGGAAATCCTTAATCAGATGCATGAAGGAAGATACATCTTGCCCAGCAACATAAATATCTGTGCGAAGGGCAAAGCTAAGCAGAAGAAGAGTGTGCAGATTTGCAACTCTGATGTTTGCATTAAAAAGTCTTTTTATGCCTTTGCATGGTTAGGGAATGAAGTATAACTTTCCGCTGGTGTGGATTGCTCAGAACGAGCAACGAGTGTCTCCCCAGTACGAGGGGTGACTGATCTGCAAGTACTTGGGTGGTGGTGCAACTGCTTCAGTACCGCGCTCTCTCAGATGCGGCGTTTCTCGTATGGGAGGCAGACGTCTTAGCGTGGTACAAGCACATACCCTATGCCAAAGATGTTTACTTTGGGTGAACAGGAGTTGCCCTGAACCCTTCCCAACAAACGTGGCCTTTAGGCAGAGGGCACGGAGAGCGCGGTGGGCCCCTGGGTTTGTACGGAGGGAGCTCCCTGGGGACGCCGGCGGGGAGCTACGTCGGAGGGAAGGGCGCAGCATCGCTTGCCTTTGAGCTACCATCGGGCTCCTGAGATAGTTTGGCCGAGCAAGCACATGCTCTGCTCTCTCCATCTCTTCTTTTGCATAGGTAAAATGAAGATTATGGGCTGGCATCATCAGCATTAAAAAACAAGTCACCTGCAATGAAGTCACCTGTTCAAAATTTGTAGAAGAATGGCGTGACACTTGGGAAGGGGCTACAGAGTGGTCCTAGCAAAGGTTCCTCCGAAACACTTGCTCTGCTTGCGACCTCATTAGCCAAGCTTCCCAAGCTAATGACACTCGTTGGCTTTGACATTGGCAAAATGGAATACGTAGCTTTCCATAAATATTTTTGTCAACTTTTTTCAAGTGACCTACTTATGTAATTGGCCTCTGGCTTAAATTAAAAAACATATCTATATATTTGATCCCTGACTGATTTAAAGGTTTATCCTGACTAGTAGCACTACGTTTTGGATAACTGCTTTAATAGTACTGCGGCTTTTAGAATCGAAACAATCATTCTGAAACTTTAGCATTAGCTGGGTTTGAAAAAAACACAAGGCTTTTTATGTTTTCGTTTCGTCATTCTGTTACAATTAAAGGGCAATAACTGTCCGAGGGAGAACACATTAAAGGACACTATAGATTGTGCCCTGAAATACAGCCCAGCTGGGAAAAATAAATCTCTTTGCGTGGCCAAATAGATTTACATTAAGATGTTATTTTAGTATTCTGACCAAACAGTTTAAGTGCAGGTTAATCTGGCTGGCTGGGCATTCTGACACCTCCCTGAGGCAGGTTTCAGTCCGCAGCCCCCTGCAACCTCCCAAACACCTAGTGAGAGCTACCCGAAAGCAAACAGTACGTTTTCCTTTGTTTGGAGGTTAATTCCCAACTAGCCAAAATGGGGACAAAAGCTGTATCAGAATTTCAGTTCCTTTTCTTTTGCAACAAAGACATTTTTCATGCTTTTTGTTAAAGACTCTGTGGTCCAGGAATCTATTGTTGCTTATTTTTTTGGTGGTGGTGTTGGTGGTGGTGTTGATGAAAGCCTATGTGCTAATAGCCGCCCCGACTCCAGTTGTACGAAGATCACATTTTTTTCTTTCCTTTCTCCTCTTTCTTCCTCAGAAAATTAGATAAATTATTTCTTTTTAGTGCAAAATGATATCCAGAGGTCAGTCTTTGACTTTGCTGAGAGTCTTTTAAGGGATATATCAGCAATACCACTTAGCTCTTGTTGAATTAAATATAAATACAGCTCCTACAAATAATATTATTGGAGAAAAAAATCACTGCCTGTGCAGCTTCAGATTTCTAAGAGAGTCTAAGACCTACAGGATTAATGGAGTCGTGGTCCTTTGGGGTTTTGTCCCAGACCACACAGGTCTTGTAAGAGAATAAGGCTATTTTAGATTGATGGACTTTGTTCATATTCGGTGCCATTACCTAGGCAATACCGACCGTTTATCTCCTTTAAAGTAGACAGAGATAGTTCAGCAGGAAATCTTTTATTATTTCTCTATTCCTAAGGGAAGGAAATGAAATATAGGAATGCTCAGTTTGTTAATTGATGGCATCTTGTGAAAAAATACATTTATCCTCCCCCACACCCCCCCAGGTATTCCAGATAGATACGGAATCAGAGGAAAATGAAGAATAATTATTCAGACTGGAAGAAAGAATTATTCAGGAAATACTTAGGAATTAAACAGGTTTTAAAAATTCATAGGAAGCTGTTTAATGTTTTTAGTCACTATTTATTTTTTCTCTTTTTTTTTAGTTCCTCATAAACAATTTATTAATACTGGAAATACAAGACATTCACAAAGAAAGATACAGTATTCTGACTTAGAAGTCTTTATATATATAGTATACATGTCAACAATAAGGGACACTTGAAGTGCTTTGCGAAAAACAGCTTAAACCCTGATCTTCTACAAGTTGTATACGTTCTTAGATTTACATATGCATCCTTAAGAGGACTACATCCAGAACAAGGTTGTGTTGAGTGTGTATTATTTTATGCTTTATATGCAGGATATGAGTAACTTTAAATCAAGGGGGAGATGTGCCATGCTATGAGGAAAGTATCTGTCTGAACTGAAACTTAGAAGCACACTAGCATGCTGAAACCCATTTAACTTTCATTTTGTACCTAAGTTTGGTGATAAGCATTTATCTCATCAAGTGGGGTGATCAGTCTTTATTTTATACAGTTGCTTGTGTTATATCTGTTACATATCATGTCCTGAAATAAAAGACCAGGAACCTTGTAAAGGCTTTAATGAAATTGATTTTTAATACTTTAAATTGTTTGCCTCATTAAAGTCTTTACATAGCTGGATTGGAGAGAAATACGTACTTTTGTCTGAGAACTGCATTAGCTAAAACACAGGGTTGAAGTGGTTGAAAAACAGGGCTAAGTGTCGGTTTGGACTTTCTTTCCTGACTTTAGTCAATCCTGGAAACTTTGGAGGAAGATTATTTCAGGATTTATTTCTGATAAATCAGACTATAAAACTAAGCCCTAATGGGCAGTCTTCCAGTTGCTTTTTTCCAGTCCCAAGGAAATCATGCAAATATTTCTGTGAGTAAAAGCAGGATTAGGCTTAAGGTAGTCTTAGCAGTTCTTGGACAAGAGTCCGTATTAAGCTGATAAGGCTGGTTTTAAAAAGCATGTTCAGATCTCTGTTAGCATGATTCATCTGTTTTCTGTTCAGTAGATAAAGACAGCAAAAATAACTAAACCTCAGTAGCAGACTAGTCCTTACGTGCTCACTGAGCTGCTGTGAGAGAAACAGAAGCCTGAATCCAAATCCTGCCAGGGAAACCAAGAAGGATTTGTTTTTCAAGTACTTCACGTCAGCACGTGAGCGCATGAGACCACAGCAGCACAGCTGATCGCAGAACCGCAGAGCGGCTAGGCTTGAACGGCACCTCTGGAGATCGCCTAGTCCCCGCTCACGGCCTTGCTCAGGCAGGCTCAGCTGCAGCCGGTGGCCCAGGACCGCGTCCGGCTGGCTGAGGTTTTGAGTATCTCCAAGGAGAGGAGGAACTCCACGGCCTTGCCTGCACGAGCTGGTCCAGTGCTCTGTCACCCTCACATTTAAAAAGGTTTTCTCAGGTTTAGACGGCGTTCCCCCTGTTTCACGTTGTGCCCGTGGCTCCTGGCCCTCTCAGTGGGCACCACTGAGAAGAGCCTGGCTCTTCCTTCTGTACTCCCCGCCGCCTCCGGGTATTTATACACAGGGGTATGGTCCCCCCGAGCCTTCTCTTCTCCCGACTGAACAGTCCCAGGTCCTCAGCCTCTCCTCCTATACAGATGCTCCGGTTCCTTCTTCATCTCCGTGAGCATTTACTGGCCTTACTCCTCCAAGCCCAGGTCTGTCCTGTACGGGGGAGCCGGTGACCGCACCCAGCCCTCCAGCGCCAGCCTCGGCCGGGCCGAGCCAGGGGCAAGGCCTGCCGGCGGCCGAACGCGGCCGCCTTTGCTGCGAGGGCAGGGCGCTGGCTCCTGGTCAGCTTGGTGTCCGCCAGGACCCCCCGGGCCTTCTATGCCGAGCTGCTTTGCCGGTGTTTGGCCCCAGCCTGTGCTGAAACTCGCTCCCGCCTGCCGTCCAGAGGCTGCCGTGGCAGACCTGGTAACAGAATCGAGATGTTAATTAAATAATTTGTGTTTCAGAAGAAGAAAAAAAGAACTTAATAATGTTAATGCTATTAAGGCACTAGTGAAGTATTAAAAACTGTATGAACATTATTAAAAGTATCGGTTCGCCTGTCTAGTTACGACTTTTCAAAATCCCAAACAGTCGAGGATTAATATGCCCATCCCATTAGAGTTTCTTAAAATGAACCGAGATGTGCCTGTAATAGTTTCTAAAGAAGCTAAACCCCTTAATTTCGTAGGGCGAGTGTTTGAGCTAGAGGTGCTGTAGCACTTTGGAAATTCAGATTGCTTTATTTCAGTAATGTTCCCTCATTAAGTTTTACTCGGTGGGTATTTTAAAGTTCTAACCACAAACATAAGCATACTGCAATCAAAACAGCGCTTAACTTCTGATCTTTGCCAAGTGCACAGTCATCCAATAGTATCATAATTGATCTCAGTACTAAGGTGCCAAACTCTGTGTTGCTGAAGGATAGTGAGATGATGTAAATAGCTTTTTGTGTTTTGCAATAAAGCACACTTTTATTGTGCTTGATGTAAAAGCAGGAGATGAAGGTATTCTTTTATTGAAGCAAACATGTGGAAAATTGCTCTAGATTGTTATAGTACAGAGCATCTCCCCTGAAAGGAATGAGGTTCATCTATAGGGCAAACTCTGACTGTGGCACTTTATTGGGGTTACTTCTGGACTCTGTGTGGTCAAAGCAAATAACATCATGTCCATCTGAACTGTTATAACCATGAGACTGGCACATTTTCTCATCTATAGTGTTATATTCTAAACTGTCACTAGGCATTAAGTCAGTCACTGGTGAAGTCCTACCACCTAGAGATGAACTCTGCCTCAAAATGATGTTTTCCACTTCAGTGCTACTCGTATAGCAATTACTGGGTCATTAATATCATTGCATGCAATTAGTGACAGTAGAATGAGCAAGAGGTTTGTTATTTATTTAATATGAACTTTCACTATAACCCTTTCTTATCCAAGTGCTACAGACAGAACCCAGAGAGATTTTCAAGGCAGATGAACATCCTTGAAGAGTGGTGTTGAGTTTGTACGATACAGAAAATAGGTCCTCATTTAATGTTAAAGCTTCTGCTTTTGTTTCCAGCAAGCCTGCTCGTCATTAGCAACAATCAGTGTAACCTGAATGCTAACTAATTCTATTAGTTATGTTCAGCTGAACTGTTAAGCCAAGCTTGCTGGGGGAGTGGGGAGATATTTCTCCCCATCCATGAGAGGCTTTTGCCAGCAGTGTGTCGGGAGAGAGGATAAACTGACGTAAAATACCTGTTTGTGGCTGGTGAAGTTAACTAGCTAGTAATCTCTTTTAGATGCATACCTTCTGATGTATGCTGAATACATCATAATTAGTGGGCTTACATCTGCCACGGTTACTTCAGTGCTCACAAATATATGATTTGTTTATGTAAACTAGAAGCAACCTTGTGTGCAGTAGATCATTATCTGACAACATTTCTCAGAGTATGTGAAATACAGAGCTGAAATACTTTTAGAAATGCTTAACTGTCATGAAAGACTTAAATTGTCATTCCTAGTGATAGAGTATTGAGATGCTTTTATTTCTTTTTTTCTTTTTATAATCGCTAAACCATTCCAAGAGTATTTTGAAAAGGGACACTTGACAGCAGTGGGGCAAGTAGGATTTTGTTGTGGGTGGGTGGATGCTGTGACCTTCTGTAATGGATAATAATTCAGCAAATAGTTTACTGAGGAAGTTCAGTACACTTCATCTGTGGTATTCCTTAACCCAGAAATAAAGTGGTGCTGTTTTTAAAGTGATAGGCAGCAGAAACCAGTGGGAACTCACAGCTTTTTTGATACTTTCCAACTCCGTCTTGCTTGCTGTCTTCTTTTCCCTCTATGGAAAGACTTTGTTGACAGAGAGGGCTTTTTTTTTACCACCTGTATTCTTGTTGTATGATACCGTGTCTCCCTGGAATTAATGGAATCATTCTGAATGTAGGAAACTGTACAAGAACTTTCTCCCTAATTTGTGCTTAATACTTGGGCAGTCCTTCTCAGTCGGACGACATGAGATGCGGGAAGGAGAGTCTATGGATTTCCAGAGGTGTGCCTGGAATTAAACAGTTGATATATACCAAGGTATATTACAGTACAGAACTGACTGCCTCTGTCTTGCTTCTGTCTTCCACTTTGTGCCTCCACCCCCCCTCCAAAAAAAAAAAAAATTGAAACAGTAATAAAATCTGTCCCTCTCTTAACATATGAATACGAGCGGGGACTTTTATGGGGGATTCTGTAAAGACCTCTATATCATGAGTCCCATCTAAGTACCACAAGTCACGCCGTTTGCATTTGGACAAGATGCATTTTAGAGCAGTGGTTAGAAAAGTGAATCACAAAGTTTCACTGCAGAGCCTTTGTCTTCTCCCAGGCAAGAAGAGGCCTGTTTTTTATTTTACTTCATTTTGTTCTGGTTTTAGCTTGACTGGGAGAGCACTGCTGCTTACTTGCTGTGCAGAATATAAATTGTGGATCCTGTTTAGATATAAATCCTGAGACATATGACATAGGACTTAATTTAAAAAAAACCAAGGATGAGAAGTGGAAAAGAAGAAGGGAGAATTCTTGTCCTTTCCTTCACATAGAAGTTTTGCCTCATGGGTGGATAGAGGGAAAAAAGACTGGCTTCAAGAGTGTTTATAAATGCTTCATAAGCTTTAGTTTAAGAAAAAAATCTATCTTAGTTTGAAGAAATGTGTGGAATAAGTCTTAAGAGAATGAGAGTTGCTGAATGGCCTTTAGGTTGAGAAATGCCTCAAAGTTCTGCTGCCACCTCGACTTTGCAAGTAGGACAAATAAAAAAAGAGATGTTAGAAAAACACAAAATTACAGGTAAACTGTTTTTATACATTTTTCATTACAGTCTCGGTGTTCTAAATTGTATTAATTGAGCAAATTCAGCAGGTTTTTATCTGTTTTATTAAAGGTCCTTTCTTTGTCTCTATAAGATCAGTAGAAGAGTTAGGATATGATTTTATTGTCTGTAGATAGAAACACAGACAACATGCTGACAGTAGTCCGTGCAACTATTCATAACGCATTTAAGTTTTAGCACTTGTGGTCCAGGTTTGGGACTACTGTTAGTTAAATTTTGGAAGACAGTTTCATTTCTTTTAAAAGTGAAGGTTTCAGTGTCAGTCTCATTTTTTGTCGCTACAAGCAAGGGCAAACCGTTAGTTGCTAGTCGTTGAAATTACCGTATTTATCTTCTCTCCAAACTTGCTGCAGCTTGCCCAACGTAGTGTTTGCCAAGCTACCTGTTCTTTGGTGAGTGGCCTGAACAATTTTTTTGGGTTGTTTCAGATCTCCATGCAGATCTGGCATTGCTACTAAGTGGTGGGGGGGGGGGGGGTTGGAAAAAAGAATTTAATTTCATTTAATTAAAACACTGTTTCTATTACCTCAGCTGCCTTGTTCTTCATCCCTGGCTGGTCTAGAAACAACCTCTGTGTTGTGATCTGTGATTTGTGGTTTCGCAGTGTGTGATTTCTGGTGTTCTTAAACCTGTCCCATAAATTTAGGTAATTTATGGGAAAGAAGAATTATTTATTCAGTGCTTTACTAAGAGAGTCATTAAAAGGACCAAAAGCAGATGAAAGCAGCCAGAGCACAAACACACGATGCCTGGCCAAAATAGTGTTCTATTACTTAATAAAATAAAAAACCCTCAAAAGCTTTACATGCGCGTAGTAATCCTGTGAGTGCATATGAGATCAAGTGCAGCTTTGCTTTAAGAATAACTTCTTACTACTGTTGGATCTAAAGCTTTCGTGGATTTTTGCTGCTGTTCAGGCTTTTCCATTCCGTTTCTAAGCACAGCTGGGGAAAAGTGGAGATGGGTGGGGTTGTTTGATTTTATTTAGCTCCGATTTTGAGAAACCTGTTATCTGATGCTGAATTCAAGCAGCATTTAATAAAAATAAAAAGGTGAAAATCACTACTATTGGACAGTACTGATCTACCCCAAAGAAACCTCTAATTCTCATTTTTCTATTAAGAGATCCACACCAGCAGCAACTAATTTTTGACGACCTCGTCAATGATGTGTCTTTGATAAGTTGCCAAATGGCTTGTATCGTCCAGCACACTGAGGGGGGGACAAAACCAGTTTTGCCCTCGCCCATCAGTTGACATCACTCATTCATTCCTATAGTCTGTGGTTTAAGGTCCATTTAGTTTTCACAGGAAAATTAAGTGCGATGATCATAATTTCTCTGTGTCTAGAAATGAATGTGTTATTAAGTTGTGTTGGTTCAAAGGATGTGACATCTAATTTGCAAGTAGGTAATGTTTTTCATAATCCTAAAACATAAAAGTATGGGTAATAATTGTGGCAGAATTAAGAGGCTGAGATTTTTGTCTGCTGGTGTTTTCTTTAAAGTAATTGTCATAGCATTTTTTCATTTTGTAATGTGTGTTTTTAGGAGCAAAGGAAGCTGAATTTTTGTGACTGTGCCTTCATTTCTAATCTCTTTGTGAATGAGAAGCTATATACAGGCACAAATCCAGCAGCTTAATTCTCCATCTGATTAGAGCAATGTTACCAACCTGATAGATTGAAAACAGCCAAGATCCATGCAGTGGCTTAGCCTCCTGGGAGGTAGAGTAATAACAATCAAATGAAGACATATTAAAATGTAATATTACTTCCTCTCCACAGGGACTGTATAAGAATCATAGCCAGTAACTACTCTTGTCAGCTGACTCTGTTTCGCTCACTGATTCCCTGCCTCTGCATTTATGACTAGCGCTTTTCGTACAATAAACAACACTTGTGAAGTTTTAAAAGCAAATAAATGTAGAACATTGTACATTGATTTACAGGAGTTCCAGGGGTTTTTTTGTTTGGTTGGTTGGTTTTTAATAATTTATATATTTTGAAGAAGAGAAGGCAGAGCTCGAATGAAATTCTTTGGTCTGAATAATTTCATTTCCCCTTGTGTAAGGTAGAGGATATGTTAAGGCAGTGTTTTACGAAACTGGAAATGTAGACTAGCTTCTCCAAAATAAGTATGCATCAGCAGACTCTTAACCATAATTTTGTAAGAAGTCAGTTTTTTCTGAAAGTTGAAAACCCAAACTTACATTCCTCATAAAATGGCAGCTGCAGTCGTATTCAAGGAATGCAGACACAGTGTTTATATGGAGCTTGAACATCATTTTTGACTGACTGCTGTAAACATTGCCTATAGATGGTTACGATTTTGTCAGAAAGTCTTAAAATTAAAAGAGATTTTAAAGCAATTATATGTGTTTGTTTATAGATGTGGATAAACTGCTGACTAATTTAGTGCGCTTTTGACTGTAATTATTAGTTTTGCAATTGACGCCAGTGGAACAGGACAGGTCTCAGAAAATCAGAGGTACCTATCCATCAAAAAGATTTAAAAATACTTTACTACCTGTTTAACAACATTGTACTTACTTTTAGTTTCCTATGTCTTGCTGTATTAAGTGAAGTGTGGGATCCTGAGAACATTTAATACTCATGAGAAACTTTATATTAATCATTAATTATGTTTATTAATGTTAATATTTAAGTAGTATCTAGTCTTCTTAGCACAGGGCCATGTATGGTAGTGTGTGCGTGAGTAGTTGCCTCTAAAATATAGCCATATTTAGACCTAAATATGAAAAAATCCAAACCTGTTCTTTTTTTTATATATATGCATATAAAAATAAACTGGATGGAAGGCCTAAAATTTGATCATATAAGCACACTGGAGACTAGCATTTCCATTTTACATGCAAGGAATTTGTGTTACGTTTCTGTCTTTATACCCACAACTCTTAGTCACAGACACTTTTTGGTTTTTTTGAAATACCCTTTCAGTGTGAGCAGAGCTGCAGGTACAGGGTCACTTTTCCTGCTGAAGTCTGAGTGTGGTGGAGGAGCTTACATGGTAGCGGGTATAATTTTCATTTGGAGATCAATATAGAAAGGCAGCGGCAAGTGTTTGAGGAATATTTTGTACCCTTGTTTGACTTCTGCACGCTAGACTGTCAAGGGGCGTTAGCAGTATGAAACTGTTTTCTCTGATGTCCCAGATTACTTCTTTTTCTCTGTGCAGCTCTTCAAAGCTTGAAACTATGTGTTTAAGACTACCCACTTTCTTCCTGGTACACTAGGGATATATGAGGTTATATTTCGATAGTCTTAATGAATTTTGAAAAATAATTTCCTCCAGTGGCCTTGGGTAATTGCGGGTTTAATTACAGGGAGAAGCCGAGATGGAAACTTTGCTTTGTCACTGAAATGCTCCTCTTTGAAAATTCCCCAGTTCTCGGGACATAGCTGTCTCTACTCTGAGCTATAACGTAGGCTTTTCGAAAACCCTTGAAGAACCGTGGAAAAATTGAATACTTCTGCAAATTCATTCATCTGACATCAAAGCTATGAAAGCATTCTTTTAGCAAGCAAGCGAGGCAGATTGCGCTCGCGTAGGCACACAACCAGGCTTATTGTACATCTGGGCCTTCCCGTTTGGAGACTGTACTTGAAGTAATTTTGCATTCTTTTTTGCCATCTTACTTTCTTACTCCGTACTGTGGCCAGGCTGCATCCTCTGCATCTTACTGAGGTCCCCTGCTCTGTGGGTTAAATGGATAGGCCTTTAAAGAATAAAAAGGCATTGATGTTCAGAAGAAGCAGCACTCTATTCAATTAAAATCAAGTAGAAGGTGTTTAAGGAGATGTGAGCCCCCATCGCCTCAGTTGAAAAACAAATGAAGAATATAAAAAAAATGCAAGACAAAGTCAGTATTTATTAGTTGTACTTTCAGTTGATGCTCAGCTTTGGTATTTCTATTTACTGCTTTTTTTCCCTTGTCCTTGTGCTGGTACATTGGCAAATAGGTCATAAAAACCACTTTCAGCAAAGACACGTTTGATTTATGTCCAGAACTGGTTCTTAGTATTGATTTTTTTCCCCTCTGGAAAAAAAAACAAAAGAAAACAAAACTATATGTCTCCATTATTTTCTGAGCCTGGCAATGCAGTGGCACACTTCAGATCGGCTTTTATCTTAAATTACTCATTGTGCTCTTTTATATTTTGAAAAGCCTTTTTTGCAAGTTGGAAAAAGAAGAAGTAGTTGCCCATACGGCCATTGTCATGTCTTTACAGGGGGAGGGAAGAAGAGGAGGAACTGGGAGGGACCACGTACGAGGAGAAGGGAATTTTAGGAAAAGAAAGCACAATTTAGGAAGTTTTTATGGGGCTGTAATTTGAGTTAGTCACAAAAGGGGCAGAAGTGGAACAAAACCAAGAAGTAGATCAAAGGCTAGGAAGCGGGGTTCAGCAGTATGGGGTTTATATCTTTACGGCTAGAGAGAAGATTAGAGCAAGAAAAATACTGCCATGGGGCTAGGCAGACATTGTGAAGGAAAAAGGAAATATACATAGACTGCATTTGAAAGAAAATCCCCAAGGAAGGCGAAAGAGAAGGAGCGAGAATTAAAAACAAAGATCTGAACAGTGTGAAGCCCTGGTTGAATTAGGTCCGGAGCTGAAAGGAGAGGGGCAGAGGCAGGGAAGTGCTGCTGAAGTAGTTCACCGCAGCCACGACAAGCGGCGAGCTCTGTTACATCCCATTTTCTGTTTTGTTTTCTCCAGCTGGTGGTCTGGCGCTGGTGCCTGTGCACGCACCCGCTCCCATGTGCCTTCTGGGCCTTGCATAAACGGCTCCAAGAAATGATGGTGAAATTTACCCCCTCTGCCCCAGGACAAGCGGGGTGGGAAAACCCCTGGTGCGTTCCCTAAATAGCGAAGCTGGAGCCCGCCGCCAGCGGACGTGTCGGCTTTGCCACCGGTGCCTGGCACAGTGCGGGGTGGCCGCCGTGCCCAGGGCTGAGGAGCTGTCGGAATAGTTTTCCAGCAGCTGTTGGGGGTTTGCAAGCAACAGCTGGCTCGGGCGGCAGCGGAGACGCACCCCTCAACCGTGACTCAAGGTTTTGGATTCTCCAAGGGAGTTGTGCTTCGCACATAAATCGCATCGCAGCGTCAGCTTGCGGTGGGGTTGCGCGGTTCCAGCCAGCAAGCTAGATAAGCGAGAACAATCTACGCGCGGGGGAAAGCACCCGTTTGTTTGTAATGAGCTAGAAGGTTTCCGTGAGAAGAGAGCGTACTCTCCTCTGCCACCCGCCCCCGCGGAGGCTCCTCAATGCTGAGAAGAGTGAGATTGTACTTTAAAATATTAAATGGTTTTCCAATCAGCGCAGAATCTCAGCTTTCACCTGCGTCTTTTGTATGCTTTCACTTCTTCCAGCAGGAGATTTCTAATAGAGGAAGCAGGTGTAACGTGGTGATTATAAAGATATTGTTGGGGGGGGGGGGGTGAATTTTCGGTGCTTTCCTCCTCTGAGGCTGCCAGGGCTTCCTTTTCAGCTGACTATCACCTTTTAGCAAGGTGCTGTGTTTTCGTCCCAGTCAGTCAGTCAGTCAGTCAATTGTGCATAGAAAAAAAGGTTGCTGGGTAAATATGAAACCTTGATAACACATTCCTCCATTTGTATATATTGTACGGCTTACTAACGTATTCATTCCTTTGGCTTTCAACATTTCACAACTTTCCATAGGTCAGCCCGCGCAACAAGAACAGGTCCTGGTAGATTGAAAGATTTCTGCTTTCAGACACTCATGTTCACATCACTTTGCCTGTTGATTTTCTGATTTTTATTTACTTTTATTTTTTTATTTTTCTTTTATTTTTAATCAGCAACATCAAATGGGTCTTTGGAGGGCCTGGATAACCAGGAGGGAGGGGTGTGCCAGACAAAAACCATGAAGATCCTCATGAAAGTTGGACAAGGTAAAGACCATCTGCTGTTTCATGAAATCACTTTGATCAGTCTCAATATCCTTTTAGTTTTCAGGCTTCTTTTAGTGGCGTAGAGCAGAGAGCCAGCCGAGTCGAGCGTGGTCATTCCTCCCTGATAGTCTGAAAGCAAAGCCTATTTTCTCTTCCTCGGCTACTGACAGATTTCGACAGAAGGAGGGTTAGCGTAATAAGATCTCGTCGTTAGAGAGGTGCCTAGAAGGAAAGGTCACCTGGGAGTAGTGTGTTTCAGTCATTTTTATTTTTATTTTAAAAACAAAAGCCACCACTCCGCTGCTCAAAATTATGTAAAGTACATGAAAGGAGGGAAGCTAATATTTCTATAGTTAGCTTGTTACGAATTCTGATTACAGAGAGGTTTTTGTTCATTGTGTCTTTTCACGTATAGATAACCTATTGTGCAGGAAGAAAGAATTATTCTTCTACGTAGAAGTTGGTTTAATAGTCAATCAGCTTCCTCAGTTAAACTGAAATGTCATCTGCAAAGCTTTTCTTGCCAATTACAGGAGTCCCTATAGTTTCTGCAGATGGCCTCACAATTTAAACCTCTGAAATAACTAATATAACCATTTCGCTGTAAAGGGAAAATTACCTTCTTATATCTCCCAGTCCTTTGCATAAAGATTCTTCTGTTCAAAACCATTCGTGTCTCACGAGGTACCTAGAGCTATAAGCTATAAGGCTTCGTACCATCAAGCGCCGATGCTGCATGAGTGGTCTTTCTCTCCCCCAGATCCCAACTCGGCGGGGCTGCCCCGGCACACGGATCCCACCAAGCGCCCCGAGCAGGAAGCTGGCACCAACGGGAAGAGTTCCACCACCAGCCCCTTTGTGAAGGACCACTCAGGTAGGTGTGGTGGGGCTCGCGCCTGGGAGCAGGCTCTGGCTGAGTCTTCTCCTTTTCCCCCAAAGGCATTTTATTTTACCATTAAAGTGCCAGAAAAACAAATGTTTTCGTACCGACACAAAGCAAAAGCCAGTTCTGATGCTCCGGTGGATAGCGGCTGGGAGCCGCAAGTTTTGGCAACAGCCGCTCTCTCCTCTCTTCCACTTTGCAGTAGAAGTTAATTACATCTTGTGAGAATATCACTCATTTACAGGAAAGTTTTTGGACAGGACGTTCGCTAGGCAGCTTTACGATGGTAAATGCTGCCTTGCATTTAGTAGTCTGGCAGATGAACGAATCTTTCTGTCTTTCTCTTCCCGTATAATACATTATCAAGTGGTTCTCGACAGCCATTTATAAAGTTTATTTCAAGGCATCTATAATTAATGTCCCGATCTTTTAACGGACCCTATAATGTCTACACATGAATGGCTAGTCTTTCACTAAATTTAAAGATTTTGTTATTTTTTAATAGTTATCTAAACAAGATAAAGAGATGGTTCCAAACAAATATCTTCAGGACGCATTTCAGACATTAGGCGAGCAAGAAGAAAACTAACTCTTACGACCCAAGGTCTTTGGAAGAAAATTTGACAAATTGGGAATGCTACAAAGCAAAACTTGCTGACAGTTGATTCTGGAGTTCCCAAAAATGGTTGCAAGTTTTCCTTGCTAGCTCTGTCGTTAGTTACTGGGCTAATGAATCTTTGATATGGCAGTCACTGGGCAGGCTTCAGCCATTTCCTGCAGAGGTTCCAGTAGGAAAAGGTCACAGTTACGTGGACTTAGCAAGTGCAGCATTCTCCAACCTGTGAGCGAGCATCAAGAGAGGGAAGTCAGTTCATATTTTCAAGTGAGAAAGTGTCAAGTGGGTGTTCATTTAATTTTTGTGACAAATAATAGGGAATGTGGTGGCACCAAATATTCAACAGAACATGAGCTTTTCCTGAGTACCAAACGCATGGTGTTGTTTTCTTTTAAGTAAACATCAGTTAATACAAACAGATACATGCCATAGCCATTTTGCATATCTCCCGCGCTGCCTCGAGCTCCTTTGTTTCATGCGCAAGCAAGAGGAGCCCACGTAAAGAGGCACTAAGGACGGTTTAACTTAAATCAATACGTGAAAGATAGAGTAGCAGAAGAGTGGTGTGACACTGAACACTACCAGTCATCCTGAGGACTGTCATTTCCCTGGGTTATTTTCCCCTCGCAGTCCTATCCCGCCCCTCTCTGCTGCCTGGGGCTGGCCGCCATCTGTTAAAAGATGCAACGTGCATCAAAGGCTGCCTTGTCAGTGCCAGTCCTTGCCGCTGATGGATGATGATGTATGAAACAGGGTGGTTTGAGAGCAGCACAAAAGTGAGACCAACAGACACAAAGTCTTGTTTCATATTGATTGCTGACTTCGGCTGTTTGCATTTAGCTATCTAACAGGGTAATTGGTTTGTCAAAGTTTAGCTGTCAGTTAGTTCTTCCAGTCTTGCTTACTCTAGACATTTTTAAGCAGCGTAAACGGGTCACAGGATGGCAATAACTTTTGTCTGTTGTATTTCCGTTCTTTCCAGGATCTAGCACAGATGGCAGTAAGGCTGGGCATTCCAGTATACTGGGTTCAGAGGTGGCCTTATTTGCAGGGATTGCATCAGGGTGCATCATTTTCATCGTCATCATCATCACTTTGGTGGTTCTTTTGTTGAAGTACCGGAGAAGACACAGGAAGCACTCCCCGCAGCACACGACAACTCTCTCACTTAGTACATTAGCCACCCCGAAACGCAGTGGCAACAACAATGGTTCTGAGCCCAGTGACATTATCATTCCTCTAAGGACTGCAGACAGTGTCTTTTGCCCTCACTATGAAAAGGTCAGCGGCGACTATGGACATCCCGTGTACATAGTTCAAGAGATGCCTCCTCAGAGCCCAGCAAACATTTATTACAAGGTCTGAGAAACACACAACCAACTCTGTGGTACAGTTGAGTCGTAGAGGAAACTCACTGGTCAAATGCTTTCTGTTGGGGTTTGTGATGACGCCTTGTGCGCTAGCATTGACTCAAGCACAGGGGGGAGAAGGCGACAGCTCTTTCTCTGGGAGCCGACGCGAGCTGGACAGCTTACCTAGTCTGTAGAATTCCTATCTCGGTGAATAAGTATTCACTAAAAGCTGGAAGACTTTTATGTAGAAGATGCCCATTCTGATTGCTGTACTCTTGTTACATTCATCATCCTCAAAGCCATGTGCTGCGGGCGTTCAGGCATGTACAAAAGCCGAGGGAAGACGGAGTGATCCGTGGATGTGAATAGCTCTAGGCATCCTGGCAAGGTGCTCTAGGATATATCAAGCTTGAAATGCAATCTTCTGACTTTTGTGTGTCTCTCTCAGTGCGTACTGGATTTGTCACACAGACCTTAGTGTCTAAGTAAGACTTGTTAAAGTTCTCTTGCTTTTAGTCCATCACTGTTCCATTTGTTTCTGTTATCCGGGGCTCTGCCATCCTTCACATAAGATTTCCTTTCACTCCACCTCCTGAATCACTAATGGAACATTAATGTTTGGAGATCCGCACTCCATCCATCTGCTACAGCAGCCTCACTCGAATGGGTAATACATTTATAGAAATTGTGTTTGATAGTAAGGAGCCTTCCAGCCAAAAAGTTAGGCCGTCAACAGAGTCAAGAGCAGGACTGGGTGGTGGAGGGAAGGGCTGACTGCAGTTGCAGTTCAATACTGCTGCCTCAAAAATAGAAGCTGGGAAGAAAAAAAGACAAAAAAAAACCATTTAGGTAGCACAGCACTTTGGTATGCTAAGTTTTCAGAGACAAGTAGGAGACACAATAACACGCGCAGTGCGTTAGGGCTGCATTTGAAGGAATTCATGGTTATCAAATACTAGTGTGCAGAAAAAAAATAGTACCTTCAATACAGTAGAACAAAGGGGTATTGTTAGTAAGTGAACAAGCTTGGAGAGGACAAGACAATAGCAGGCCGCTGAGGTTATATTAGGGCAGGGCTGTTGTGGTACTGGCAATAAAATACACAGCTTTGAAGCTGTAGCGAAAACATGGTCTGCTTTGGATGACTTTTAGGCAGACTCAGCTGCTATACTGTCACATTATAGTGAACACAGGGAAAGCATTTAAGAAAATAGCAGAGAGCCAAATCTGACCAAGATGATTATAAGCCAACGGGTCAAATGAGTTGTAAATCTATCACTGGTAAAGTTGTGGAAAAAGGAAAAAAAAGGCAAGAAACCCTTTCTCATCTCTAAAAGTAAGACAGAATTTCTTTCTGACTGAGCTTTTTGACACTTTGGTTTATTGGAGTGTTGTCCCTGCACAGTGAGTGTAGGTACTGTGGCTGACACAGCCGTTCATTGGTGCTCTGTTGCAAAGTTAAAGCACATATGGCAAACCTCTTGCAGTCCTTAAGAATAAAATAAATTATGACACTGAGATGGAGAAGGAAGATTATGTCTTATTTATAATAGGTGTATAGAACACAAGGGGTATAAAGTGAGAGTTTTTCTTTCGTTCTTTCTTACTTTTTTGTTTTGGTTTGCTTTTTTTACTAATATATATATTGAGATTGCACAGAATCTACACCAGAAGATGTGAAATTCATTGCAGCAATTAGATAGTCTTAATTTGTCATCATTTTACATATAAATGTGTGTGTGTTTATATATGTATATACACACATATGTATGTTTATATATGCATATATATATATGCATATATACACACACACACATTAAAAAAAAAAAGAAACTGCTTCTGGGAAAAACATCGGCCATCCATAAATAACAATGGGAGCATATTAAAAAAAAAAATAAATCCAAAGCATCTCATAAGAGAAAACTAGGAAATATAAGGCCCAAAATACCAGGAAGTCAGTGTTACTGCCTCACGTATTTAACAACGACAAGGTGTGCCGGCATTTATTTTCTGTGTTGTGTTTTCCCTTGCCTTAAGGGCAGATGTGTTCTGTAGATTTCGTTGAGTTTCCTGGAGGGGGGGGTTCAGGTTAAAGTTTTCTCTTTAGCGCGGCTATTCCCCTAAAGCTCCCACCCTGGGGAGGAAATAAAAAACCTCTACTTTTATATGTGCTATGCAAATAGACATTTCTAACATAGTCATGTTACTATGGTAACACTTTGCTTTCTGATTTGGAAAGAAAATGTAGCAACAGCGTTTTGGGGTTCTCAGACCTCCGGTGAGCACCTGCACGGAAAAAAAAAAGGAAAAAAAAAAAAAGAGAAAAAAATCTGTCCTAGAAATGATCACTCTCTCTGTTTCCTGAACCTGAAAATGATGTTGGGATGTTGGTCCAAAAGAGAGAAACAAAACAAAAAAAATCCCAACCCATGGTTCTGTGGAAGGTTACCATGGTGACTAACTACAGTACATATGTAATTCTTTTCACCAACCCTTCCTTTCTGTGAATCCATCCATACAAGGTTCTCTTGTAAGTCATTAAGATTTTATTTTGGGGGAAGGGGAGGAAGGGAAAAGATGGGTTTACTGATACTGATTTTTATTAAATCAAATTATGCTTCATCAGTTGGCTACATTCTAGTTATGTACTAAACTGTGAAAAAAAAAATCAGACGAATTGCTCAAGAGCAACCTGCAACCAACTGGAAAAAAAAAAAAACCAACAAAAAAAATGTATTGTGCGTCTGTTTTGTGTCTGGTGCAGAATTATGACAATCTACCAACTGTTCCTTTATTTGACGTTGGTCCAGCTTTGAAAAGTTACTGTAAATGCCTTGCTTGTATGATCATCCCTAGTCACCCGACTTGGAATTTGCACCATCATGTCTAAGTGAAGATGCTGTAAATAGGTTCAGATTTACTGTATATGGATTTGGGGTGTTACAGTAGCCTTATTCACCTTTTTAAATAATAAAAAAAAAAAACACATGAAAACAAGACAAAAATGGCTTTTCTTAACCAGATTGTGTATATAGAGCAATGTTGGTTTTTTATAAAGTCCGAGCAAGATGTTTTGTATAAAATTTGAATTTTGCAATGTATTTAGCTACAGCTTGTTTAAAGGCAGTGTCATTCCCCTTTGCACTGTATTGAGGAAAAAAATGGTAAAAAAGGTTGCCAAATTGCCGCATATTTGTGCTGAAATTGTGTACCATGAATATTTATTTAAGAATTTCTTTGTCCAGTTTGTAAGTAATACAGTATTATGCTTGAGTTACAAATAATTTCTTCCTTTTTTTTTGGTTTTGTTTTGTTTTGTTTTGTTTGTTTGTTTGTTTCGTTCTGTTTTAAAACTAGCCGGTCATAAGTTTGAAATCTGCTTTAGTTCCACATTGCAATTAGTTCCCAGAAAATGAAAATTATGAAAATCACATTCCACGTCTGTTTCAAACTGAATTTGTTCTTAAAAAAATAAAATATTTTTTTCCTATGGAAACCTTGCCTTCTAAGTATTTTCTTCTTTTATTTTGCAATTTTTTTCTGTTTTAAAAGATGAAAATAAATAAGAAAGCCACCGAGCCTCCCTCCCTCCCTCCTTCTCTCTCTTTCTCCTCTCCCCTCCCTGCTTCTCCACCCTGATTGCTAGTGGTTTATAGGAAAGAAAGCATCTTGTAATACACTGACTTCTGTTAACCTGCTTCTTTCCTAGACTTTCTCTTAACGTATCAGCAGATTTTAGCAGCTGCATGGGGGGTCTTACGCCCGTGGAAGTCCGAGAGCTTCAGTCAGGTGCAGTAGCCAGGCTGCCTGGATGATCTGGGAGGTGAGATGATAACCACACACAAACAATTCCCAGACATTAGGGAGTGGATTTATACTGTGGGCAGTGTCAGAGAAAAAAAAGCCAAAACCAAAACTAGACCCAGAGCCTTCTGGGTGCTGTTGCTGGCACTGCTGCTCCCGAGGAGGGGGGGCAAGGCTGGGGCGGGCGGGGCCGGCTAAGCAGGAAGGGAGAGGAGACGGAGGACGCTGGGAGAAAGGCGAAGGATTAGAAATGCTGCGAAGTCAAAATGTCTCTGCGTGGCTCTTTCAGCGGGGCCGTGCATCGTCCCGTCCCTGCTTTACTGCGCCTTAAGGGAGACGGGGGGCCAACGTGTGCGGGTGACACGAGCCTTAATGCAAGGTCTGGGGTTGCGTTGCTCTGATTTTCACTAGGATAATCGATTCTCTCATTGAATCAATAGTACCTTCATTTTTTGACAAAGCCCAGTCACCCTGAAAGCGGAGCACCTTTCAGTTTGTTAGCAGCGCATAAATGGCGTGATCAGCCATGGAGTAACAGGTGGGAAGGGCTACAGAGGGGAAAGATGCATTTGTCACTTTAACAACAGATGCCAATTTGTCATAGAATTCTCACTGAAGAAAGGCAGCTAGTTATTCATAGTATTGGTCACGCAGTTCCCGTTTGTCAAATTGTTTTTTCTTTTCTGAATAATCAGGGAAAAAAATGACTGCATGTGTTGCAATGGCACAAGTACTCTGAAACCGGATGTACAGAAAGCCCTGGAGACTGCGGAACGGCTGGGCTAGCATGGCTTCTTGCTGATGGAGCTCATTCTGCAGGTCCAGTTTGCAGAATCTGCGCTGGAAGTTGACCTTAGAGGGAAAGTCACACAGCGGCACTTGGGTTCACCGCCCGACTCGGCTGCAGGTGTCCTTGGGAGAGTTACTTGCCCCAGTGGAAGGCGCGCGCGGCCACGGCGGAGCCTGTGGGCATCCTCTGACTTCTCAGGAAATCACTCGGGCCTCACCCTGCCTTTACGGCTGTAAGTCAGGCCGAAGGAGGTAGTCTCGCGTACTCGGAGGCACACGCGCGCTTGGCTGGGTTGAGCCTTCACTCCCTGCTTCGGGCTAGCAGCAGGGGGATTTCCCTGGCTCACCGGGGTGGGTTGTCGTGAGGGTCCCCACATCGTTGATGGCTGTGAGGTGCTCGGCTCTGGTCTACGCTAAAAGCCTGGCTGGCACAGCCGCCTGTCAGAGCTGTGACTCTAGCTTAGCTAAGGCCAAGGCCATTGTTTTTATTTTGGGCCTTGGTACGTACTGGAGGATGGTGCTAAGAAAAATAATTGGGTAGCGTCAAGTTTACCTGGCGTTTTCATTTCCGTGCCTCTTTTCCATCTATGATAAACACACAGTATTATATAACTCTCTCTATATTTAGAACTAGCATGTATGCTGACACCCACACCCCCCTATTTTTGTCACTGTTTTTGCAGTAAGGGAAAAGCAGTGTTGCTATAAACGGGGGGGAAATGGTTGTAACTGTATCTGTATGGTTACGCTTGGGGACAAGGGTGCTGGGTTAACGGGAGGGCCTTGCACACCTGCCTTCACAAACGTAACCAAACCTCCACCGAGTCTGCTAAACTCATTTTGGCAAATGATATGTGCCTTAGACACGCAGCATAAAGTCATTGACTTATTACCCCATCTTTTATAACTTGCAGCAGGGAAAAAAAAAATCATGCTTGCGTTTTGCACTGCTGCTGACACTGCACTATTAATTATCAACCAAGCACAAAATCAGGATTTACTGCCTTTATTATGGAACTTGTTCCCTGGCAAGATCTAGTCCAAGTCAATAGGCTCCGCTAAGTGGAAAATAAAATTATAATTCACAGTTGTTATCCGTCTAAAGTGGAATAAGGATCTGTTACATAAAATAGGGCCTCACAAAGTAAGCATAACGATGTTACCGCCTAGGTTTAAAACCTTGTACCTCCGTCTTTAGCCTTTCTCTTCAGCCTGGCAGTGATGCATTGATCAAATGCTTAGTCAGCAGCGTGCTCGTTTTGATTCTACCATCGGCACCGTGAATATTCTTTTTGCAGAAAAGCTTAGAATTGTGTAGTGGTGAGCAAAATAAAGGAAAATGAAAACTCTGTTTTTCTAAGAGACGTCTTCACAGCCACAGACACTCTCCATCTTCATAACCACAAGAGAAATTTCGGTGGGGAAAAAAACCAGGGTTTAAAACCACCAAACATATTCATTACCCAGTTGGCACGTCATTATGTGAAGCATCAGATCAGAAATCAAGTCATATTTGTTTTGGAAAAAGACGAGTGTTGGTGGGTATACCACCGTGTATTCATGACTGTGCCATTCATAATCCGAATGGCGCTGGGTTCAGCTGCCTGAGCTATCACCTGCGAAATAAATCTGTCTTTCACGTGACTCACGGAAATACTCTGATGCTTAATGAAGGCATAATGCAACCCATAGGCGTCACCCGACAGATAAAATCGTGGGGCTGATGGTGGAACTGGAGTTCCTCTTGGAACAGATGATACCCTCACCTCTGCCTGCATCTGCCGGCGCTGGGTGAGGTGCTGGCAACCGGGGGCTGGCGACTCTGCGAAAGAGGGGCGAGAGCCTGCCCGTGCACGGCGAGGATGAGGAGGGGGAGCTGCGGGCGGCTGTTCCTGGACGAAGGCCGGTGGAGCAGAGGGAGGAGGCGAGGAGAGGGAAGGTGTGTGTGAGAGGGGGCAGGGAATTCCTGAGGAGGAGGCTTGGGGACATCTGTAATGACAAAATCCCGGGGAGAAATCGGGCAAAGATGACAGGCCCAGCTGTGGAGGCAGTTGGAGAGACAGGGTCTTTACAGCTCTGGTAAAGGCTTCGGTGGACAACAGGTAACAGCAAGCAGAAGAAAAACCTTGGCAGATGAAAGGCAAGTAAGCGTAGTTATTTGGTAAGGGTTGGCTGTTGTTTCGAGGGGGTGAGGAGATCAGGCCAGGTTGTTCTGCTAGACGCTGAGAGGAGAAAGCCTACACGGGATGGAGAAGCAAGACCAGAACTCAGTGTTTTCTGCAAGCTGGGATCCTGAGAAAAAGAGATCTAAGATCTGCAGGAATTGAATAGCTGTAGGACTATTAAAAGTCTCAAGAGCAGAGAACCTTGTGCATAGCTGTCGTAACCTCTGGAATAGGACTTGTGTTTTCGTAAGTGCATTGACAGGGCCTCGGGCTTAGGCTGCTGAAGAAGTGCAATTAATTTAATAATATGGGGAATCCGTTGAGGGTGGGAGAATGGTTGCTTCTAGATCAGACCTTCAGTGGATATAAATTAGCATAGTTCAGTTTGATATCTGATCCTGCTTATCACAGTTCGGAATTGCACGTGCATAAGCAATACCCATACACATTTTATTATACCTCTTTGCTATGAGAAAGTGCTTTATAAGAGTGTTGTCCTGAATTTTATGGAGACTGTACTCAAAAACATACCAATAATGACACGCTTTTATAAGAGACTGCTATTAAATGCCATAAAAATTGTAATTTGTATTTTATTGAACATCTTCAGCAATTTGTTGTATCTGTTCATTAAAAGTAGGTAGGATTACTAGCAAATGTATAATAAAAATTGTTCACATTTTAATGTGTCTTTTTGTCCTATCTTCTAATATTTAAACTCATTCCTTCCTATTCCTGCATTCAGTTCTATTCCATATGCGTAACTGGCTGTCCGCTGTTATTACATCATCTGTTCATCCCCACATGCCACCTTCCCAGTGTTTCCAAATCCCGTAATTTGATCAAAATACCGAATTTTGGCTTTCTTTAAACTCAGCTGTTGGAAGTACACGATCACATGAACAATTTAGTAATTATTCAGAAGCAACAGCATTTTAGCCTCCATCACCATGAGGAATACTGGGGGACGTGAGGCCAGGAGGCAGAAGAAGATGCAAAAGAATTCTTTGTGTGTCACTCTGAAAAAATCTCAAGATTTGGGGAAACCCAAATGATGATGCAAGAGTTACAAATAGTTGCATGTGCTGCCTTTGCTTCACACTTTTTCCCGCATTATGTGCTCTGTTTTCTTTTTGTACATAACCCACAAAGCACACGTGAATTTTCCAGACCTCAAAACAGTGTTCAAGCTGTAGAGATTCATACTGGTGGGTCCAGGGGTCTTCTCTCGAATTTTTCCACGACTGAGAAAAGGGTGGCTGCTTTCCTTCAGCCTGTTTCTCACATCCCCTGATGCCATGCCCTGATCCCCCGCTCAGGACCCCAGCCCGCTCAGTCCCAAAGCCCTCTCTGGGGCATCCTGTCTTCCCAGATAAGGTCTCACTTCTGGACGAAGCTTTTGTTGCTCACCCTGAAGGTTTCTTTCCAAATGTTGCCCTGGGCTTTCCTCCTTTCATATGACTGGCTCTGGATTTCAGCTGGTGATGACTTTCTCATGAAAACAAAGGTTGTTCTGATGGAACACAGAAACAGTCCTTGTACCAAGAGTGTGGTTTCTTCTAAGCCCCTTATTTTCCAATCAGCTTTAGTTTGAATTTTTATGTGGCTTTATCTCTTCTTTCTGTATTTATTCAATTGCATCTGAAGGAAAACAGCATGCAGTAAAATTCCTAAAAAAAATTTAAATAGAGCTCATTTCAATCCAGTTGGTTTTACATCTCCATTCATCAATACATTAAGCTAAAAATATCTCAGGTTATTTTGCCTTGTTTCTTGTAATTTCTAAAAAAATAAATCTATTAAAATCTCTTTTCAGAAAAGTGTAAGCGGTTCACTTTGGAAGGCATCATTTGAGCAGAATTAAGAAACAGTGATTGGGGTGCAGCTCCAAACTGAGCGAGCGTATCTGAAAGACAGAATGACTTTTGGGCAACAACCAATACTTGGTTTGGTTTTGTTTCCTTATGTCAGCTCAATACTGAGAAGCAGAAAGTGCTGCTGGTTTTACTGTCGCTGCACCAGCCTGGTGGCAGCCAGCGTGGGGCTTGTTTATGTAGCTTTGTCCTTTCAGACTCTTACTACGAACAGTGCTAAAACTAAAGTCTGGATGCTTTGGCCACCGGTGGGTGTAACCTATGTGATTACACACAATACAAGGGATTTATACTAAGACATTGTTCCTGCAGGAGAAACGTAAATCCCTTTTGCCGGCTCCCGTCCACCCCTTTCTAGTGCTGCGTTTTAAAACAGCAGACGTTTTTCTTCTGGATTTTGCACCCAGCCTAAATATTTCAAAGAGAACATTGGAACTATATTTATCAAGTTATACACCACTTCTGTTTTTCTGTGTAGCTGGCTGCTTGCAACATTTCCACAGCGTCCCTTCGCTCAAGGCACAGCTAACAGACCAGTGCCTGCGAACAGGCAGATGAGACTGGGGAGACTTATTTTTGCATCAGTTTTTTGAGAGAGACCTTCCCGTCGCATTTTACTTGTGTCACGTTACTGACAGATCAATACACCTCGGTCCAGAAAGGCCTCATCACTGCTCGCAAAAGTTAGAAGAACTGACTGTATTTTCTCTCTTTCAGTCACCAGCAGCAAGGGATTACCCTGGGCTGTTCAGGCTTTTGCAGGGAGGCGGAGAGGAGGTGGCGAGGCCTCGGTCCCCAGCGCTTTGATCGTTCCTTCTCAAAGGGAAGAGCTGCTCCGTGTCGCACAAGACGGGAGTTTCGCACGGCCCTCACCGCAGCACCGAGCATGCGATAAATGCAGGGCTGAGGCTCCGAGCGACGACGCTCAGTCATTCGCTTCTGTGCACGGCTGTGGCAGCAACCGTTTGGAAAGCAAAAGATTTCTTGGAAAAGGGCTGATTGCCTAAGGAAGGCACGTGGGGGCTGATCCAGGGCTTTTGGCGTGCCTTAGCTCATCAGCGGCACCGCTGCCGAGCACTCTGCCAGCCGGGCTTTGCAAGAAGCGAACAATGAGGAGGATCCAGCTTAATTAAACCCTTGGAAGCTGCACGGGCAGTGAGAATCACAGCGGCAGGAAGAAACAACTGCAGCTATCACAGCAGCATCTTCGGCAGACCTGGAGGTGGGCTTCTCAGGAGAGGCCCTTTCTGGGTCGCAGAAGGAGGCCGGGGAAGGCTTATCCTCTCTATTTATTACTTGACGGCTCCGCTTAACATTCTTGCCAGCTCCTAGAACGGCGTTTGACCTAAACGTGATTTCTCAAACCTGAAGTGGAGTTTTTCGTTGATGCAGTTGACTGATTTCAGCGCCCTGAAGAATTTGGCCCCTGATTACTGACCAACAGACACCCATGAATCAGGTGGCAATTAAATCACTGTAAAAATATAAGACCCATTTAGTAACATTTCCAAGTCTTAGAAATAATGGCTTTTGCAAAAATCCTACCTGTTGCCAGCTATTATTTTAAGATAAATGTAATCGTTGCGTGTACCAAGTTCTTTTTCTTCAAAAAGAGCAAAAAGCAGAACTCTGCGCACTCTTAATCAGTGTTCAAATTCAGATTTTTTTTAATTTTCCTAAATTCGAGGCCTGAGTGGCTTTCTGTGGAGGTGAGTTTCATAGTTCAGTCACACATCATATAAAAGAGTGTTTTCTTTGATCAATTTTTAGCTTTCCACCTTTGAAACTCTCTTTATTCATTTCTTTGGAGACAGAGAAATCAACTCCTAAGTTCTATCACTTCTTAGCATATTTCTACCTTTAAAAAAAAATTTGTTCATCTCATTCTCATTCTTACGGTACCCATGCCCCTCAGTCTATTTCCATTTACTGAATTTTCCATGCCCCAAATGAATTTTTTCCACTGTATTTTGAATTTTCCCTTAGTTCTGCTTTATCCTTTAAAAGAAAAAAGAGGGAAGATATATAGTTTGCTAGTTGACATTGCATGGCTTTTTCCTATAGCGTAATCTTAGAAGAGCTGAGGAGGAACTGCGACTTTGGATGCCATCATGGCCAGTTATTGTGTTCATGGCATTGTGGGAAACTGCTTCTGTAAAACATCTTGGACGGTGATAAGCACTTTAAGCTTGCATTAATAGTCGTAGGATTTGAAACTGCTCAGCACCTCTTAGGCATCCTATCCAGAAAGAGAGGATTATATTTTTGGCTGCAGTCACAAAGCTTAAGAGGCTTCTACCTGTGTTTCTCTAGAGCAAAGTCAGGATGTTTCTTTTATAATGCATTAAAGGGAAATATTTCTCTGAATACTCTGTCGTTGTGCCTTCCAACCTGGTGCCTAAAACTCCGTCTTCAAATAGGCCTCTTAATCCATTTTTTTTCCTCATGAACCAGATGAATCACCCCTGTACTAACAATTTGCTTTATTTCTCAATCCATCTTTTGTAGGCAGACCACACTTTGAGCAAAGGCTGGGTCCTTTCCCTCGTGCTAAGGGTCCCTGCTAGCAGCCAGACTGTCGCTGCCTCCATCGCCTCTAAAAACGTGCATTTGCCTTCCAGTTCAGGTCGATCACCCGGGGTGCAGGAGTCCTGGGTTTAAACACGTGGCCAGCGTGACTCAGAACAGAGATACGGATATATGATTTCAGGTTAGTGCCCTGCCAGGTATTTTGAGTGTCGTTCTTTTCTGGTGGAGTTTTATCACTTTTGGTAGCTGAGCAGCTACTGCTCAGAAGAGCCTCTAACATGCTAAAATTCACAAACGAGCGGTCTAGGCAGTCAGTCGCTAACCCTGCTTGTCCAGCCTCGCCAGTTATGTGCAGTGGCATTATCCTGTCGCTGCTCAATAAGAGAGGCGGATCAAGGCTATCCCCAAACCTGCCATTTAGGAAATTCCCCTTTAATAGGGAGGGCATGGCTCATGTTGCAAAAGGGACTGCAAGCCCATCTACACAGCCTAAATCTTGTCTGAGGGCTCTGACCCTTACATTATCCCGACAGGGCACGTGTCCGAAGTGGAAGATCGGGTCTTACTGGCGATGTGCCTGTTTGTAAGCTCTCCTCTGAGCTTTTGGCTTGGGCTGAGACCCCCCACACTTCATTAGTGGTGGACAGTGAACTCGGTCAGGGTCCAATGTCAGGGGGGGTGTCAGCAGCGCCTGTCTGAAGGATTTAGATGAGGAAAGGCACAGCCAAGAGCCTGACTGCTGCTGAAGAGCCAAAAAAGATGAATCTGTCAATTTTTGCTCTAAATGGGAAGCTGAACTTTAAGTCATGGCTTAACCAAAGGGCAGCATCTGGTAGCACTACAGCTGTTTGAAATCCGCTTGCACTTCACGCTGGCACTTCAACAAACGCTACTGTGTCACAAACACTGGATGACACACTAAATCCAGGGCCATACTCAGCTCTGGCATAAGCAGGCAAAATTCCCGCTGACATTGTACATGTCTGCACCCCAAAAATGTACGGAAGCGCGGAGGACTGAACCAAATATACGGCGCTGGTAAGCAATCCTTCTGGCAGGCTGAGAAACAGGTGTTGCAGTTAGACCCCTGTAGCGGGAAGCATGAATGCTGTAATGTGGAAATGGAGGAAAAATTAGGGAATCCATGAGGTCTAGGAGATGCCTGGTGACTTTAAAGACAAAACTGGAATTTCTGCATTGGAGCAACAGGGACACTGGCTGCTCATTATAAGGGGAATTGGGCTCAGCCGCCCCCCCCGGCCCCCGCCGAGATCCATTTGCCATCTTTCTTGCTTTGTTTCTCATCTCTCTGCCAGTTTCTACAAGGGAAGAAAGAACTCAGAGGGATAGTTTTCTGGAGTGAGAGCCTACGGGAGGCCTAAAAAGAGCATTAGACAAATACACCGGAGAAGAGATCGTGTTGCAGGGGAGCTGCGGCTGCCAGCGATGAGATCTTCAGTTTCTTAGTCGCTTTAGGTCAGGAACCAGGTGTTGCATTGCTGATCCCAGGGCTGCTTGCCATCCCCTGCCTCCTCCTGTAACGAACAGTCTTGGCCGTATGGCTTTCGCAGCTCCAGATGTTTAAAAATACACTTTTAGAGAACTTGAACAATAAAGTGCTCTTTTCAAAGTACTGCTTCCTATGTTCTGTGGCAAGCCAGTGCTGACGCCTATACACTGATTTTTTTAGATGGCATTTTAAAAGCTTCAGCAAGTCTGGGCACATATTTTCTTTGCTTAAATACCTGCTTAACCCCTTCAGCACTGTGGTTTTAGATCCCCTGAGGTTCATACAGCTACAAAGGGCTTAAAATCAGAACAGAGGAAAATAAGTAATAGGAAATCAATAGCCGCCTTTTTCTCAACAAGAGTAAAGGCAGAAAGGAAGACTGCTGTAAACATATCTTACGAATTCAACTCACTTTTGCATTTTCTACCACTAAGAGCCAGAACGAGCTGGCTTATACCGAATGGTCAGGCAGCAGGGACAGTTTTGCAAAGTGTACAATAACTGAAGGAAGTACCATCCCACTGGAGCGGTTGGGGGGCTTTATGTTATAACAGTCACAGCCCCGAATTTATTAAACCAAATGACATTACAAACAGTTGGAAAAACAAGAGCAAGCGAAAAACGTTGTTTAAGGGTCAATAAATAAAACCTATCCTCGCGCTAAAGACACGTACTTTATCCTAAAAGAGGCAGAGCTGGTGCTGGCATCAAAGACAAGAGTGTCAGCAGGAAGTGCCGAGGAAACAGCTGAGGCCTTGCACTTCAAAAAGCTTAGCTCTGGGTGAGAGATGTTCCCACCAACGGTCAAGATGCACAGATGACATTTTCAGATGTCTGCAGCGCTTTGCATCCAGGCAGTCACATGGTGTACCCTATGCCGTATGTCTCCTCCACGGGCTTCAGTTGCTTAGGTGTCTACAACTGCTTTCAGTTTGCCACTACAAGGTGGAAAAGAAGCGTATGAAGCCTCCCTGGTTTGTTTCGTTATTTTAGAATTAGTTCCATGAGATCTGGACAGATTCCTATCTCTCTTCCATTAGCAGAGATGACAATTTTTTTGCTGCTTAATGCGGTGTTAACCATTTTCTCAGACAAGGACATGGCCGACCCGTCAGATCCTTGACAAATGACTGATGTAACCTAGAAATGTCGATTTCCAAGCTAATGCAAAAAAAATATTAAGGATGAGTAAACTAATTAATGAGCAGTGCATTCCCCATGGCAACACGAAGAAAATTACTGCTAGGTCAACAGAGAATTTAACATTGCTCCATATGCTTCCCTTAGTGGTGTTCAAACAGTACAGGTGTAAACTCTGGGTCACCTTATTGTTTCATATTTAAGTGGGTCATTAAAGGAAGCCGTCCCCTATTGAACTAATTGTTTTTTTAATTCTTTCCTGCTGCTGTGAGGAGGAATAAGAAACTTCTTACCTTGCTAATACATCTAGAGTTCTTGTCAAACTCCTGCTTGTAGAAAAACTCTGTATCCCTAGAAATGAGCCTGAATTTCCCCTAAAATGAGAGGCATCATCTTAGACATTTAGAATCTGAAAGAGGGAAAGAGAGACTCTGTGTCTTTAATGCCCTTCATTCATTTATTTGCTGAGGTGGGGCAGAAAACCTCAGTCTGAAGGGCTGTGGGAGGGAAAAGCAGCCTTAGGCGCAGCTGATGTAGGTCTCGCTGCCCCAGATACCGAAAGAGTTGTAAGCATGGCAATGCTCAGACCTCAATTTTAGGTGTCTGACTTCTGCCAGAGACCCAAATGTGGTGCGTGAATTCCCCATCTAGTGCCTGGGGAGAAGAACTAGGTGAATCATAATCTACCCAACTAAACTCAGCTATTATGTACAGGCGCTGAAGTCAGTGGGGTTAAATTAAAAATTAAAAGGAGAACACTTGGCCTGTGGTTTACTTGAAAGAGAAGAAAAAAAGAGTAAAAGTGTGTATTTCTTTAAATTTTCTGCTGACAGACCAGAGATAATTAGCCTACAGCTGCAAACTGGGGAGGACTGCTCTTTTTTCTGCCTTGAAGCAGCAGGTGAAGCCTAGAGAGAGAAGCTGGGTGCCATTGACTTAATTTAGTTGCTTGAATTGACGGCAGCATATAACACCGCAGAGAAACAGGGAAGTGGCAAGTCTTCAAGACCAGGATTTCTAAAGAGTGGCAGTTAATAAACAGAGATGACAATATGGCTAGGAAGAAGAAAGGATTAAAAATATGTACTTATGACACCCCTGTAGTATCTTAGATACCTTAGGGACGGATCGGCTAGACATAAGCCCTGTCTCAAAAGCATTGCAGTCTGATGAGAAACGTGATACAGCAATGGAGAATTGTAAACAACAGGAGATGGAGGAGAGTTACCAAAACCATCATGCGGTTATACACTGCTACACACATATCTCACGTAAAAAAACCTCTTTCCCCAGTTGTCCGCTGTGCTTCCACACGTGGCTCTGCACCCTACCAAGGGCTGCTGTTCTGCAGGCACTCCTCGTGACATCCCGACACACTCCCTCCTGTTGTGAGCCAGAACACGCAGTCACGCGCCGTTTGCAACGCTTCTTGTATTGTGAGAACCTCTAGTTTAGAAATCTATTAACCTGAAGATTATTTGACGTGTGTTAAGGAGGAAATTATTTGTCTGTCTTAATAGGCAGTAGTTTAGGAATAGGACAAGGCAATAATAATAATAATAATAATAATAATAATAATAATAATAATAATAATAATAATAATAATAATAATAATAATAATAATTTGACATAATTATCTGCCCACATAATTTCTTATGATACTTGTTCTACTGGGCATTTGTTTGAAGGAGTTATTTATCTGTATGAGATGATAAAATTTATAGAGATAAAATTGCTCCATCTTTTTTCAGGAAGGATCTTCAAAGTAGCCTGATCACTGTATGCTGACCTCTTAATAACATCAATGGGAGGACTTGTGGAGTAAGTTTAAGTAAGTGTGGCAAAGTAAAGCAAAAGATTAAAATGTATTAAAATGAATGGGCAGAAGTCGTCTTTCCAGCACTTTCATTTGAAGATAAGAGAGCAGTGTCAAAAGACTACTGTGCTGCTTTGTGAATCAGGAGATAAGGTTTCTACCAACAGTACTGGCTGCTGGCGGTCACCAGTCTCTCCTTCTTCCCGCGGGCCATGCAGACAGGAGGTCAGGTCTGGTGAGGTGAAAGGAAACCTTGGATTGAGACCTCAGTAGGTACAGTCAAACATGAGTACAGCCGTGATGTAAAGCCAGGTATGGCTCCACAGGAGCAACACGGGTCTGGCCGTACTTTTTAGGTCAGGTATCGTGTGGCATGAATACTTGGAGCCATTGTCCAGAAACAGTAAGGCTGCATTTGAACAGCCTTTACCCAAGATTAATATTCTAGTATTCTAATATTTCTAGTTACATGAGGGCTCACGAAGTAGGGCACAGATCCAGGTGAAAAAAAGGCCACAGTACCCGGCGGCCCGAGCTGGCGGCACACCGCTGCACCTGAGCGAATAGCCCCTCCCAGGGTAGATGGAGAGTCAGTAGCAAGCAGGAACCAGGTCAGATCAGGAAACAAGCAGGTATTACTCACGGTTTTGTTTGTGTTTTTTTTTTTTCCTTCCCATTTTTATTCTCTTGTTATGTCGAGATATGGAGAATTTGTTTCTGAGGTGCAATAATGAAGCATGCGCATCCTCCAGTGCAGTACATGCTTGAGGTATTACAGAACGTTGTGGGTTTTCTTTAAAGCCTGCTCTAGCAGCTGTTGTGTTTGATATACCGTCACATCAGCAAATCTATATGCTTTTGATTAAACTTTTTGGTTTAGAATGACACCTCATATTAACACATATGAGCAGAGCCAAGTAGAATAGCAAACAGAAGGAGGAAGAACGCTGGAGGAAAAACCTGCAGATCTTGGATAGCTGCTTAGAGATTTTCTGCTAAAACCTGTGAAGAGCAAAAAAAAGTTTGTTTTAGAGGTTTACAAGAAGTGTTAATGACTGCGTACTAGGCATTATTTTCCCCTTGTTAAGCAAGATAAATCATTAATGTACCAAGGCTTTTCAAAGACTGTACTGAGTGGCAAGTGCCAGCTTTTTGCTTATTTATTTACTTATATGAATCAGTGATACACTGGATGTAAAATCATTTGAAGGATTGCATATTTACCCAGAAAGCATAAATCGTAAGGCCTGCATTTGATTTCTGGCAGCACAGTGAGACTCAGCCATGCCCACACACCTGCATGAAGTGGGTGGTTTTGTTTCTCGGATCATGTGGCTTATCTCCCTTGTAAACTATGCATTAATATAAAGCAGAGCAGGCACTTACCATATTCCCTTTTGGTATTAAGAAATAAAAGGGAACTTGCATACTTGGCTGCCTTTGAGGAAACTTTTAGAAAAGAAAGTTCAGAAGGAAAATGCCGGGAGTATAATGACTAATAAAGAAAAACACCGTGCCATTTTGAGTGTGAATGTATCTTGGAAATACCAACGCAAAATACTACTGAGTAGCTAAGGAAGATGTCCATGTTCTGAGTGCCCTTTTCCTGGCACTTTGGGAAAAAAAAAAAAAAAAAAAAAAAACCAACAAAATCATCAACCTTAAAAATCTTCTTTTGCAGTGAAATCATATATAAAATACAACTTCCAATGAACCTTAGACCTGAAAATTTGAATTTATAGGTAATAAGAAATGTCATGACAATCCCTTTGGTTTTTCCACCAATGCTGGCCTCACGAAAGGGAACAGAAGCCAGAAAAAACAGTCACGTCTGACAACTCTTTCATCAGCAGTTACCACAGTGCAAATGCTGGGGCAAGGAACAGTTTCATCGGGAGATTAGGAGTTTGAAGGGCTGGGAGTGCAGAGGGCAGGTATTCCCGGGGAAGGACGAGCAGGGAGACCAGGATGCGGGACAGGGTGCATTCGGTGAGTGAGGGCAACAGTGTACAGATCCAGCGGGACAAATGCAGAGGGGAATGCTGGTAGGCAGGGAGCAATGTTCCTGTCCTCAGGGGGAAAGTAGTCTTATTCTACTGGCTATATTTGAGTCCTCACTCATTTTGTAGTAGCATGTACACCTGGTATAGAACAGATCAGTATTTCTTTTTTTTTTTTTTTTTGGTTATTCTATTACATTTTTGTTATTATATTTTCCAAAAACTTTTTCTTTTTTTGGTACCAAAACCGTCACGGTAGTATACGTTAGTGCCACCTTGTTTCAAGGAAATACATATACATTATCGCAAGACTAACCACGTGATTCAAAAGCCCTTCAGTGCTTTGTGGCTGTAGGCCCACATTACCTTGCTCTTACAGGAGGATCGTGGCTGCCGTTTCTCATTAATTTGTTTTGTGCAATAGCTCTGATTTTTCTTAAGGCAATATGCAACTATTGTGGATAGGCATAGAACTGCTATCTTCCCTTTGTCTCTTCATTTTTCAGGTGTGCTCACACTGTAAAATTGTATAATTTCAGGAGGATATAAATGAAAGAACGGATTGAATAATAAGTAATTTCATGTATGTCTCATACTTTAAACTTGTATCTTTCATGCACAGCCAAAAATTAGATGGTAGTATATAACTTTTTCCTCTTTAGGTTTGTACTTGACCATTTATTTCAAAAAATCAAGTCCAAACTAGTCAAGTCCGTACCTTTGTGCATATACCCATTCCCTGAGGCAGAATTATTAGGCAGATTGTTGCACTACTGTTTTATAAAAAAAAAATTGCCATATTTTTCAGGGTTTTTTTGCAGGTTGGTCAGGATAAATACCATCTCTTCTCACATGTTTGGCTGTTCAGTCTTATCTGATTTAGCTCAATGAGTGTTCCCGCCAATTTACTATGGCATGGGCCAACTTTGCAAGGCAAAGCGCTAATTGAAAGAAGCCACCATTGCCCGGGGCTGTCAGCTTTGTGGCTAGGACAGCTGATGTTACCGACAACATTATCAGCTGATGTTTCCAACGCAGATGATGAAAATGGGAAGATTTGAACCGGGTCACCATTTTAATACGATTAAAACGAAAATGTTTGTTGAGTTGCCAGGGTTGGGTAATCTGCCAGCAGCCACTGCAACTTTTAGAACGGAGCATATCTGTGTCAGATTCAATTCAGGTAATCACAGGTCAGCTTAAACACTACAGTTGTAATCTTTATCTCTTTTTGTAATAGAGCTCATTTAGGCACATGGGTTCATTGACACCCGGCTCTTGTGCAAGAACTTACAAAGGCAGAAAAGGTTCCTGGATTCCTTCGTAATTGTGAAGGCCTTGTTCAGCTTTTAAGAGAACGGTTTACAAAAGCTCCTCAAAGTGAAAGCCTGGAGGTATCCTAACCGCCCACAGCGAAGGTGCCAGTCAGTCACTGGGGCGGGTCACAGAGGTTACCCCAGATAAAGGAATTTTGCAAACCCTGCATAGGCGCTGCACGACTCAACACACCGAGAGGGGAATGCACTCACTCTGCTGAGCGGTTTAATGTCCTGGAGTAATGAAATGGTAAGTCTGTTTCACTCAGTGGGCCTGTCAAAAAACAATAATAATCAGTGGGATTCCCGTAGGAGAACTCTGGAGGGTTTTATTTGGAAGATTTAAAATCTTTAATTTTTGTGATGCGAAGTCATAATTAAATCCAATAAGTTCCTGTGGCATATGGTGAAATCAAGTTAAACACTAATATTCAGAAATACTGATTCAGCCATTTTTATCCATTGCACATGGCTGAAATAGTTAACTGCCGTTATCCCTGTGGAGCATTGCTGGAGAGGAAAAGACGGCTTGGTCCAGGAAGTGTGTACTTAATTTTACCTCAACTTGTGTTTCATTTATTTATTGGTTTAGCCTCAAATTAGATGGAAATTAGAACCCTCGAATTAGACCTTATCATTCACTTGCAGGTGTACTGAGCCTCTCCTAAAAATAATGTGTACACATGTGTGTGCCACAGTATGTGCTTTCATGTCCATGTTGCCGTAATCTTCATATGCTTGTATTTAATTAAAACTTACTAACTTAATACTTGGGGAAAAAAGGAGGACAATATGTCACAACGGATCCTTTTCGGAACAGTATCCATTTATAAAAAGCATGCAGAATATTTAAAGACAAGTAAAAATAGGTAGTCTATTATAATTTTTTCACGTTGTGCATTCACACTCTGCAGAAGAAATGTACACTTAGTCTACGATAGGTTGCAACAATCTTTTTCTAGTTAGAGCTCAATTTTACAAGCTTTGCTCGGGTACAGCAGGATGAAGGATGACTCTGGTTCTATCTAATGAACACTACTACAATTACACCCTCAAAATATTGCTTTAAATTTAGGTAATAAGATGGAGCCCCTAAAAGTGTGAATAAAGGCGTTTTATTGTCGCTACTGATAGCATATAAGCTTTAGATAATTAATTAGCTCAGGTTTTTCTTGCATCACACATCGAGTTTTGCTTTGGTTAACCACAAATTTAGGGTAAGCTTGTCACTAGCACAGCAAATACATGAATAACAGCACTTTAATATTCAGCAGTAACTGGGCTTTATTATATTCAGTAATATCCAGCACACAATGACTTGGAATGAAGCCATTTCTAGAGTACAGCTTTGAAACTAGTTTCAGAAATCATGCATAATAGGGGAATGAAATACGGTTGCCATACAGGAGTAATGTTTGGACAGTTATATTGTAATTGTATGCTGTATTTCCCGAAGTGAAAGCCGTATTTGAGTACCTGCAAATGTGAACCTAAGTTCCAAAACCTGCAAACTTTCTACCAAGAGTTCCCGTCTGCTTTCTATTCTACTTGGCTCTCAGCTTACGTCAGAATATCTGATGTCACTCTAAAACAAAAGGAAGGTCATTTAAAAGCATATATATGACCTTGTTAAGCTATCTTGCATTTCCCACTGAAAGACAAAATTTTAAAGAAAACCCTCAACGTTCCCAATTTTCATAAAGGATTGTACAAACCACGTTGCCTCTGTCCTGACTTTCAAGGATAAAGTGTCTCTGTCACCTGACTTAGCAAATTAATTGGTTGATTACTTGATTATTTCTCTCTCTATAAAACCCTTAACATTTTACTTTGAAATACGCATTTCTGAGCGCAGTGCTAGCCTGTGGAAGGCCTGGTAACCGCTCAGAGGCCCAGATAAATATAATAATTCATTTAACATTTACTTCAAATCCACTTATTTGTTATGGGCACCAATCATGTATAAAAGCTTGAAGATGAATGTACAACCTTGTCACGGCTTAACCCCGGCCAGCAGCTCAGCCCCACGCAGCCCCTCGCTCGCTCGCTCCCCCCCGCCGTGGGATGGGGGAGAGAATCGGAAGGGTAGAAGTGAGAAAACTCGTGCGTTGA
>JAVKLA010000008.1:1015808-1028811 GCA_034782735.1 Sagittarius serpentarius
CTTGTGCCCCCCCAGCCTGCTCGCTGGTGGGGCGGGGTGGGAAGCAGAAAAGCCCTTGGCTCTGGGCAAGCCCTGCTTGGCCACAGCCAAAACATCCCGGCGTTACCAGCACAAATCCAAAATGTCGCCCCATACCAGCTACAGTGAAGAAAATTAACTCTGTCCCAGCCACTGCCGGCACAAACCTGCATTTGGATGTGTAGTTTGTGCGGTCCGGTACACAAAGACATGAAGTACTCGTCTCGTGTCATCAGACAGATCCCTGCAGAAGCTGGCAGCACAGACAAGGTGTGAAATAGCAGCCTTGCAGCTTGAATACTAGATCAATGAAGCCTTCTAAAGCTGGCTTTAGATGTCTGCTACTAGGTTGTTACTGCCTGCATTAAATATTGGTTGTTTTGATAGTTATTAATCTATTTGGGTGGCTCATACAACTCAACATTTTTAGTTTTCTTCAGCTATAGCCCTTGTTATTTTATGCTGTATATCACAGAGATACCATATCAAACTGTATTTTTCTAATCCTATTAGAGCTGTATCTGTTATGATATTAATTGGTGGAAAATAGTATTTAATAGTTATCCTATTATACAGTCTTTTCCTTTATCACTGGTTTGTTTTGTATCTCTAGAGCTCAGATTTTCCTCTGGCTTTATTTAATTCAGTACATTTGAAAATTCAGAGCCTCAACAAAGGCATGAATGGAAGAATGATATCCTCACTCCTTCTTCTTGGCTAACACAAAGAAAGTGTAGTGTATCTCTCCTTTGTTTCTAGGTAAGGATTTAGAATGGCTTTTAAAATATCTCAGATTACTTTTCTCACATTGTTTGTCCAATATGACCAATCATAGCAGGCTCTCTGCCAATCCTCTTGTTTAACTTATCAGCTTGCTTAGTTCTGTGGAATCTTTCTCATACATTTTTTTGCCTTCACACAACACTCACCACAGGTGAAATTCATTCCTGGGTCTCGAGCCAGATCAAGGCTCATGTGATAAGTTATTGTTTAAATTTATAGCAATATTATGAGGGCTTAAATTCATTTTAAGGACGTGGCACGGCCCTCTGAACAGGTGTTGAGTTTTAACTATTAAGATAAAGTTCTCTTCAGCTGGAGAACTTGCAGCTTTGGCTGTACTTTCAAACAATGTAAACTTTCAGTCTCTTTTACTATAAATGCAACTTGCGGTGAGTGAAGCAAGTGGTAATGAGATGCTTAAGCTTCATTTGTATGGAAGACAAACAACGGCTGGTACAGAGTTTCAGAATGGTGTGGGGGACCAATTTATCCAGTAGTTTCAGTATAAGCAACTCAATGAAAACATTTAGAAATTTCAGAAAAGTCAAATGACACCTGCATGCTTGGTATTATCTACAGCTGAATTAACTGTGAGAAGCAGCTACCGAGAAAGTGATTACAATAAAGATATGAAAAAGAATGAGCTAATTTCACTGCTTGCCTTCTTATTTTTGTAGATTAGTAACTCCATACTAGATCTAGTTTAAATTAGATAAAGAAAATACTTTTCTTTAAAATTTTTTTTTCTTTTTTTACTTTGGAGAGGAAGGGAAAAGAGTAAGACAAAAAACCTTATGTAAGTCTAAAACTTTTTTTTACTCTCAACCATCAATCGACTTCTCTGCCGGAAAACCAAACATACTCATAGCACATGTCGACATTTTCTGTTCTGTATCTTAGTCAAAAAATCAGTAAGATTGATTTATGGATGATATGATATTTTTGATTTAATTCTATATAGAGGGCCATGGTTTCCGATGCATTTAATTACGGCTTTTTGCATAATGATAAAGTCAGGATATGTGCTGGAGACAAGGTCTTATATTAGACCTTAAGCTGGAAGTAGAACTTTTCTTGTGGGCCACCCTCCTTCCCCTGCAATGCAAAGCCCGTCACATCCATGAAGATCATACTGGCTTTTATTCTTGGAAGTTCACTAACAGGGATAATACAAAAAAAAGTCTTGGTGCACCTTTCACATCTCGCGTTTTGAGCAAACCGTTCAATCGCGCCCTGCGGTTTGAAGCTGGTGCAATGACAGCACAGCCATTGTGCTGTCATCCTGGAGGCGCTGAGGGTCGGTGGTGTTGGGTGCAGGTACAGACGGAGTGGGTCTTCTCATCAGGTTCCGTGTGAAAAGGACTCCCACCAGAAGACATACTCCCTCGCTATGGCCTTGTGGAACAGGCCCTCCTCCATGACGCGTCTTCTGCTTATTCCTCTTGTGTACCTCTCCTTTCATTTTTAGCAACACAAATCTGCCGTGAAGGTGTGCCGTATGTCCTGGTGTCTTGATGGGAATTGTGTGTCACACAGTGGAGTGTTTACCTGGTTGGACTTGTCCTTTGCGGAGACTGTGCAGTCCTGCCCACCTACAGGAGGCCCGTACCCGAGGGGTAAATTTGCCACTGAGGGTACCTGCTAACGAAGGTAGTCCTTCTGAAATTCTTCCTAGCAGCAATGTGCCTGCGAAACAAAAGCATCTATTAACTGAACACAGCTTTGTAATAATAATAATAATTAATAATAATAGAAACCCCAATACAGTAAAGAAAATATAATTCAGTAACAAGCAGCAACTACTGCTGGCTGAGACAAAAGAACAAAGATGAACTTTAATTAAAGGAAAAAATTCACACTGTTTTTGCTTCCACATTTTTTCTTCTTTGGAATGCCTCCTTCTCTCTCAGTGTTCATTCTGTGCTTTCGTTTTGCCACTAGTGAAAAATATTCTAGCCTGGATTACATTGTTTTGTCACTTCTTTTCTTATTTATTTTCAAGTGTTGTATTAAAGTTTCTGATTCACCATCTATGATACCCAGTACTTGATCTGTTAGACAGTGTTACTGAATTCACTGTTTTTGCCATGCTTCCTTCCTCTCTTAATCTCTGTCTTCACAATTAATCAATCATTATCTTTTATATTATCCTGTTTCTCTTGTGGCTTATCTCTGTTTCACTCATCTTTTCCATCCCTGCAGCTGGCCTCCCTCTCCTGTCACCTCTTTGGAGTCTAAAACTAGGCATGTGTCATCAAAGAAACATCTCATATGCACTGATTTTTTTCTAAGTGCATCTGCTTGTCCCTTTAGTTCTGCTACTTGATCTTCCAGTACCATGAATGATAACATTTGTAAATGTTCGGTTTTGCTTCACCATTTCGTCCCTTCATGGGCAAAAAAAAGTTTTATTGCATACCTGAAAACCTGTCACCACTTGAAAAATCCCCAGTATATTACACAAACGCGAATGATGATTTACTGTGCCCACATTAAAAGCTAACTTTAAGAAGAGGTTATGCACCATGTCTATGGAAACTGGCAATTTCTTATTCCAAGACTACTTCTGTCAATGTTAGAGCAATTTGCTCTGTTGAGGAGGAGAAATTAGCTCGGACTGCTGCCACTGGAGTGGTAATGATGTCTGAACTAACTAGGTTAAGTTAGTCCAGATAGCTCTGTGCTTCAGGGAACTCACTTCTGAGCAGCCATATCCTAGGAGCAGTGAGATAATTGGGAAGCAGTCTCAGATAACTGATGGCAGAACTTCACTTTTTTAAGGTATTGCTGTGTATGCTAGAAAATTGAGATTTTTGAATTAGTGGTTTCAAATGCCTCAGCTCCATCCTCTAAAAATCAAGCCTTTTAAACTCAGAACGAGTACATGACATCAGGGCAATCAGAATCACACATCGATGTTAAACACAGTGGTAGTATAAGTATTCTAAAGGGCGTGTTTGGAATTACATTAGCTCCGGATTAACAGCGGCTTTTCTGGCTTCCTTTGTTGTGAGGATCACAAAAATATTTCTATCTTCTTGGGTATTTTGCAATTCCCTTTGGGTAGCCAAACCTCAATAGTAACTTCATTTTCAACTTCTGGTGGTGAGATCCTTATCTGCTTATTGTGTTTGGGAGGGTGGGAAAAATTTGTTTTTCCTTTCTTTGCATCTCAGAAAGCTTAATGGGGTGTCCAAGGAATACCTAGAGACATAAATCTGGATCTTCAGCACCTCTTCATTTTGTTTCTTCCAGACCTCTATTGAATATCTGAAATAACGATCAGTGAACGCTTAAAGTAAGTGGAGATTGTTGTATCAGTCTGAAACATATTAATCAACAATGTTTCTTCAAGCTCAGTTTCACAGCTATTAAACAATGAGTTTCTGGTGAGTGAGACAGGATTTTCATAAACAGCATATGGAGCTGACTGTGAACCAGATTTACTTTTCAATTTTCTTCAAAATAATTAACCTGACTCTGCCAATGTTAGGCGAAGTTGGTCATCTCCATGAGATCCTTCTGGAACAAAGAACAGGATAATCTTCTCGCTGTTTTTTTCCTCCATTTTCTTCACCGCAGGATTTTTTCCCCTTAAACATCACACTTGCGGTCATATTTTTACATTCATTAAAAATACATGAAGAGGAAAAAAACCCCGCACAACTGTGGGGAAGATCTACCCAGCCTGTTTTAGAAGCACGTATTTGAGGGGTTTCGTCTGCATCCCACCATGACAGGAACAGCAGAGATGGAAGGATGGGGAACGCAATCACCCGCCCTGTGGAGCCTGAGGAGGCAAAGGCAAATTCGGGGCCCTCTGCAGCGTGGTGGAGAGGTTTCTGTTGGGCGAAAGTAAGGCTTCAGTAGGAAATATCGGAAACCCTCTTCTCGCAGTAGCTGTTGGTAGCCGGCTCTCGCTCTGAGGCGTTGCAGAGCCGGAAGCGATGAGAAAGCTCAGCAGCGTCGGCTCCCGTTGAAGCAGTCCCTCGGGCCACGGCCGCTGAGGTGCTTCAGCTGCCTGCGGCACAATGCGGCTCTTGCCCCGAGAGCCACGTCTGACAGGGAGATGTGGAGAGCTCTTGATTTCTTTTTTTTTGAAGTGAGGCATGTGGCAACATGTTGCAGAAGTCAGGCAGATCCGCGTTAACTGAAGCACAACTTTTTCAGGGCAAACTCCCGACAGGAATGACTAAAACCTATCACAATTTTTCCACCTGAGACCAGCACTAACCTAAGGAGTAAAGGGGCTTCTATACACCATATTTGTGTACACTGTGAAGAGAAATGCTTCCATATTCCTGTTTCGGGGTGCTATATCTAAAGCGAAACTATATAAATGCAGAACAACGAAACCTGGAAGAAGAATCCAGTGACCGTCCCTTCTGCCGCACACCGTCACAAAACATAGCAGCCTCTTGAAGAGGGACAGAGTTCTTAGCGATATGAAGGGGCGATCCAGAGCAAAGAAAGGCATAACAATGTACAGCTCCTCCCCTCCCCATCTTTTCCTTAGTCTTTTCCCCTCCTTTTCCTTTTAGTGGGAGGTACTATACAGTCTGTCAGATTTTAATGTGAAACATTTGTGCACATACTAAATCTTGTGATTGCTACTTGCCCAGCACTGTTGGGTAATGATCTGGGTGATGGCTATCTGCACATTCTGTACTCTAAAATTGTAATAAAACCCCTGAATATTACATTTTGCTGTCGTTCTCCCCTCTCTCCAGGAGAATATATGTTGAAATGAGGTAGAGTTCAAAAGCATTACATTGGACTGTGATGGAATCAAGACGTAAGGACATCTGTCAGAAACAACCTCATGGCTAATATTTTCACAGTAAAGTTTCTCTTTATTTGTGTATAGAGTGAGAAAATGATTCTCATATATGATTTCCCCTTGTCTTAACTACAGGCTTTTCCTGAGGAAAGGCAGTTGGCTCAGATTTTAACCCTTTGTCCCCTCTCTTTGTTTTCTTTGGCTACTTGTACTGCAAAAATTATTATTTTTTAAATTAGAGCCAATTACATTACTGGCTGCACATGTCTGACAGACCATCAAAATTTAATTGCCACAAAAATTGCTTGCAAAAAATCAAAGTTACCTACACAGCCTGCAAGATGAAGACTCACTCTGATTCTGCAAGCCTGTTTGATAACAGGTTACAAAATAGGAAAAATGCAAGGAAACTGGAGATGATAATTATTTATTACTGCTGCACCAGCCCCAGCATTCTTGTAAATTCTCCTTCACAGATCAAACCAAGAATGTCAGCTCTAAAGATCTTACAGTTTAATAGGAATCTGATCTGTTTATGATTTGTTCTTCCCAGAACCAATGCTTACATACAAAACTAAGCTATATATAAACCTATGAAAATATAGAACATGTAAAAAAAGATTAGGATCTATCTGTGCAATAGAACTATGCAGTCTGAAGTATATTTATTATGCCAGTTTATTGGCAAGTGGTTTATATATTTGACAATGTTTTTGAAGGAACAGAATTATTAGACAACTTAATATAAATGTTTCCAGCTCCTTCTATCAACATTATCAGAATTAGAATGGTATCATGGGGACTGGTTAAAAAAAATAAAATGAATGATAAACATGAAGTTATTTAGTCATAAGAATATTTTCCAGCTTTTCAGCTGATAAAATAATTGAGCCTGGAAAGTAGATAAAACAATCAAATAATATAAATATTCCCTCCCTACCTCACATATGTGAAAAATTAAAAGTCCGTGACCAAAAATACATTCAAAAATACCTGCAGAAGTTCTCTTGTTTTAACACAAAACTGGCAAGAGTCAACTCGTCATTTTACGGATAAATTGCTTTTGTTGTTGTTTCACTCTTGCAAAACAAAGATTAGTGTTTGATTGCAGCGGAATTCTGACACCTGTGAAGCCCATTTTGTTTATTAGCTCAAGTAGGTCATAGCTTCAGCCTTAAACTTTGCTGGTGGGGATTATGCTCTTTTTAGCTCTAACCCGCCTTGACTCAATCCGTCTTTGATGTGTTGGGTCGACATTAATAGTGAGAACGAGGTATGCCACTGAAAACAAGAGGAAACGATGTTACTGCCGCATATGAGCCTGTTCAGGGCTGGATCAAACATCCTCCGAGCCTAATGGCAAAGTTCCTCCTGATGCCAGTGGGGCAGGAAACATAAGGGGATAGACATAGCAGTTAGTTTTGCTTGCTTTTCACACAGAACACTGCTCATAACAGGGAAGGGGACCTCTGTGAAAACAGAGAAACTTGTACAGACAAAAAACCATCCATAAAATAAGCTATATCCACTGAAAATAGTTTAACCCTCATGGGACATTTTGTGACTAGTTTTATTTCAGGTAAAGAAAATAAAGCTTATGAGTTACTGGTTGCAGACTATATGAATCAGTAGCAAGAAGCAGTAGATCTTCAGACTCTGACCTGCATTTGGAAGGAGCAGAGGTGTGATCTATTTCTTAATTTAGGTGTTCCTGCTGCCTCTGGATCCCTGCTACAACAGCCTGTGCTTGACCTCCTGCCTGCGTGCCAGTGTGCGTGTACGTGTGTGTGTACCCAGGGATATGAGAAAGCAAAAGGGATGAGTAATTCCCACCAGACTGGCAGGAAAATCTGAAGTACAGGGAGATAACTGAAACAAAAGGCAGACAGCTGAGCCTGGAAGACTGAACTCCCGATCTTGTATGCTATATGGGGAAATGAAGGCTGCTCAGGACTGCCTCGGATCATCTCAGCTGAGGAAACAAGAAAGATAAATGCTTTCTTGAACTGGAAGTCCATACAAGAAAGGATCTAGGCAAGTGTTTAAATCACCCCGGTTGTATCTATACTTTAGTTAGAGGTGTCCTTCCCTTTGGAGAAAACCCAGGCACGTGAGCAGGGAAGGTGCTGACACATACGCTGACAGGCCACCCCAGGTTGGGTGGTCAGGGGACCCTCCCTATAGGGTGCACCGTGGAGAGGGTCAGCCCTGTAGTCAGGGGGTTGGTAGCCACCCGAGAGGAGGGATCACGCTTCGGATCACACCTGCCCCCCAGGCCAGAAGAGCCGTTATCGACTGCTAGGCACTTCAACACTTTCTTCAGGGACGTCCCTCACAAATGAGGTGCAGGACTCGCTCACTGTCCTTTCTACAGCGGAAGGGGATGCTCAAAAATGAAGCACTATTAAACCACCTCCCCGCCCCATCTAACCCTAAAAGAAACTTCCTGCTTTTCCAACAATGGCATAATTTCAGCTTAATATAAATTTTTACCTGGCTAAAACAGCTCTAGACGCTATAGAAAGGTAGAGTCAAAGTGAAGGAAAGAGGTTGTTGAGGGAGTTTCTATTTTAACTCTGAAACTGACCCCACTGAAAGAAGTATTGTTGTAATTACAGCTAATGGACATGGAAAATTCTTTTTTTTCTGTAAACAGATCTCCCAGAAGACTTTCCTATATTACTGGCTAGTGAACATAATTGTATAATTCAGTAGGGAGACCAAGGCTATGAATATCTTACTTTTTTTTTCCCAAAAAAAGAAGATGTAGCTATTCAATTCTGTGCCCCTGAGTTTGCAGCCGGATTTCACAAGCAGTTTAAATCTGGTGTCAGCATTAGATTTTCAGCCATAAAATCAAATTCTTTTGCTGACTTGTTTCAATTAGTTTACAAAGATAATCTGTGTTTCCAGTGAAACTTCTGTGGCAGATAACTATAGGAACATTAGAGCTGGTTGAGGACTAATGATTTTTTAAAATAAAGTACTGGGGTTTTTCTATCTTTTAGTCGAAAAAGAAAATACTACATGGTTTTGTTTTCAGGAGCCATAAACATGAAGGTTGGTTGATTAAAAGCAGTACTTCTAGAAGTGCATGATCGGTTTTCATATGTTTAGTGAAAAAGTGAGTAATTTTAGATAAAATACATATTTGGTCACATAATAGCCTTAAAATATCCAAAAAAGGAATTGAAAAATAACATTCTTGGTTTGCAGTGATCATCTATATGGGCCTTCAAAGAGCATATATCAACTCATACCTTTCTATCTAAGAACAGGATCACTGTTGCTTGAATTTGTGATTAGTATGAGCGTCTCTTTGAACCTTCTGTATCAAAAAGTCATCTTTAAAGATGCAGATGTTAGTAAGGTTAACATTTTGGAGCAACATACTTTTGAAATCTCCTATGGAAGAATGTCTACAGCATAATACGTGCAGTGGAGCATAGCATCACAAGCTATTAATATACAGGCAAAACTTTCAGAGAAAGACACTCCTCATTGACTAGCTGTACTAACAAAAGAGAATCAAAGTACAGGAGCCATCAAACCTTGCACTTGGGTAAGTAGGTAGATCACCATCTCTACTTTGGCAGAAATGTAGCTTTATGGTATAGAAATCTATGGTTGTATACAATGTAAGGGGTTTACAGCTTCGTCTGAAATATCCAGCTTTGACTATTGTTAAACACAGGAAAAAACCTGTATGAAATCGATTAGCGTAAGTCCTTCTGATCCTTCCAAAAAAATTTCCCACATTGTGCCGTGTAGCTACTGAGCCTATTATAATATGTATAGCACAATCCATCCATTCAGTGAGACATACTTAAGCTTACTGCAAAGTTATATTAATTAACAAATGTTGTGAGGGTTGAGCTGAAAGAACGTTTTCCTAATGAATAGGACTTTTGTTCTCAGATTGTTTTGTTGTGCTCTTGATAAAACATAGCCTTTTAAAAATTGCTGATAGTTCAGCCTCTGTGGTGGTGTATTTCATTGCTGAGCTTTTTATGTTTATGGTTAAAAGCTATAACATGCCATTTGTGCCTTTTTTCTGAAGCATATAGTGGTCAAAAATAATTTTCCTTTGTCAGATAGTATAAATTAATGTTACCATTATCTGTTGTATTTGTGAACATCCATGTAAATTACATGCTGGTTGGATGGATGCACACTAACCCAAGGAAAAATCAGCTTGTAGACATGGCAAAATGAAACTCTGTGTACAATATCCTGAATAATTCCCTCTCGTGCACACAGCACTGATTACAGTTGTATCTTCTCCATTTAATTTAGGAATAACTGTATGGGATTAGATCAAGCGTACCTGATCGCCTACTACATCCAGATGAGAGAAAAAAGCCCAAGAGAACAAAAACATTGAGGAAAGATGCACACGATTTGAAGATATTTGTCTTAAGCACCAAACATTTGACCAGAACATTAATATGTCCAGTAAGATTGGCTTGCCTTCCAGTTATTTTGACGGTGTCACAGCACGATGATCCCTGTTCAATTCAGACTGATCCCATGTAATTTGTATACAATATATCAATCATTTAATAAATCTGCTTGAGGAAGCTATTTGCGATTTTGCATCTCATGGAAGTATGACATCAGATTTCATGGTCTTATCCTGTTTTACGACGTGTTCCCTGGTTGCTGTAGCAACACTGTTGCTATGGCTTACACAGGGGGAGTCAGTAGGGTCAGCAAAGATCAGAGCCCCGCCATTCTTCATTCAAAGGCAATTGTCCCTGAAAAATGTGACTTACTTCAATATTTAAGGCCTGGGTACTGATATTAAACCAGAATGATACTTCTGTTAAAAACCCATAATTAACCTTGTCTTCAACTCTAGGTCACACGCTAATAGCAATTTCATAAAGTGGACATTCCTCTGTCTTTCATTCTCGAAAGCCTAGACAGGTTTTAAATAATATGTCTCTTGGAAAAATACATGGGTAATCGTTGCAATTTATTTTATGTCATTATCTAAGCCCTTGAGACCTCACATTCCCAGCTCCTCTCCCTGAGGTAATTGCATACATCTTGGGAATGTGTGAAATGGTGTTAATATTCAGTACACCATGCCTTTTCAGAGGATCTGCAGCCTACAATGGTGCACTGTCTAGATGTTTCTCTGCGGAAACTATTTTTGGGCAAGTGTAATATGAAGCAGTTCCTTACAGAACCAGGGTCCCAGGATGTTGAATGATTCCCTGGATCCCAACAAAGTCTTTAATGATTTCAGTTGTAAAGATATACCCTGCAATTTGGTGGTGCACTAACATCAACTGATACATCCCATCAATATATTTTGCTTTTCTCAACCAAGAATCAGCAATACCATTTCTATCTGTAAGTCATTCTCCTGTCTAATGCCTGTTTATTAATATTTATGCCCTCCGTGAATTTTCTGGGAGAGAAATCTGCTTATAGAGAGACTTTCAGGTTCAAAGCTTTAGGATGCAATGACTGAACTCTTTACACTCTCATGTCTTGCATTGTCATTACTTTGAACTGCATTCAAAAAAAAGCCCTCACTCAAGGGCAAGGCAATGAACAATCAAGTTCCAAGTGCTTAAAAGCATTAGAATTGAATTTATTTCCTGTAGAATCTGACTTGAAAAATAGTACGAGTGACCTAATTTCCTGCTTACTTCACCGTATCAGTTGTAACTACATCAGATGTAACAACTTCTTGAAAAAGGTAGAGCAAATATTGTCTTCACAGTATTTTTCTTTGTTGCTCCTTGATTAGAGTCCCCGATAAAGAATACAGTCCCATCTCTTAAAGACACAGCAGTTAATAACATTTCTTTTGAAAGCACTTCATTAGTTTACAAACTTACTTGGTAAGTTAGCCTTGAACAGCCCTGTGACACCTTCAGGTACGCCTGTTTAGCAGAGAAGACAGCTGACGCATGCCACGGATACAATTTCTGTTAAAGAGTAATCTACTTTTCTAGTAATCAAACACATATTCTGCACAAGAAAACGAGTACTTTCACACCTTTGTTTGATCAGGTTGAAGCGTTGACTGTTTTCCAAAACCTCCGCCTAATACAGTCTTTAAAAGCAAACCTATTCTCCTGTCCTCCATGGAGCCTGAGCAGCTACCTGAACTTTGGTGACTTGCTGCAAAACTCCCTAAAAGAGTGCAGAGCACTCAGGATTCATCTCACCCATCAGCTGTGTGGAAGTGAGGAGTCTAGTTTAAGTTTTGCTATCTAAAATCTCTCTACAGCAACAGAGAGAGATATGCCATCCATTCTGTCCCGATGAGGTGCTTAGGACGGATAGGGTTTGGAGGGGAGCTCCCACTCCTATTGCCCACCTGTACTCCAAAGCGCTATGTCATTTGCTGAGGAGGAAAATTTTATTCAGCATATGTTCGTGGTATAATCCAGTCTCCATAGGCTGAAATCTTGCTGTAGGTTTCAGTACAGATCTCCTTCTTTTGAGCCGTCCTATGTATTTTCCTTTCTCCTTTGCATTTACCTTACCTGGTTATTTTAGGTATCTTAAATGTTAAGCTGTGGGTGTTCTTATTACAGCAATACTTTTTGTTATGTCTGAAAAGACAAAGCTTGCTTCCCTCTGAAAAGGTAACAGTGGTACAGGCAATTCTGTCAATCTTATTCAGACGTGTGGCTTCTGTGATGTCTGTAGGGCTATTCAAGCAATATTTGCCCATGACAAGTTAAAGAAAGCATACTATTTGTTCCTCTGATGACATTAGCTATGCAGATGAAATATGAAAAATAATGACTTTCTCCAGCTACCATTTTTACTCTAATTGAATTCAAAAGGGATATCAGTGATGTGACGTGCTCAATTCAGACATCATATGAAGAATATGACTGATACTGGCAAATGTGATGATTCAACGCTTGTTTGGTTATTAGAAACATTGATTTCTAAACAGCCAATTACTTTCTTGGGTAATTCATACTCAGAATCTCAAATGTAATTTCAAAAAATGTAAGTTATTTCAACATCTCACAGTGAAACGGAAGTTGATGTAACTGAGGGACTTGTTAATGTCATAACATCACACAAACTAATGCACATGGGAAAACAAATTGTTACACATTTTCTTTGACTCTGAACTTGCATCCAAACTTCAGTCATGTGTCAACTCCTCTTTTCCAATTAACAGCACTGTTTGGAATGACTTTCCTTTTTTCATGTAATCATTTTTAATGAACCTTCTGATCAAATACACCTCATTATCTTTCATGAAGAACTGAGATAGTCAAGCTGATTACTTAAAATAGTTAAAACTGCTTTACATTCATTTAGCTTTGATGGGGTAAAAACAAATATGAAGGAAAATAGAAATATTTACTTTGTTAAGTTCTTAAAGACCTTTAAATGTATGTTCAAGTCAGACTATCTTTTGGACCATAGGTAGCA
>JAVKLA010000008.1:1036099-1046379 GCA_034782735.1 Sagittarius serpentarius
AACGGAATCAGAAGTAATGTTTGTGTTCTTGGCTGTTGATTTTCAGGACTTATGATACTGCTAAGTTATTGAGTTTTATATGACTGAATGGCTTAATGTGTTGCCTTGCTTTTTATGATTCTGAGCGATGTATTTGTAGTCAGGAAGAAATCTAATTACAACGAATCCTCCGCAGCCCTGAAAATCAGGTTGGGGTGATTTGGCTGCCCAGAGAGAACACTGCGTTTGTGGCGCTAACAGGGCCATGTGTTACAGATCCTGTGATACCTCCTTAAATCCACCAGTGATTTTAGATCTTTCAGAAGCTGAGCTATTTTACCAGTGCTTAAATTTAGATATTTAGGTTGGAGGTAAAAAAGGATGATGTTTGAACTGCAGCTGAACCACATATTTTCTCTTTCTTACAAAAATTTTTAAACAAAAAACTTTAAATTATCCATTATCACTTTGTGTTTCTTGAAGTATGCATTTAATGACAAACTTGTAATGCTACATAACAATCTATTGTATAGCTTATATTTAACACATTTTCTTTTTCCTCAGAGCCACTAAATATCTTTTCTAAATCTTCCCAACCTATTTTCTTCCCCAACCTGTATCTTATCAATCTTTGATCCGTAACAGTTTCTCGCACCTCTGGTGCTTAATCAGAATCTGTCTGGATGAGGCTGTAGCATTGCTTCGAAGCTCTTTAATCATTGTATTGAATTAATGCAATTACATGCCTGATGCATTAGAATCTCACCTCTGGTCTCCATATTTGCAGCTCCTTTTGAGTCCTTTGTAGCCTTTTTTTCACCATCCTGGAGGCAGGATTTCGAGCCTCCACAGGCTTATCTGTTAATGTTACTAAACAGAGCAGTACATAGAAAAATGTTTGCAGTAGAAAGAAGAAGGAGGAAGAATAAATAGCACACTAGCAAATAAAATAAGTGTTGCTTTGCTTTCTTAACTAAATGGAGTCACTATAGGTATAATTGAAATGGGTTATGTATTCAAGAAGGAACTTTTACTGTTCCAATACCGTACTCTCGAGGTTTGAAATCCAAGTGCTTAGTTATACATGTAAATTGCATAAAGTTATTGTTCCTTGCAATAATGAAACACTGAGGCCCTTGCATTTCAAAGGGAAAAGGCTCCAAGGGAGTTGAAGGTAACTCAAAGAGAAATATTCACAAGAATAAAATTTAATATGAAGTTACAAAGAAATAACGTTATTTTGTAAGCAAAGTGGATTCTGATAAGGGGCAGGTATAGTTTTTTTCAGTATTCCTTCTGCCTGTGAGATGTGGTACCACTTTTCAGTATATTCTCAGCAGGGTTGGATCAATACAACCTTAACGACATCAGTGGAACAGCAATAACAATTTATGTTATCTGAGGATCTGCCCCTTCATATTTAATGCTTAACCTATTCAATTTTGTCCTCAATTTGTAATGGTTACTATTCCCAAAGAGAATTTCACCATTCTGCTATGATCCATGCTTGCTTTAACCCGTTTTAAGCCAAAATACATGAAACACTGGCAGATATCTCTGCAGAAAAAATATTTCAACCCTGTCACTCGTAGACCAGTACTGACGAACAGATCGGCAAGGTCTAATTAGAAATGCAACACTGATGCAAACCAGATGCAGAATGATATGGGTCCTCCATCAACAGGGGTTTAGCTGATGTCCTGTTGTAAACCTGATTGCCTGCTGATTCCCAAATTTCATCAGAACTACCTACTTTTTCCAAAAATTCTTTATTCTAAATTTAATTCTGAATAGCTAGGTAAAACACAGATTAAAATTGTTATTGCTATGATATTTGGTTATGGTTTAGTTTTAATGAAAAACGCCTTGTCAGTTCATGACATCAGTAATAAACATAACTTTGCTTTGGCTTTGTTCTGTGGACTTTGGTAAGGAAGACCTTTCAGTATTTTCAAGGGGATTTAATTAGGGACATTTCTGAGAGATTCAATGAGTAGCTGTTAAATACATGATATTTACAAATGGAGGTTTTCAATTAGAAACTGTTCCTTTTCTGGTTCCAGCTGTTTGGCCTAAAATGTGAGAGGGAGGATTTAGGAAACCACGGGAATGTGTGAGGAGGCTGAGAAGATGTATGGCTGGGGGAGAGTGAAGAACAGTGGGGTCAGGGAGGACGTAAACTGAGCGTGAGGGAACTGAGATCAGTGGGGGACGTAGGAGTAGAAGAGGTTGCAGGCAAAGGGGAGACATCAACAAGGTCAGAGAGACAGAAGGTGGTGGGCGCGTGCAGTGGCTGGGAAGATGGGGAACTGAGGTAACGGGAAGGAAAAAGACATGGAAAAATGTTAACTTCCCCCACGTATTCTAACCATATCCTGTATAGACTTAACTCCCACACTCAAAAAAGTCCTGTTGCATGGCTGCCATCCGCAGCTTGCAAGCTCTGGTTGGGTCAAGCTTGTATAAAATATGCTGGGGTTTAACCTTTCTCCAGCAGACATTATGATTAGCCCAGTTTAAACTGGTGTTCATTAAAACAAATCATAAGCAGAAACTGCTGCCAGTAGGGAGCTACTGTTGAAGTATGCTTCAGTGGAGTCCAGCCAACAAAATACCCTTTTCCACACAAAAATTCATCACCTTTTGAAAACCCAAATGTTAGGGAATCTGGTAATGAATGGTTCAAGAGATGCAGCCAGTTCGCAACTGAAATTTAATCCTTCCCTACTCTCTTCTACCCTACTCAGCGTATGCCCACCCATCCCAGCCTAAACAGTCCCAGAGTAAAGCCTGCAAAAAATGTATGCAAAGGTCAGAATACCAAATTGGTATAAAAGGTCCACTGTGGGAATCAAGTATGACAGGTGATCAGTGTTAAGGAAACAAAGAATGTACTGTAACGGCATTGCTCTCTCTCCCTGCCCCAAATGGCCTTGAAATGCTCTAGCTCAATAAGAAAATCTAATAATGTTCTGCCTTATTAATAAACACACCATTTTTATATTTCAATAGATTCCATTAGGACACTAGATTTGGCTTTCCCAATGTTAGTACAGGCTGCATGTCAAATTGCTCCATATTTTTTTTCCCATCCTGCAATGAAAAAGCAATGTTCAGCCTATTATAACAAGGGCAGGAGGAAGGCAGAGGATGACGAAATTATCTTCTTTCATGTTACACATGTAGGTAAAGGGACTTTTTCCAAATCTGTTCTCTTCTTAGGGAGGATATTCCAGATCTCCTAAGACTGAACATGTTTTATGCTGTTCTTCTCTGGACAGAAATCAGACAAATCAGAGCAGACTATTTTTTTTTTTTTCCAAAGTGAAAAGCAAATGCCTCTGGCCAGCAGTAATTGCATTTGCAGCTCTGAAGTTGCCTCTGGCTCTGTCATGCATCTAACTAAATATCCTTTTTCTCAGTGAATCACAGGGTTTCTTTGTTTTCAGCTAGTTACAAATGTCTTGTGCAATGCCTGTCCTGAAAAGCTATGAAAAATACTTCATACATTGTGCATAAGGATGGCAAATTTAAAGCTCATACAGCCAGGTGCAGACTGCCCACTTTATGCACCTCATTTAGGAAATGCAATCCATTTTTCTATTAATTGTTGCCAGGTGACTCTCTGTTTAGTCTGTACAGTCAATGGAGAGAAGGAGACACCTCATTTACACATCTTGACTTGCTCTTAATAGTGCACTCTACCCAAACCAGCTGGTTTTGGAGGTCATACGTAGATTTTGGATTCGTTTCTTGGAGTCATGAATCACAAAATTACAGAAAGCCCTTCCTATTTGGGTCCCCGTTCTAACTTTAAATACTCAAGGAGACAGGATCCTGTGGTGATTCTGGCTGAAGCCTCCTAAGAGTTTGTCCCATCCTGCTGTGGAAGAGGTTGCTCTTCCCTGAACGCAGAGGGGACCACACAACAGCCGTTTGGCCTCAAGCACAATCAAGTGATCTCCTTGTGCTTGAACAGGCGTTGTGGCACTACAAAAATGAGTGATAGCTGCCCCAGATTTTGATTTCTTGGGCCTCTAAGTCCCAAGAAGGAGAGGCAGAAATGATTCCACACCTCTGGAGGAAGAATGTTTCTTGGAATACGTTGCTTGTCTGCCTGACGCTGGCGTCCCTTCTGAATAAGGCAAAGGAACAAAACAACCTCTTAGCGCCAAACACAAGCAGAAAACTGCTGCTTTTTTTTTTTTTTTAAATGAATTAATTCTCCAGCCATGAATATCTGGAAAACTCTGATGGGCTGGAACTTCTCAAAACTTTCAGTCTTTTAGGTAGACAAAACCCTTCACTGAGCAGTATCCACGTAGTGTCAGCCAGTAGCATGTCATTGTCTTTCATGTGAAGAGTGAAGAGTGATTTACAGTAATTACATACAGTTGTCAGGAGAAAGAAAATTTAAGACTGTTGATATAAATTTAACCCATTTTCTCATTTGATAAAGAAGTCACCTCTGTTGAATAGGATTCAGTCTTCAACACAAACAAAGAGTTTTTATTTTGTATAAAAAAGATATTTAACGATTTAGCATGCCAGTTCTTAGAATTCAGGATAGAGCATTTGTCAACTGCTTGATATAAATGACAGATGTTTATATGTAACAGAGCAGTGGAACAAATTTTGTTAAGAAGGGTATGAACCAGATGTTCATAATATTGGCTTTTTGAGAGGAAAATGTCTTTTTACATTGTCTATGACTCATGAGCCAAAAGAAAATGTATTTATCACAGGAACTCACACTTGAGACCTTATCCTTTCAGCAGCAACATAAAAATGATAAAGTATCGGGCATAAGAAAGTATCTAAACAGCACTTACATTTTACGAATACTTGTGGGACCACGCTATGAAGTCTTTCACACTTCCTTTATCTGCATTATTTCAGATTTAAATCTAAGCACAAAAGCATTACTGCCTGTAACATCTGCTCAATTATTTTTAATCAATCATAATGAAATCTGAAGGATTCTGAGGAGTAAAAAATGACACAGTACTTTTTGTTTTTTCTTCAACTTTATTATTGTGTGCAGAGCAACCAAAGCATTTTAAATTGCCTGTGTTCCTCCAAGCGATACCTGCTTTCTATGCTAAGAAAGGGTTAAAAGACTTCATTTTCCCTAGTCCCTGTGGTACTTCTGGCAAAGTTTTCCTCCCCTGTTAATCGAAATGTGAGTGGTAATCCAGAAGCTGCAGATTTTACCCCAATTAACACTCAGGGCAGCTTGAAAAACAACAACCAAACCCACTTTAGTTTTGACTTGCAGAATGCTGGATTTAATCCCCTGCTTTATAGATTGAATTGGGGCCATAGAATAGGGAGAGGGTCCCTTGTTAAAATAGATTAATTCTTTGAAAGTATGCAAGAGGTGGATGGAATGGAAGAGAGTCCCCTTTGATAAACATTTAGCATTCAGTTCCTCATTAGTCTGTTAGGGTTATGCATTTTGAGAGTCAAATGAATGTTGCTGGGCTAGGGAGACTTATTAACAGATGTCCATGACAGCCTCGAGACTGAGCATATTAGTCCAAGGCCAGTAGTGTATCTCAAAACGTTCAGAAAATTGGCTGTATCTTGTGTTCTTTTCACAATATTCTTTATGTCTTCTCTACCCCCGTTACATACTATGTTGCTTATGGTCACATTCCACACCAAAAATAGGATTCTAAAACCTCTGACAACACTTATTTTGGCGAAAACATTGATATGAAAGCTGAATTTGTCTTCCAACACACTTGACATAAATGGAAAACATTTGTGTGTGCACTTAAGACAGCTTTTACAGGTGCTTAAAGGAATCTTAATCCCAAAATAGTGGCAAGACGAATTCATACTTTTTGATTCTTGTGTCCAAGGTTTAATATGATAGATTAAAAAAAAAAGAGAGAGAGAGGAATGTCTTGTTAATTGCAACATTATCTTTTTTATATAACTAAATACATCCTTCCTAGGATATATGATTATTTTAGTAAGTTGATGCTACCCTGTAATGCCTAAGGAAAATCAGTGATGCAGATGCCAAGACAGAGAGCAGGCCCTTTATAATGTCCTTTCCAATCTGCAGGAAAAAAAAAAAGAATCATCAGTGATGGTGATAGTCCATGTGATGAAAAACAATAAAAGAACAAGTTATAGCTCAACACTGTTCATTCAAATATTTAAGGTCCTTATGAAAGTATAAGAAATGGGAAGAACATATGATTTTCTTAGATCACTTTCACTGCATGAGGCATTGGCACTGCACTTCAGTGGAGTGCAAAAATGCCAGCAAAGCTGTAAGTCAGGTATTTGTAGTTTATTTTATTAGTACTAGGCTGAACCACAGAATAGATAAAACAGTTTTATGGCTTACATCTGGTTGAATAATAAAACATATGGCTCTGGAGTAAAGCATGTGCAGCTGTAATTTACTGTAAATATCCAACTCAAGATAGCTATGGAGATAAAAAACTTACGGCATGCACTCAGGGTTTATCCCACTATCCATCACTACTTGAATATTTATGATACTCTGACATTTGTGGTTTATATGTTAATTAACCACTTTTTAAGAGTTTTCTTTAGGGCATTCTCTCCTATGTACAACAGATACGAGTTCACAAGGAGTGGACGCTACTGGACTCATTTTTTTCTCCTAATATGTCTGTTTAGCAAGTCGTTCGCTACAGAGTGATTAGAATAATGGAGCCACTATTGAAATTGTAAGACGTTTTCCAATATAGACTAGAATGTGATATCTTTCTCATGGTTTTTTTTGAAATGCTTTCCTTAATCAGATTTTCTATGAAAATGGGCAAAGAGTTTCTTCTTTTGTTTTTATTCTTTTGGGTAGTTCTGATAATAACAGGAGATTAAATAAATCAGGCTTTGTTTCTCTTGGGGCAATACAACTAAAAGTGATATTCTGTATTTATCTTGTATCTTTTGCATTCACAAATCAAGAATAATGAAGGAAAGCTTTTTGGACACTTTTACACAACACTGGAGTTGGACTAATAGGTAGGGATTTTTTGTCAAACCTAAGTGTAAATTTTGGATTGGTGTTTGTCTAATCATTTGATCAATTAGGTGGGGTGTGCCTGAATTATTCCATTAACTTGAGTTCTAGCCAGACTGCGAGATCAAAACTTAGTTCCGAATTTGACATCTTAGGTTCAGAATTTATTTCTGTGACTTTGGACAGGGACCTACGTCACAACCGAAATTAGAGAGGACTTTATTCCTGGTTCTAATCTGGATATGGCCAAAGGGGATGAAACACCAGGGATACTACAGCCACTGTGTAAGGACTGCAGTAAAATGTGGCACCAGGTTTTGAAATTTGTGTCCACATTGATGGGCTTTGATGCTAAGAGCTAGCCTGAATCCCAGTTAGTGCTGAACCTAGACGATGACTTTATCACTCCACATATTGTCAGATACGGTTTGTGTCCCTTACCACCTTACAGTCCAAGACCCTGAGACAGTGGCCCGCTATTGTTGTTGCATTGACTTCTAACAGGTATTTCTTGCTTCGCTCTCAAAAAGCGAAAACCACCTTGCAAGCTCTCCTCTGCCTGCTGAACACGTTCGTTTTCTAACCATGTTTGTTTTGGAAAATATATCCGTCAGAAAAGGTACTACGGCCTTAACCCCCCTCGCCAGGCCTGCAAAACAAAAGCCAGGTGGTTCAAGGCAGATGGTATTCTCTGAAAGACAGTGCAAAGACCAAACCGTTTGCCTTCTTCCTAGGAAGACAGGAAAAGGTGGGATCAAAGAACTCCCTGCTGCACCTTTCTCAGTTCACTATCCCCTCCCAAGGGCTTCTGTCAGACCTTTGCTGTGCACTCCAGTCTCCTTCCAAATGGTTGAAGGATCCCCTTGAAGGATTCCTTCTAGCAGAGAAGGCACGTGTCATACCTGAGAATAGAGGAATGCCGTACGCACATAGATGGACCTCTTCTCCTGCTCTTTCCTCTAATGGAAATTGTTTTCCTCATTTTCCATACCCTTGGGTGAGAGACGCCATGGCACTGAGTGGGCAGTTGAGCTGGACAGTTTCCACCTTTCCAGGCACAGTAGTGAGTGGCGAGATCTTCTGAAGGTTTCCTCAGTGTAAAAGATTTTTGGTTGGGAATACAGTTCTGCCTGTGGAAACTGAGCTTGCTGATCCATTAGTGAAACGCGAGTGTCAGAAGGAACGTCAGTGAGTGAAGCAGTGAAACTAATTGCAAGAGAAGGCTGGAACAACTGAAAGATGAAACCCTGTATTTACCCAAAGAAGATTCCTGTAGTCACAATGAATCAGGGATGCAAATGTCACCTCTTTGTCTGTCTGAAAAAAGGTTTAGGGGTATGTGGTTGCTCTTGCAGAGAAAAAAAAGAGAGATCAGAAGTGTCTGAGACCTGGAGACACTGGGTCTGCCATTGTAACTTATTTTTCCTTTTCCTGCTCTGCTAAATGTTTGGCCCAAGACCTCACTCCAATCAAAAGCGGTGTGGCTTTGATCCATACCTGAGGGGTAATTCATTATATAGTGCTCTCTTTTGGAGCTGTCTCTGAAAAGCAGTTGCAGTTTTCAGGCAGTGAAGGGTAATAGCAAATAGATGCTTCTAGAGGAATCCTGTCTGCACAACCAAGGACTAGCTGCCTGCCTGTTTTGAAGGACGTTTAACCATACTGTCTATGAAGCCTAATCAGTTTGCGTCCCAGCTATTTCATGCATCAGGTCTTCTCTTCGGTTACTCTAAGGGGTTTGCAACATCCTACGTTTTAGACGGACTGTGAACTAGCCAAGGATATACTTATGCTTGGCTCCAGTGAGTTGCAAGAAGCTGCGCAAGAAATGCTTGGGTTAGCTTTAGATTCTCCTGCGGGCTGATGTATTGTTTTGAGTTAGCAACGGGGCTGACGTTGTTGCTACGCAAGAGTTTTTTGATGCTGTGTGTCATAGTCCGACGCAAATAATAATTTTCTCTTTCAAAAGTGATTGTTTTTAATTCGGTGGGGTGTCTGGCCAGAGAAGCGATGGGCACGTTTCAGGGTTTATGACACTGCTATTGCTACTGCTATTGCTATTTTTCTTCAGCAGCTGGGGGGAGCAAGAGAGCCGGATTCTCCACCTGGCCCCATATTAGGATTCTCACCCCAATCATTTACTATAAAAGAAAATAAGGGTGAAGAGGATGAAAATTAATCAAACAAAGAAGAAAGACTTAAAAAAAAATCACTGAGAGAGGCTTATCTTAAAGCAATTTCACAAGAAAATAAGATCAAAACCAAAGCAAATTGCATGCAACCTATGAACCCAGAAAAGCAACAATTACACAACAAGAGACTCCACAAAGGACCATGCCCTATCATTAACTCTTCTTACTCAGCTACATACTCAGTCACTAATTATGACAGAGTCGTGGACAGAAAACAGATTGATCAATGCAGAATGTCTTGGAAGACAAAGGAAAAAAACCCCACAAACCCCAAACAAAACAATAAAAAAACCCCTTATCAATAAAATTTCTGCCAAGCTACAGAAACAAATGAAATGCAAATTTAACAAATTAACCATGTGATTAACACACAGTAGGATCACTTCAGGCGTTTTTCTTTGCTTCTTGCCAGGATGTAATCCTACTGAGAGTTATTGCTGCCTCAACATTTCCACAGTGGTATCATAAAAAGAATTCAATGACATTTTAGAATCGGCAGCCCCCTGCTTTCAAAGCTGTAGTTTGAAACAAGTCTGTGTTTTAAACATTAAGGCACTTTTACTACTACTTGTTATATACCTTAAAGGGGAGAAGAAAAAAAATAGGCAGTCTTCTGGAGCTGATTGTGGGCTTGAATTTGACATCACTTTCATTCTGTTCCTTTTGAAAGCTGTCTTTGAGTCAGTGTTTGGCTCAACCTCCTTAGAATGATAAAAGCCTCCCATCAGTATTGATGGGTCTGTAGGTTGGGGTGCTAAAGCTTAAATGATGTAAAATGAAAGGTATATAACCAAAGTGTACACAGAATCCAGAATTAAACCAAAAATTCCCTCCTTGATGCATGCAGTTGGGCCCAATATTAAATAATCCAACTCTTGATTCCTTTAATTTGTGGGAGGAAGAGAAGTCTTCAGAGTACATCTTGGACTTTAGGAAACAGAAGTTCATCCCCCTCCTCTGTGACCCCAGACATTAAAAAAGGGTTTGTCATGGCTTAACCCCGGCCAGCAGCTCAGCCCCACACAGCCCCTCGCTCGCTCGCTCCCCCCCGCCGTGGGATGGGGGAGAGAATCGGAAGGGTAGAAGTGAGAAAACTCGTG
>JAVKLA010000008.1:1046697-1087881 GCA_034782735.1 Sagittarius serpentarius
GCTCGCTGGTGGGGCGGGGTGGGAAGCAGAAAAGCCCTTGGCTCTGGGCAAGCCCTGCTCGGCCACAGCCAAAACATCCCGGCGTTGCCGGCACAAATCCAAAACGTTGCCCCATACCAGCTACGGTGAAGAAAATTAACTCTGTCCCAGCCAGAAGCAGGAGAGGGTTGAACAGTGATCTGTATTTAAATCGATGTCGCCAGTGCCATTTAATCACATATGGGCGTATCATTTTCAAACGAGCAATGAGTTTTATTAGTAATAGACTCTTACACTACCTTTTTTTTCTTACTTCAGTCAGATGTAGGTTTGTGTCCTAGAAGTTTTTGCATGCAGATGTTAAGGAAAACGTAACATTTACTCAAGCCAGTGGAGGATGATGGCTTAGAAATTTTTGTGCCTGATGTCAGGATTGCAAAACATCTTTAGTGCCACTTCACAGGAGGCTTCATTTCTTTTTTCAGAATTTCCCTACAAAACATCCAGTTATTAGGTTTTATGTGAGTGAAGCAATTTTCACTCTGAATGCATATTAAAGAGAACACATGTTTTCATTTTATGGACCTGTAACACTGAATCTTTTCTAAACGAGAATAAAATACTTATGAAGTGTTGTTACAGAGAGTGCACAGAAAAAGCAGTCCGTGTCTTCTTGCCAGTTGCTCAAGCAGTTACATTCCTGCTCCCATGAAAATACCAGTACGCATGAATTTTCACTCATCAGAGCTGCACTCAAAATTGCTGCTACACTGATAACCAGTATATAACCTTAACATAGATGGAAAAAGGAGAATAGACCACACTCTCAGCCACGGTGAAGTACTGCAGCACATGACGGCTAGAGAGGGTGTTCTTATACCCAAAGCTGAGGAAGGCTGCGGCTAGCATAGGTGTAACAGCGCAAAGACGTGGCCTCCATGCCCCGTGCGAGCTGGTGCTGACTGTTTTGGCTTCTTCTGCAGTAGTAAATTAAACATGTCTGGGACTGTTCTCTGGCCAGCTGACAGGGAACAGCTAATGCCAATGCTATTAATCTCTCTCTCCTGCTAGGAGTGGTCCCTGGCCAGTGCTAACTCCTGAGCCATGCCCAAGAGTTGCTCGGTAGGGTACTAATTGGCATAGGCCAAAAACATGTCACGGGCTGCTGTGACTCTGGTACTCACTTAACAGCCTTTACCGTTGCTTTTCAGTGCCTAGGTATGTCTCTTGGTATGTCTCTTGGGACAATGGATTTTATTAGTGGGAACAGAGCCTAAACGCTGAACACAGGAAAAGAACTGGCTGGTGTCTTGATGCTCAACCTTGAGTTTATTAGGTGAAAATCTCTTACGCTTATTTCTTATCTGTGAAATGAACAAAAGCATTTCTGTGCTTCACAGGGTATCAGGCGAATAAACATAGTAAAGGCTCGGCATGGTATGGTAGTGAGGCCTGTGATTTCTGTAATGAGCGAGAATAACTGCATCCCTTCCTGTCCCACACCGTTTGTTCCATTCCAGAAGTTGCAGGGAATGAAGCAGAGTAAAGTAGGATAACAGGCTGCCAGCTCAGAGTATTCCTTTGCCATCTGGGGAAATGTGACAATTTTTCAGTTCTGCTTTCTCTACCAGATTGTGGTTACTGTTTTGGATCAATATGTGTAATATAGGAAAACATGCCCTGCCTTTCCCCCATACTGAAAAGCCAACATTTTATTAGTCCTACAATTCTTTTAATATCATTTATAAAGGAAAGTTCTCTTTTTAATAATCAGCCATCCTAAATTCCGGCCTGGAATGTGCTCTTGTAGCCAAGGCATAAGTATAAAGCCACTGAAAAGGAGGGAAGAGATTTACAATGGAAATTCTGACAATCACTTTGCAATAATAAGGCTTGGAGACACCTGCTTTAATCAAGATGGTGTGAATATTTAAAGTCGTCTATTTCTTGATTTTCAGTTCAGCTGACAAAATCATAATTTCCAGTGAAATAATTTTTTTCTTAGGGATGCATGAGAAAGAGAGAAAGTGAAAGATCTTAATTTTCTATTCACTTGGTAGAAATAAATGATAGCTTCTTTAACCCTCTTGATTCCAGGGCTGGCAGATGGAGCTGAAGGAATTACTTTTGGTTGGGAGTGGTTCTTTTAAGTGATGGTGCCGTGCAGAAATATGGCTGGTTTGGGATGACAGTAACTCAGGTGGTATGATCATGGCATGGTTTCTCTCTGACATGGGAACGATTTACTAAACTTTCTTTGGATTTGGTAGCCACTGGTGTGCTGTAAATAACATAGTAATTTGGGCTTTTGAAGAAAGATAGTTGTCGACTGGGGAGGGTGACTCACACTACTTCGGGCTTTATTTCCATCAGTAGTGGAGTGGTCCTACTGATTTTCAGGTGCTGCATGCTGATTCTTGCCATGCTGAATGAAGATACATTACTAAAGGTAACATATCCATAAGAATCCCTAAGGATAGGTATACCTTTTCAAACACTGAGTTGTATCTTCGTGCAGGATTGATTGGGAAGCTCCATTTGCATCCACAGTGCTGTGTCATTTGGTTCAGCCAAGGACTGTCTTTAGCACTGCAAAATAGTTGATTTATTTAGTGAGCTGTTCTAGAGAGATATATGACTGACAAGAATGTGAAGACTGCATGCATTGTGAAGTACATCTCATGTCCTGTGAAGAAAATAGGGAAAAATGTATATCTGGGGTAAAGGGTGATGAAGTGAAAATAAAACTCCACAGAGAGTTAAAGTTATCTAGTGTACCAACACCATCAATAAGATAGGATATATACCATAATCATAATTATAATATCAAAAGATTAAAATGCAAAGAGTATAGACCAAAGGGAACGGTACTTTAGCTGTCTTGGTAGCTTAAAAATTATTTTTTTTCAGTACTACTCTGTTTTAGTGCTGTGCTGCATTCTTTATTTCTCTAGTCTCTTGGTGAGTTAGCATAAATATGGTAAGACCCACCACTGTCAAACTTTCAAGTTTATCTGAGCTTTAATATAAATGATAATGTTATAATATTTAGCCAAGTGGCTTTTCAGATGTTTTTTCCCAATTCACTCCCAGTTGCTTCGCGGGCTAGTATCTATTATTTAGATAATAATGTACAGTTCCGAGAAATAACATGCAATCTCTACTGGATGGAAAAGTAATTACTTTTTGACTATGGCCTAATTGTACTGTTCAGTTCTGCCCTCCTTTATTTGATCTGATTTGACCTTCTTATTCTGTGACCATAGAAACAACTTGAAACACACAAGGCACAGTTAAGGATGTCTTTCTCTAATTCCTTCTGCTGCTTCCTTGCTATTATTTCACTAGATTTTCCTCCTGTTCAGGTCTTCAAGTTTCTTGTCAGGTTTTGAAGTTATCTTTCTTGTAGCGGCTTTCACCTTTCCTCATGCTTTTTCTTACTTGGTGGCTCTTGACTCTTTAATTGGTGGAAACATAATTCTTCCAAACAACCATGCTCAATGACCATTAACTCTTCTTCGATGCCCCAAACTGTCATACTAAACATTCTTTTCTGCTTTGATATCTGCAAATAATACTTGTTAGCTAGGTAAACAAAAATGACTTGTCTGTCCTAGACTTGGCTCAGCTTCATGGTTTAGTTAAGAACTTGGATCTAAGAGGAAATTTGATAGTGACATAAGCTGACAAATGTGCAAACTCTTTGGACAACAGAAGTAGAATTAAAGATGGTCATGATAAACTGTGAAAAGAAATTTGCAAAGTAAAGGCAACATAGATAAGTGCAAAGTGCTATGCCTAGGAAGAGGAAAAAAAAATGAAAAAGGGATTAAATAGCTGGTGATTAATATACAAAAAAGAAGGCAGGAGGCTACCTTGGATCATATCTATTGTACCTTAACAAGACTTAATAACATTTATGTCTATAATACTGCAGTCAGGAGAAATTCTGTGGGTTCTGGTATATATGCCAGCCACCTGCAAATCCACATGCACACAAGCATCTACATCCCAAGAGCCCGGACTCCATCCGTAGGAAGCGTGTTTGTGCCACACCGCTCTTTGAAGAATGATGACGGCAGGACCCTGTGGTATCATACAGCAAGCACTCATCAAGTACAAGATCTTGAAGCATCTGTTGTGTGGCTGCTGCAAAAGAAGAAAGGAAATCCTGTTCAGGAATATACTGATTAGAGTAATGTGCGCATGAAAGGGGAGGTAATTATTTACTTCCCATTAGTATTTAAGTTTCATCAGCCCCAGCTTCACCTTCACAGTCAGCTATCACACTTCAAGAGAAAGTGGTGAGAGTCCATAAAATAGTATCAAGAAGCAAAAGAGGTTAGATAGGTGTCCTGTGATGATGGGGATTCTTTTTTCTTAGTCTGAAATAGGAAAGACTAAGGAGGGACATGATTACATTATCTTCTAATGTGCAAAAAATGCCGTAAAGAGGGTGGTGATTAATTGCTTACAATCACCCACTGATGGAAAGATGTGAACCATATTCCTTCACAATTTCTGATGGAAAAGAATGACTACAAGAACCAAAAGAGGCTGGAACAGGCTTCCTAGAGAGACTGTGGACTCCAGTGTATAGCGTTTATGACAATACACACCATCATGCAGATCTTGCCCCACTACAGTAGGAGGTACTAACAAAGTCTCTTCCAGCTCAGTAAATGAAGAAAGTGACAGTATGAGACAATACCAAGATATTGTATTACTTGGCACTAAGATTGCAGTATTTGTCTTCACGGCAAGAATACAATACAGTGTCTGGAACAGTGGTTTTATGGATGTTTCTGACCAAAGCATTACGGAAAAGCAGTGATGGGAAGGACCTCAAAGTACCCTTTGCTCCAGCCCTCTCAGCTGGAGAAGTTTCAAATACCTCTGCTGCTTCAGGAGTGGAGCAGAGCACTGTTACTTGTAATTCTAGATTGATTCATTCTTAGAGTTGAATTTGAACGTTACTGCAACTTCCTTTTACTGGTATTTTGTTCTTCAGTCAAAACAAAACCAACTTTATTTAGCTTTAAGTATAATTTACACCTCTGGGGAAGCTACATTACTACAGTAAAAATTAACATTGGGCCAGCACTTCTGGGTTTTTCTCATAACTTCATTAAAAATACATCAAAGGATGGAATTTTGACACAATTTTTTGGCCTCCCCCCCAATAAAGGTATATTATTTTAACAAAATTCTTTTTTAAACTTTATGAAATATTTTGGCCAGATATTTTGCTAGTAGAAAAACTTTGAAATGAGAAATTTTTACAAAAAAGACAGCAAAATTACAGAAACTTTTTATTAAAATTATGTTCTTTTTTCACACTCTGCAATAAATTACATTGTTGTAAATATGTCCATCAAGTTTAGTGCCTAGATTGTACCACCATAATGACTGAAGAGCACGAAAATAAAATCCTTTAAACTTATCAGCAAACAAAGGTAATGTTCCCTCCAGGATCTGCTAGTAGTTGAACACTATATTAAAGGATTTGATTTTATGAGTATTTCTGTGAGATAAGTGAAGATATGGATTTCTACCAAGTTAGTCTGAAGAAACTGCCTTTGCAGGCACCCTTCCCCTAAGCAAAAGGGAAAGTGGTTTACTGCAATCATCATCAGCAGCAACTTTCCTTATATTTATCATGGCCTGTGAATGTTTAGAAGGGCTGTTCTCAGACAGTTCCTGCCCCTAAACTGTTATTATAAATGCATACTCTGGCTTGGTTTGCAATGAACTCTTTATGTAACTATGCTTTAAAAAACAGGAGTTTATCTATAGGGAGCATCTCTGAATTAAACTGGTGGAGCAATAGCACTGGTTTTGATGCTGTTGAGAGTCCTTGGTGCTTTTTGCCATTAAAGAATAGAGTGGTGTTCTCTAGAGAAGTGGCCTCCTGTGTGTGTGTTTGTGCCTGTGTGCGAGAGAGAGAGAAACACAGAAAAAGAGAGAAAGAGCAAGAGAGACACAGAAAATAGAGGGACAAAGAAAGAAGAAGGGAAAGAGAGAAAGAGAAAGAAGGAAACAAAGAAAGAAAGAAAGAAAGAGAAAGAAAGAAAGAAAGAAAGAAAAAGAAAGAAGGAAAGAAAGAGAGAAAGAAAGAAAGAGAGAAAAAGAAGGAAAGAAAGAAAGAAGGAAAGAAAGAGAAAGAAGGAAAGAGACAGAAAGATGGAAAGAGAAAGAAGGAAGGAAAGAGAGAAAGCTGAAAAGATGGAAAGAAAAGGAGAAGGAAGAGGAAGAGAGAGAGAAAAAAGGAAGGAAAGAAAGGAAGAAAGCAAAAGGTGAAGAAGGAAAGAGAAAGCAAGTAAAAAAGGAACAAAAGAAAAAAGAAAAATAAACCCCCTTGTGTTTATGATCGTTTTGCAGGTCGGATTGTTCCAGCAGTGCTATTAGAACCCACACCAAGAGCTGTTTTGGCTCCTGGGGCAAATAGACTCTTCTCCCCCTCACTCCTCACCTGGAAAAGTACCTGGGTGGTCCTGCCGTGCCCCTCCTCTCTCCCCAGCGCCCTCCTCCCTCCCTCCTCGCACTGTAGCACAGAAACCTGAAGTACGGAGCAGCAGCAGCGGCTGCCAAGGGCTGCCAGCGGCTGAGCCGAGCGGAGGCGAGGGCTGCAGGCGGAGGAGGATGGGGTCCCCCCCGGCCCCGGTCCCCCCCTCCAAGGGGAGCTGCCCCGCTCCCCCGGCGTCGCTCAGCCCCCAGCAGCCCCACTGTGCCTTGCCTCGGCTGGCCCTACGCTGCGATCCGGCCTCTGCGGGGCATTGGCTTACCTTTGGAGGCGGCCGTACGTTCCCACCGCACTCGCGGTGGGCCCGAAGAGAAGGGTTTGGTTTAATTACCGTGGCTTGATGGCAGGCCGCTGTGTCCATCTGGGTCGGAGCACAGGGGGGCCCCGTGGACTAACCCCCCCTGAAACCACACAGCCTTTATGTTCCTTCCCCACTTTCCTTCTTTGGTAGGAAACAAAATGGCATGCCCCCTGGTTTATACAAGTTTCCCAGAATGGAATCCCCTCTCTCCTGGAGATGGTGTTCTTAAACTGGGAATTGAAGTTTTAAATCCACAGAGATCTGTTGGGCTGGAAAAAGTTTCATACTGTCACATTTTAGTAGGTTGCAAATAACGGTTTATGCGACTGAAAAAAAGCCATTTTGCTCAACAAGGTTTCATTACACTCTAAAAACACTGATCATGATCATGCCATGAGCCCAGTCACACTGTAAAAGCTTGAGAATTGTGCCTGTGAGGGAGAACGCTGAAAACACCCTCTTGTTTTTCCTAAAGCACGAAGGGTACATTGATTTGGCTTTTTTCAATGAAACCCTGCCATGTTCTACGAGACCTAAGCTTCTCCAAGACAAGATGTTTATCTATGTCTAATACATGTATAAGGTTAAATATGGCGTGAGAGGCAATAGAGATTACTGCAGTTCTCTGGTTCACTGCTTTAAGGGAGGGAAACCTAGCACAAATCTAATTTTACAAGGAAATTTCTGAAAGAATGGAGGTAATAGAACGGATATAATAGAACAAGGTATTTAAAAATTCTATGCTCAGATGGATAATAAGCACTTCAAAATTATATCTGGCCACTGAGAAATGTGCAGTTACTCCAGAGCAACTACTGCTCTTTAATAGTCACTAGCCAGAGCGTTTAATATCTGACAATTTGATTTTTAGTATTAAGGTGACTTTGGTTTGAATATATCTAATACCGAATGATCTAACAGAATTTTTTAAAATAAAACTCTGTGTATTTCTGACTTGAAAGAGGGCAAATACTAGGCTTTTCCTGAGCTGTATTAGAATAATCATCTTTTGAGGATAGCGAAGGAAATACCTTAATACCCAAACAGTATGGCTGAAAAGCAAATATTGATACATTCTGGGAAGCAGGATAGAAAATGAAAGACAAAACAGGTTTCTATTGCACTGTGTCTCAAGGATTTTTACAAGCCTGAGAGAGGGCTGAGTTGTTGTTTAAAGCGTAAGCTGACAATCTTTACAAAAAGGGGAGAAGACAGCTCATTTCCTTTGCTGAGAAGATCAGCGTTCCGCATAACATGAGAAGAAAAGTTGCTAAATGGTTAAAAGTGGTTCATGGTGCATTGGGCCCAAGTTAACAAGTAAGCTTGTGTCTGCTGACCTGACCTGAACTGGTGCTTGAGGGTGACTCAGCTGTTGGTTGAGAGGTGACTAGATCAAACATGATAGTATAAACCAAGGTTTCAAAGAGACTCAAAGGCCAGTGGTCCCCCAGGGCTGCTGCCGTTTGATTCAGCGGGAAAACTCCCACTGACAGCAGGTCTGGCATGTGCAGGACGAGCCAGTGGTGAAAGGACCCACCCTTTGCAATTTTGGGACAGACGTTTGCTATGTAGGAGAAGTCTGACTTGCTAGTCGAATTCTCGCAGTGGGGATTTGAATTCACTAGCTGAAAAAAAAAGATAAATGTATTAAGTTGTTTTGCACGCTGTGACAGATTAAGGGTAATCTTTTGAAAAGCTCCTACATCTTATTTTCAAGAGAGTCACCGAGGTGTTTAAAGGGGCTTTGGATCAGTGCCTCAGTTAACTGGTGTCTGATTTTCCCTGTCAGTTGCTCCAACAGAGAGTCGTACAGCAGCCTGCAAGCTGTCTTGCTGTTCCTTGAGGAATCGCTTTCTGACTCGCATCTTAGCAGCTATGCATAATAGGGGAAGATTGTACTCTGCACTCTAGGGGCTAAGCTGTGGCATTTGCGCTGCTAGTCTGTGCATGTGGTATTAAATCAGTATGGTCTACAACAGGTCCTCTTGGGCCACGTGAGATACCAGGGGTCTGTAAGTACCGAGATTGGAGCAGGTGCTTCTGCAGCATGTCAGCCCTGTTGCCCTGTTGCATGAAACATTGCGGACACAACAGCAAAGTCATGGCACTGCTCCTTCTCTGCTCCTTGTCTTCCTTACGGCCCCTCTTTTGTTGCCTTGTTCAGGCGTCTTCAGAGAAATGCAAAGCTATCCTGCAAGAATAACATATGCAATGAGAGTGCGTAAAGCAGTTATTCACAGGCTAGTAGACACAGAAGATAGCTAGGAATCAGCAAGTGCTAGGCTAAGCGCTTATGTGCTCATCGCCCTGATGAATGAGGCAAGCAAAGAGCTGCTGCTGCCGCCTGGATGGGTGTTTGCCAGGGCTGGCCCTCCCAGCTCTTCCAGTGGCCCCACAGCACCGGGCAGGAGTTGCTGTCTCCACTGATGACGCTGACAGCTCAGTCTGGGACCTCACCACCCTAACCCCCACGCATCCGGCTTTGTCCTTTCCTTGAGTTACAGACGGTCCCACCTAAGCAATCTCAGCTTCGTAACTTCGGCCTTTCTCTTCTCTGCGCAGTCATTCTCGTGGCTCTTTCTCAGCAGAACAAGCCCAGATTGGGGCAGGGGGAAGTTTGCCGTAGGAGCTACAGAGAGACTAGAGCATAAGCCCTAGACCATAGAAAACAGAAACTGCTACAATGGGATAATTGCACTAAAAGGGTGGTGATCCTAGTATTTTTTCCTCCTTCTACACTGTTTATACATTATACGACATTCTTGGGATCTCTTTTTAGTGCTAGCCATTTATTTTGACCATTGCCCTCAGATGACAAAGGCAAATTCTCATTTCTGTTCATTTGTAAAAGTATACCAAGGGCATGCTTTCCAAACAGGGTCAAAATAGAGCAGGTAGCAGCTTCCTTGCTCCATATTCTAAGCATTATTTCCAATTACATACCCCTCCCCGCCCCCCACAGAACACTCCCCAAGGTCATACCTCAACTGTTTGCCCATAGCTTTCTGAGTGTTCGTATTTCTGGCTCTGTCTGAGCATAACTCAAACAGCACCACCAATTCTATCTAAAAACCCCTTTCTTGGTCTGGAGTTCACCCCAATTTACTACAGGCCAGCTGATTTGAGGTAACTCGCACGGCTAATGTGATGTAATTCATATTAGCATAGCTGTCAGTGGAAGAGGAGAAATCAACCTATGCCAGTGAAAAGTGGCTGACATAAGTCACATTTGTCTTAAGGGTTAAAAATACACACCCAGACTGTTACTGGAGATTCACCAATGTGTGTAATTTTTTTATCCAAACTAGCTTTTTAATGTGTTTATGCTTTTACCTACCTACCAGCTTCTGTGTTGAATGGCACTATCCAAAGCTTCAGCTTTGCTCTAGGTAGAGTCGTAATTCCTTCTGCAGCCTTCGTGCGTGAAGTGTAGCTCTCTTTGTCAACATTTTGCTCTATCTAAGCCTAACTTATCAGCCTTAGTTATCCGTACTAATAGTACTTATGCAAATACACAGATTGATTCACGGACGTAATGGCTTATGCAAGTTATATACAATTTACTGTGGACAGGTAAAATCAGATCCATATAAAGCACATATTAATGCACTTGTTGTTATGCGTGCTGTCAAAATTTTTTTGAAGACAGATTTTCTGAAGTGGTCTTTGCATTGTGGATGAAAATGTGTGTGTGCAAGGCCTGCTGAAAAGAAGAGCACGAGAGTGCAAATGGATTCATTATATCTATTGAGAGGAAGGGAATAAACTGAAATAAAAAGCGTGCCACTGACGCTTCTCATGACAGGCAATCAGATAGGGAGGCTGAGTCCATCTGAAACTTCTAGGTGCCTCAGGAATTGAGCCAGTGCAATTCTCTGCAGGTCAGCAGGGGATAATAAGAAAATCTGTCAAAGTTGAGGGAAGAGTCAACTTTCTAGACCACAAATCTGATCTGAGCAGAGTCGAGAGACAGAGTTCAAAAGGTTAATGCTGCTGTGCTTATTTAAGTGAACATTAACACTGTTGTGAGAGAACAGATGGAGAAGAACTGGGGGAATTATTTGACTGGTTAGGTTTATAAAACAGTGAACAGAACGACAGACATCTCACGCAAAGAAGCTTGTCACAGTGAAAGTGTAAGCTGAGGTCTTCTTTTTCTTTTGCTTACAAGTAGTTTGAATTAATGGCCTCCCAATCATCATGATTATGTGCTCCTATTTAAGAAATCAGTGGGGAAACATCTGGGTTGTACATAACGTTCACCATCATGTCTTTCGCCAGATAAATTAACAGCTTTGTTTTGCAGTGGCTGTAGAAAGAGACAAAAACATCGGAGCACAATGGTGCTTACCATTTTTCTGTCAAGATGGAGCCACTATTAGGGATGCTACTATCAGTGATGATCAATGTGAAGCAGACATATTTACTGGGAGTCTGTTTGAACACAATACAAGGGAACAAATGGCAAGGTGGGGCCATTTTGTGGATAGATTACAACCTATTGCTCATGACCTGCCTTTATTACATCCCTTTCTTTCCATCTGAAGAGAAGAGAAACCCAAATAACAGCGGGTTCTGTTGCTCTGATGACAGCTTGAGAAAAAGTAATAAGGAATTCCTACAGCTATAAAAACAGAGTGAGGAAAGGGAGCCAAGTTACCCTTGGAGCTGTCACTCTTTGCAAGGCTCTTTTCTTTTCACTTACTTTTGTATAATACTTTATGGCTAAACAGCTATTTTTATAGCCAGATGAGGACATAACTCATTCTTTGAGGAGTCTTGGAGAATCGGCAAAGAATTTCTGGTAAACCTTCAGATGGCAAGTGTTATTTCCCGTCTGCTTTGGTACTGTGTATCTCGACTTTTCAGGCAGCTGAAATTATGGATTACCTCATGCTTATTGGATCTGTTGTTTGGGCTTGAGCTATGTCCAATTTGAACAAACAATGAATCCCAAAAAGTGTTTCTACATAATTTATTTTTTGTAATCATTTGTCTTTCAAATACAAGGCAACAACCTGAAAAGTACTACACCGGAATACACGAATTGGTTTGGAAAGCACAACCATTTCATATTCTTCATTCCTTTACATCCTGTTTTAACTTTTTGTTTTCTTTTCCATGATGCAGGAAAAGCCAGAACTGGATGAATATTGTACAACAGTATTCATGAACATTTGCAGGAATTTGAAATGGCTGTTTGATCTATCCATATCAAGGCCCCTTGTTATCTGCTGCTCCTGCAGTTTCAGACAGAAAGGTTTTTGTTCCTGAGGAGGTTTGAGGAATGGCTGATTTGTGTGAATACCCGTATTTGCATGCGAAGGAGGCTATTCCTTTACAAACAAGAGCGTTCATTATTCCTCTGTTTAAAAGGATACACTAGCCCAATTAGTGAGCTGGAAGAATATCCCGTGACTTAGCTAACCAATAACATGCCCCAAATAGGAGGCAGTGAATACTTAAAACTGCACGGTCTCTGAACCCGCAAGTTGGCATTTCCCAAACCTTTGAAAGTTGAACCCTCCCTTTAGGAAAATGAGAACAATTGCACTCTTAACCCCTCCCATGTGTTATTAAAAGCATACCAGAATGAACAGATACTCAGAGATGTCGGTGTGGATCTGCATGTTCAGATACTTCCTCTCCTTCCCAAACACGCTTTGAAACAGTGTAGAAAGAAACTTATTGTTGATGTTTAAAACAACTTAGTTAACTCCTCTTGAAATGAAGAATGCCATCACACCTCTAGAGCCACTGCTTCAGGCTTTCTGCAAACTCAGGCAGTTAACAGTTACACTCGAGCAACGCTTACTGTAGAGCCTATGAAAGAAAAGCTGAGGTTAGAGAGCAGCTGCAAGACTGAGACTGTACCTCTGCATATTTCCTCATGTTCTGCTTATAGTCAAAAATAGTCCACACTTGACAGTGCTGAGAAAAGTTAGTTACTCACCTACCTTGTGCGAAATGCTAGTATCAGACAGTGACTACATTAAAAAAAAAAAAAAAGGCTCAGAGGAATCAACAGGATCAAGAGGCATTTCACATTTTGGAGATCAGGCTCAAAGCCTATTCACAAATGATTCTCAAACAGAAAAAAGGTCGTATTTGCTATGAGTATTACTGAGGATGAATAATCCATCCAGCTGTGCTAAGTAGCATGAGAAAAAATGAGTTCTTAAGTTATTTCTGGCTAAGTTATACTATATATAAGGAGATATATATAATTTAGGTAAGATCTGGAAAAGTATCCAAACTTCTGAATTTATACTCAAGCTTCCACACCTCTGCGTTCAGGGTAACAGGGAAGATTTATAGAGCCTGGCACAAAATGAAAAAGCATGCATCGGCTGCCCGATCATCAGTACACCCAACCCTTTCCACAGCTGCTATTTACCTCCTCCTCTTCTTATTTTTTCTTTTTTTTTTTTTTTAAACTCTAGGCATTTCTTTCCCCCCCTCCTCCAGCCTAACCCCTAGGACATTTAATTAATTTTCAAAATTATCCTCTTTTTATCTCAGCTTCTTTAAAAACTATTATTCCTTTACCCCACACTGTTCACTTTATCTTATCATGTGGCTTCTTACATCTACACTGCAGATGCATTTTCAGGGCTCTTTGCAGCTCTGCCCCAGCACCTCATCTTTCATCACCCCACCTCTTTGTTACTCTTTATCATGCCTCCTCTTCATACCTTGTTGCTGCAACTGAACCGACGACACTTCCACACTGTTCCCTGGGCCTAGGAGAAAACCAAATATAAAACAGTTGAATTCCAGGAGATGATGTTGGCATGAGAATGTATACAGGCACTGTAGTAAAGTACTAGTAAAACAATACCTCCGTGTTAGCTATAGAAATACAACACATAGGCCTCATTCAAGATAGGGTTATACTCGGTCTCTGGAATTTGAACTTCTGATTTTTTGGCATTGACATCTACCTCCGATCAGTATTTGTTCTGGGTTTAAATCAGAGAAAACCTATGTACTTATAGAAGTACTTTGACGACAAAATGACCTGTCTTAGCACGGTAAAAAATTCAGTGACTGTGGGGGGAAATTTTCCTGATATTACAAGTTACCTACCGAAATCTTCAGATAACTGAGAACTAGCTGCAAGACAGACACCACATAGCTCAGAGATACAGAGGAAAAGTATCTCTGGAGTTGTTTAATGGAGGAGAAAAAAATTAATGGAGGTTACATATGTCCTTTTCAGGGTGTTGTGTTGCTGGGATATGTGATGTTGTCCCCAGAAGTCCCTCCTGACTTGCTTTCTTCTGTAGCCCATGATCTGATCACGCCATTGTCCTGAAGCATCACTGATTGCTTGCAGTCAAATGACATAGTTTGGAAGTTAAGCTTGAGCTTAAAGACCCTTCTTAGGACAAACAGGGACGTACAGCTATTAGGAAGCAAATAATCTCATCTTATTTCTTCTTCCTTGTGTTCTCATATTTTCTCCCTTTATTCTTTTTAAAAATAGCCAGAGTTTATAAGCACAGTGTATTGGCTTTAAATGACTTACGCTGTTTGTATGTATTCCAGAATTCTTTCGTTTGACTAGTTTCAGGTTCTCTGCTGAAATAACGTACCTGCATACTCTTCAGGTCAGTCTTGTCTTTGCCTCCACAAAATACCTTTCAAATGGCTTTACTTAATAAACACTAATGATAAATATTCCAGTGTATGAAGTACTTATATATGCAGTTTATTGTAGTGTGCCTGTATCTGTGAATCTTTTAAATGAAACGAGGAGGTTTAAGATTTATAAGCTAACCACAAACAGTCTTTCAGTTGCTAAGAAAATAGCACATAGAACTGCTGCGCTCTTCTAGCTTCATTTTTTCAATTTGCTTTCTCAAAAACACACAGAAGATTCCTGTTGCTGGATGATCCCATCTCTCCAAGTCGAAGTGGAATCAAGATGGGAGTGTTGGCCACATTGTCTCCAGTTCCCAAAGCCTCCAGACAAGAAGAAAAGGCTGGTTCTCTGTCACTGTTTGAGCTTGGAAGAAAGGCTTAAAACCTCCCCTTCCTCACCCTTGGTGTGAATGAGGTTGCTTGAGGACTTCAGCCAGCCCAGGCATGGCATTAAAGAACAAATTGTTTATACTTTTTTCTCCATCTTCTCCTAGGTCTTTCTGGAAGGTCTGGAAAATTCGGCATGTCTTCTTAAGAAAGCCTGTCCCAGCATAGTGGAAGACACTTGTCGTACATGTCATTTGTACCTGCCTCATGTGAACCCCCAGAACTGCAGAGCAACAAAGCAGGATGGGATTGCCTTGCTGAAGACCATTCCCATCTTTTCTGTAAATGTTTATGTAAATTCCAGAGTAAGCTATTTTGGCTGCTGAATGGACGAGGCTGTAAAACTCCCTTACCAGCTAAAGAGGATTCTGAGCTGCCTTTCCTCAACTCCCAGCCTCTCCGTATCTCCTCCATGCTTCTGCCAGCTCCAGCACGGATCTATACCTGTCCCTTTTGCACACCCAAAGTTCCAGTACTTCAGGCTGAGAGAAATATCTCCTCCCTTGGTGTCAGCACTTCCACAATAAAGTGGCTCTTGTAAAGCAAATGGAGGCTTTTGACTGAAGGTGAATTGCATTCCCTATCTAAAGAAAATGAGGACACACAAGAAACAGTCATAGCTGTAATGAATAAGCAAGTTGCACTATTTTGCTCCTTAAAAAAATGGTCAAGACAGCAACAACAGAAATTCCCCAAGTACCAGCTTAATTGAAATCTCCAGGTCAGCTTTAAATCAAGTAGCCATCAAGTTATGGAGGACACTCCTAAAGGAATTCAGAAACCCCCAACAATTAGTTCTGTGCCTTCAAACCTGGACATTCCAGTTCCTTCACTGGAAATACACCCGAAGTGAGCGGCTCCTCCCAAAATGCAGTCTTGAGCCTGCACTCTGATTTATGATCCTACGGAGATTGGGGGTGTAGGAGCAAGCCCTAGTATTTCTTTTGAAACAGCCCTTTCCACGTTGTTTCATTTAACTTAGAGCAGAAGTAGGCACTGCTCCTGACGGAAACCTTAGGGCATTTCTGAAGCACTAATAAGTAAAACTTAATTAACAACAATGAACATTTTCTGAACATTCAGAACTGAAGTGTAATGCTAATTTCAATAGAAGAAATGAACTATTTTATTTTTACTGCACTCAATGAAATACTAGCTTTGCTGGTACTACGTTAATAGCACAATTACTGTTGATGCCAGCGTAGGCAGGACTTCACCCATTTTTCTTAGTACAGCATGTTTGCAAATGTTAGTTTAGCTTGGGCAAAAATAATCTAGAAGTTAGAGCTGTCATTAGTACTTGGAAGGTGGTCTAATATGCGTGGCAGCCTTACTGAGGTCCATGGAAAGTGGGTATTGATGATTTGGTCCAGGGTGATTACATTTTGATCCATGTTCTTAACCACAAATAAGTACCTTTTGCACAAATGTAGCAAAAAGAGCTTAAAGCAATTCACAGCAACAGCAAAAGACTCCACCGGGGAACAGCAATAGGTCTATCCACTTTCTGCCTCCATTCCCACAGGGCCAACTTGAAATGCCTTGGGGGAAGGACAGGCTGTTCTGGCTAGGCTAGCTGTTCTCTGTAGCATCATTACTTGCTGGCACAGCTTAGAGTGGTTCTGAAAATGCTCTAACTTGCACAAGGAATTGATGTGTATGTAGGAGCTTCCATGACCAGAGAAGTGGGGGGTGGTGGGGGACTGGTGGAAAAGTCATCTTTCGAAGGTTCACTAAATGCTTCTGTGACACTCTGGGGGTCTAGTCTTTAATGTATCACTGAAAATTAAATGAAGAATTTTATTTCCACTCCCTTTTATCCATCATTCCGGTTTCCTGTGCAAACACAGACAATTTTGTCATTAGGCTAAAAATAAAACCTTTCAAGAACTCAAGCAACTGGTCTGTCTAGTTCTTTTCATGCAACATTTTTGCTGGTAGTAGCAGTAACAGGATGTGCTGACCATTTCTCAGTGTAATAATCTGGTCTAGTCACTGATATAAACAACTTGCCCTTTGACCTTACAATTTGTTCACAGCTGGCCTAACCCAAGACGGTTTAAGTAACAAAAATATTAATAAATAATTGGCGATAGGTGTCTTTCATAGAGCTGGCTAAGGTAATATTGTTATTGCTGTTGCCTTTCCAATTATATTTCACTTAAAAACCCGAGCATGGTTATGGCTCTGTCTCCAGTGCCTGACCCTAGGGAGTCTAAAGCGTTGTGCAAAAGGCACGTCCACATTTGGGGCAACTAAATCCTTCTTTGCAAATTGGTCATGCTACAACGTATGCATATGAAGGAGAATTAAAAAAGAGCTTGTGTGGGGTTGAGGGTCCACTGTCATTTCCCTCGTCCCTCCCTTGTTTCCTCTTTATTCACCAAACTCTCATCAAACCTTTCATTGCCCTCCTCCCCTGCTGACTTGAGGAAGTGTTTTTGAAAGGCGCTCTCTGAGTTAATTTTAGAGTTTAGGTTGGAAGGGTCCGTGTTTCTGTTTCCATCCTGATCAGGAAATACAAAGCCAGAGTTCATACTCATGCTCAGGTTTGCAAAGAACCGTTTCCCCAGCACTTATTTTAATTCTTGTTCTTCTGGGAGGAAAAAACCCTTCTAGTTTGAAATCAAGCCAAATTAGTTTCCCTTTCCTGAAATATTTCTTGTGTTTCCAGAAAAAAAAACCCAAACCAGCCGAAAGTCAGGAAAATATATTAATCCTACGTGCAGACTTATACGGATGCTCACGTTTTGTTGAGAAAAATAATCGGATTACAAACAAAGTTTCTGAACCTTATCTCACACACTTTAGATCCGTAAGGGGAATTTTAGTTCTACTGGAAAACTTTTCCCCGAATTATAGGAATATATCTTTAAAGTAATTCATTACTATAATGAGTTATAACAAAGAGTGTGACTGTAAAGAAATGCCGTTTTACTCAGCTACTCTAGTCATCCTGCGGGCTGAGTATTCGCTGCATTTATAAGGGTTGTGCCTTTTATATTATACTCAGGGAGTCGTAGTTAGACTATTTAAAGCAGAAACTGATGTCTATGGGGAGACTGGGTATGAGACAATGTTTTATGCGGCACAAGCCAAAGCCTTGTAAGAATTTCTTGTTCACACGCATTACTTCCGTGCTAATGCATTAACAAACCCTGGTGAAATATTCATCATTTATAAATAAACGTTACAAATAGTCCCACAGAATATATAAGAGAAGCCTGAAATTACAGCCAGAAGTAGGGTTTTGTGTCCCACTAGCCCAGTGCAGATACAGTCTACGAGGGATCTTGTTGGAGCTGCAGCCCTGGGAGCTCATGCGAGGGTGCATCAGGCACCACCCGCAAGCTGGCTGGCCGTTGCCGGAGCGTGCTCGCCTGATCCTTCTAATCTGAACGTCAGAGGGAGAAAAATCCGGATACATCTTCAGTCTTCGGGTGAAAGACGGTAGCTTTGCTTCTTTGTGCTCACACCAGGCCCACGACTGTTATTTTCTGGGAGATGCGAACTGCAGTGGAGTTGCCTGAGCCCAAGGCCTGTGCAACCAAGAGGAAAATCAGCTCTGGTGCCCCCATGAGAGCTGGGATAGGCGGCTAACCTTCTTTAGCTTCTGTCTCTTGAGGGAACAATTTATGGAATATGGGATGTGGAAGATTTATTTGGAAACCATATGGAAACGTTTATGTGTTGTTTCGGTGGGTCTGGGATTAATGTTAGAAAATATGATACTACATATTCGTTGGCAGGATGGTGTTGGAGTGGAGCATTCATCTTTCTGTGGGTTCATTCAAAAGTGTTTGGGTTTTTTTTCCAGCATTAGAGTGTATTGGGGACCAAACATTTACAAGATAAATGGGCTTATATACAGCTCAGTTGAAAAAAGCTGGTTTTCATAAAAAGAGCAAACAACAACAAAGTAAAGACTTTGGCCGGGAATACAGCGTATGAAATGGCTTAATCATTTCAGTTAGTGCTGTCATGCCCTACTGAAGTCATTTCTCCAGGAATCACTGGTAATTCTGGTAAACAGTTGCCTTCTGTCCATGTAGCTTCTTTCCTTTACTGCATCAGAAGCCCTAGACTGATGTGACGTGTGTGTCAGATTAGATCTGAGTTTCCAATCTTGCTCCCTCTGCTCAGCTTGAGGGAAGATCTAAGCACTGGTGGAAGAACCAAAGGAAGAATCCACTCCGTGGTCTCACCCAGAGCCTCTGGAAGTGCGCAGCGAAAAGCCAGCCCCCCTTCCCACCCCGAGTTCGTATCAGTCACACACCTCTCTCTGCTGCTAGAGCTATTTGGGTTTCAGTCTACCACAGCACACGAGTTCCTGCGTGAAGGCTCACAGTAGCTTTGCCTGTAGGTAAAAGCAGCGTCAGTTTTCCTTGTAGAGATTGCAGCCGAGTTCGCTGCAGAGATTTAATAAAGAATGATGATCTGTGAGGCTTCTTCTCTTCTTTGAGCACCTGTAAAAGATGATTAATCATTTCCCCCCAGAAATATTTTTAAAAAACTGTTTTCTCACTTTTCTTTTTCTCCCTGTCTCTTCTGAGACTACAGCCAAACGTAGAATTTGTCACAAAATGTAGGTGGTGGAAATGTCTTACCTGCTGCCACGCAATTGTGTGTTATTTGGAAGAGGAAAGTGGAAAACAACTTGTGTAGCAAAGTAAAATGTGTACAGACCCGTACCATAAATTGTACCAGTCTCTCTCTGGATTCTTCCCTTATCTTTAATATTACAGAAATGAATACAATCAGATAATATTCTCAGATACCTTTAATGAGCACAGGAGATAGACAGAAGGGCCAGTCTGGACAGTGTTGCCAAAATTTCAGCTATACAGAACCCCGGGGCCGTAGGGGCTTAATTTTTCCTGGAACAGGGGGAAAAGTTAGTGTGATATTTGCTGAGAGTAGCATCCATGTTGGTTCATGCTAACTAGAGGAGCCCTGTGGTGACAGTGATACGAGCCTTCTAGGGAAGAGAGATTAGAAAGGGCCGGTTGTTTTAGGGCCAGGTGGCCCCATGCCAACGAGGACTACATGATTATCATCCCCAGTGCACCTGTAGCTTGCACTTCAGCTGGAAAGTACCTGCCTTCCGCTGGGAAGAATGAATTCAGGATAAAGAGGAGGATGCTAGAAATAGTGAAAAGCTCTTGGGGGAGGGAAAAGAACATCAAGTAAAAGGGAAAAACGAGGCTTATGAAGGGCTAGTGTTTCCTCGTACAGTCTGGGTTACTTGGACGTATCTGTGGCGAGCAGCTGACATTCAGCTCGGAGTCTTTGCTGCTAGGGGACCCCATGGAGGAAGCCCAGCTCCTGCTGTTCTAGCAAAAACAGCGTAAGCAGCTCCAGGATCCTCGAAAGCACGGAGCTAGTCGTGACCTGGAACAGTGAGTCACAAGAGAGGAGGGTGCCAATGCTCTGGCAGCAGGTCGGGCACGTCAGCTGGTGAAGGGATTTGTTGGCATTGCACCCCAGCTAGTGCAGATAGTTGGCCTTTTAAAATTTGGTGGAGGGGGCTGTAACACCTGATGTATGCTGTGCCTCCAAAATCGCTGGGGTCTGCATTTTTCCTGCAAACGGCAGCTCTTGCCCTAAAAGTGGGTAAAGGATTCTGTTTTATGAAAGCATTTCTGACACGTAGCAACCTGGGGACAGCTCAAAGGATGGCACGCTTAGGCAATGAGAGTCCTGAGGAGGCTACTATAGCTAATAACATTGCCTGGGGAAGTATTCAAAACATATGTCCTAAAATAAACACCGTCTGCTTACACACAATCTTTTTTACTGCTCCAGTTCTTTCACAGGAACACTGGCTTCTAGGTTTAATCCCCTAAAACTTCAATAATTACTTTATATATATATATATTTTAATTACCTTTTTCTTTCCTGTTTTCCACAACTTTTCAAGAGCATCTTCTTTGGTCTTGTCTTGCCTTTTATAGTAGAAGCCAGGGGGTTTCTATTAATTGTTAACTGGTCACAAATGAACTGGTCCTATTAATTGTCTGGGCCTCACTAGTCCTGGGCTTCCTACTACTAGGAGGAGCAAGCTGGCTTGCTGCAGTATTGTTTCTATCTTTGTCATGATTTTGGCTGATTTCCAGTATATGCTGTAAATCAAACGGTCGGTGTATGTGGTTATTTCCCTTATGAATCACGGAAGAGCTCATGTGCACTGAATATGCTGCTATTGGCAATTTTTATGCAATGTGCTTTATCTTCTTTATTACAGCAAGATATATGTTATACTACACTGCAATACGCAGTCGTTTATCTATGTACAGATAGATGTCTCTAGGTATTCAAATCTTCTTACAAGCTTTTTGGTAGGTCCTTTTTTGTATGGGGGACACTTTAATTCTAAGACAAAGAATAAAATCCTCCAAATGTTACTTAACAGAATCAATAATCCTTGTTTCTCCAATGATGCTGACTTTACAATCCTTCATTAAATAGATCAATGCATTTCCATCACATTGTTATTCTTACTTTACTGAGAAATTAATTGTGTGTCTGTCTCTTCTGAAAATTGCATAAACTGGTAGGGAAAAAAATCAAACTTAGCCTTTATGTTTCTTTCATATCCGAAGGAAAGTACCTTATAGAATTTCTGTTAAAAGGTCTGCAATAAATATTAAAAATTCAAATGCTTCTACTGTAAGAGGAGCTCTAAGAGGTCTCTTTCTTTCAGAGAGCCCAAGTTTCTCTGAGCCACAGAAGGCTGCAAGATTATTACTGAGTAACTACAAAATCCAGTTATTTCAACTGAATTGCAGTTCTCGGGGTTTGACCTCAACTGTGACTGAATGTTACAAATCATATGGTATGCACAATGGAAGCCAAAAAAAAAAAAAAAGTCAGTAACAGTGAGATGGAAAAGACCTTAGAGAAGTAAATTTCTATGAACGGGCTGGTGTTCATAGTGCTATCCAAATTACCTTTCGGAGTGCTGCCCTTTCCTGCTATGAAAAAAACCCCAACATTCCCACAAAAACTTCAGTATAGACTCCCCTTATTAACCTGGCTGCTACTAACATTTCCTCCCTGGGTCTTTTTTGCTCTAACCCACCAGAGAGTGGCTCCCACTGTAATCATCAGCAGTGGGGAATTAAGCCACAATGAATCAGATGAACTTCAACAGGGTTCTAGCACTTATGAATGTAAAAGGTCACCAAAAGAATTGCTAATGCTTAATCTGGCCATATTGACAAGGAAAGAAGTATGTTTTGAAGGGCAGCACTAAAGAAATAGTCAAAAAAACCTTACAAGAATAGTAGTATTCAAAAAGGAAAAATATCTGTTAACTCATTACCTTATCCTATGGCTGAAAATCTTTGACGGAAGGTGTCCTTTTTTACTGGATGTAGTCTGTATTTGATTCTGTTATCCATCTGAATTAGTCTTAGCAAGCCTGTTCTTTTTCCTTGCTTGTAAAGCTGATAAAAGAAGCCTTATTTGTGAAAAGCAGCTGTTGGGATTAATTGTTCCATCTAACTAGTTGGATATTTAAGGTTTGGTATAACCTAATCTGCAAAGAAACTTTATTATCTGGGAATTTTCCTGATTTAAAACATCTCTTGCACTTTTGTTAACGGTGCTCAGATAAGGAACTGTAGTTACTTACCCGTGATGCTTATGAAATACTAATTCTGTCCTCCTCCTTCATATAAAATTTCATTTATTTTTACTAATTACAGAGTTTGTATACATTTTTAATAATAAGTAGAAATAAGTAAAACAAGCGAGGAACTTATTCTACCATTTATACTCTAAATTATGTAGAAATTGATCAAACAAGTGAAATAATATTTACTTTTGAAGGTATCTGTCATTATTTTGCTTGACTTAACAACTTAGAAAGAGAAAAGAGAATTGGGAAGATAATTGGAAGAGGAAATGATTTCTCAGGTCAGCTTTTTGTTCTATATATGGAATGCAAATTGAGAAATGCAGGGGGTTATGATGGCTTGGATTACAGGAGCCCCTCCCTCTTTCTGCTGAGCCCTGTGTGTTTAAGGCACTTGCTGGACTTTTATGGTGCCTAGGAGTTGCTAAATGAGTATGAAAAACTGTAAAAACCTTCGGCCAAACTACCTTGGTTATTTGCAAAGATCAAAGAAGGATTTTGTTTGTTTATTTTTTGGAGAGGTGGATTGAAAGATTTTAAAAGGTGACAAGCGAGTCAGGAGGGTTTGGAGTACTGAGGAGGTCCCTGATAGCTGATAATTCAAGAAAATACTTCATCAAACAGGGCTGGCAGACATCTCTTCGCTCCTTTGAACCTTCAGTGTTGATAAGGAGGTTTTATAAGATGTCATTTGAAAGAAAATTTGTTTTTCAGATATCTGATTTATAGGTAGGGGATTTTCAGTATGAGGACCATAACAAAAAGTGACTGCGTCTTCATTTGAACAAAGGACTAATATCAATGTCACACAGATCTGCCTTTCAGCAATTTTATTCACAAATCTAGTGGCAAAAAAATCTCTGGAGTCACTTAGAAAACGCCGCCAGTAGTAGATTGCATGTGTGTGTGTGAAACCAACAGGCTATTCATAGGAACTCTGTAATTACTGACCGAATATTCTGAAAAATCATATTAGTAACAATCCGAGGACAAATGGGGAAAAAGGATGGTGCATCCATATTTTGCTGGCAAGGCAGATAGTGACTTTACAGAGCATTAAGATGTTTCAAGTCCTTTCTAAGATTTTTCGCAGATGAAGCAAACAACTGGATCCTGGAATACTTCACTGAAGGCTGCTTTTGTCAAACAGAGGAGAAACAAGAGAAGGCTGACCTCCCTCTTTGCTTACAGAAAGTCTTATATTTGCTAGGACTATACATTTAAACCACTTCCTATTAGAGGCCAGGCACTAATGCTATGAAGTCACTGAGTGTACATATATTGAAGGGATTATACAGTGCTTCCAGCCAGCAGCAAGAGCTGGACTGAAGTTTTTCTGGAGACCAATACAGTCATTGTGAGACAACTGAAAATTAATCTTTCCCTCTCTCACTCCCTTTCCCTGCTTGAAAAGGGCAGAGGGTCTGCTGGTCGGAGGCAGGAACCCCCAAACAAACTGATGTTAACTGGTAGAAACAACTGGAAAAAATACAATACTATCTGGTAACATACAAACCCAACATACCTCAATCATTTAGTCACTCCCTTCTTCCATCACACTCTTATCTCTGTTTTATTATGCTTTATCTTTTCCACAAGCCGTTCTGGGTCTAAGTCTGTAACATATTTACATTGGGTTAGTTTAACAAGATTTTTTTTTCCCTGCAAGTACCTGCACAGTACAGCTTGTTCTTTCAGTGTGACAATATTTGTTAATAGAAAATAATAAAGGAAAAGATTTTTCCTTAGGAAACATAACAAGCAGATCCATAAAATTTAAGCTGCAGCCTTCTCATCCACTTGCTAAACATTTGTATTTCATCCACAAGACAAGCAGAACCCGGGATGTGAGTAGCAAAGCAGGATCTGACCTTCACTGCATTTGTAAGTATGACCTAAGGAGAATTTTTTATATATGTACTAAAAACATGTAAAAAAACTAAACCGGAATTGGTACTATTGATTTGGTTCTGGTATTTGTTTCTTTGCAGGCCTTCTACAGTCTCCAGGACTTTGGGGATTTTCAGAACAGCATGGTTTTTGCTTTAGAAGATGGACGTGGGAGAACTGCAGTAAGTTGGGCTCATTCCCATTATGCTTAGAGGCCTTTCCTGCTGTCACTGAGGCAAAACCGAGAGGTCCAAGCTAAAGCACCCACCTGTTAAAACTTTGCGCGACACAAAATGCGTTGCTCTAAACCTGCGAGAAAATTAGAAATAAATCCTGTGAGTCTAGGAGTGGAAGAAATCAGAAGCAGCCAAACAACAAGCAGAGTCAAAGGAAATACCCAGTGCCAGGATGGGGAAAAAAGCGGGGATGTAGCTGGCGGCAGGACGGTGTGGGTTATGGCAGTAGAGGTAAGAAAGGGTCCTGGACAGATTGGGGTGCATGCAGAGTTGAGGAAAAAGCAGCCCCTTTCACCAGTTACAGCACGGAATGAAAATGCTTTGAAGATGGACTGCTTCTGAGGTAACGAGCAAAGGGAAGGCCCGCCTCGAAGGCTGAGAAAATCCTTTTATTTCCCAAGCAGTGTGTATGAGCTATTTATTTTATGGATCTTGCAAGCCATCGCTCTGGTGAGTTGAGAAGGACTGACTGGTGAGATCGACTTTGCTGGCCCTTGGTGAACCCCCACTCTGGGGTTCAGGGGTGAATCTCCTGTCCTTCGCTATCTCGAGAGTGTGCCTAATTTACACAATCTATCTCCTTCTGTCCAGCTTCCACTGGAGTCAATGGGAGCTGTGTGCCTGAAGCCAAGGGCAAAATTTGGCTCGGAGAGAGGATAACAGCTCCAGTGCTTTGCCAAATGAAATACATTTAGAGTCTGACATGCACAGTTGGATGCAGCAAGTAAAAAATCAGTTTTGCTGGGTACAAGGCTTCACTGACTAGTGCTACTTCCCTCTCATCATTGTTAAAAGATGTGCTTTATAAGAAAAACTGTGCTAGATCAAGCTGAAGGCTTATCTTACCTGCTGTTCATAGAGTGATACTTTATGTAGTTCCTCAGTTTCCAGTGCTTTGTGGCTTAGGACTTTCTGTGCCAGAGGACGCATTTTTTATTTAGCTCTGCATCAACTGTAATAAAAGTTGTGACAAGTTTAATTGCTTTCTTTGTCACGGTTCCTTGAAACACAGTGCTTTTAACTCATTCCAAATCATTTCCCAAAATTCAGCAGCAGTAGCAGCGCAGTTGACTGATACGATCTGTACCTCATTCAAAACAGCCGTTCAGCTTGTCTAGTCACCGCTGAACAACAAGTATTTGACTGCAGAGTCACAGTATCTCACGGTTCAGCTGTGCCAGGAACAGGGGTTCTGCTGTGGCTTTTTCTCGTCAGGTTCTTCTCAGCAAAAGCTAGCTGGCACTGCATGCAGATGACTACCTGGCGGAAGTAGCCTTTTAGTCCCCGTCTTTCGCATTACGTGTAGGTAGTTCTTATGGGATCATCTCTTCTTGTAGCTGTAAAGATGAATTGAACAAAATGGCACCTATGGACAAGGACTCAGCTGTTCACAGACTTTTACAGCCGACAGGAGCCTTCCATGGGAACCATTAGTTGCGGCTGTTTGTTCTTCCCTAAAAACACAGTGGCTTACTGCTATTTCCCTAAACAAATAACTAGAAAGAATCCCAGTACTTTTAAGCGTTAACTGCATACCCCTGAGGTGATCTGGGTTTGTTTCTGGGTTGGTGTTTTTTAAGGTTCCTGTTTTGTTCTGTTGTGTTTTTCCTCTGTGAGACTTCTGCTTCTCTTCCTTAGTGGTTTTTATCTTTACCTTTAAATTTACAGTTCTCACCTCTGGTGAGAAAAATCCAAATGAGGAAATTCCTTCACTAGAAATTATTTTCATAAAAATCACCAATTCGTTCAGCCTCCTTAAAACACCCAGCCTGCACTCCAGTAAGGAATCTGGTCTCTCTGACCTGTTAAAGTTCTAGACTTTTGTTGGTCGTTTCCTTTAAAGCAACAAGGCAGAAAACCTTGATTTTGGATTATGTGGTAGTTTACAACACTTCAGTGCAGTGCAGCATACAAGGCCAGATAATTTTTCTTTGAAATTATGTCAGCACTTTGTGCAATGTCCCCAGAAAACACTTCTTTTTCCAGCTAAATGTTTCAAGAATGGAACTGTCAAAAGTTTCAGAGGTGCGAAAGAGATTGGTATAAAAACATCAAGGTGAAAATGTTTTGACTAAAACAATTGAAGTTGTTTGGGATTTTTTCCCCCTCAGCATGTGGATTTTAATAACTGCTGTTTGTTATTAATTACAGAACATACTGCACCTTCTAATAAACACGTCAGAGGAGAATCAAGCTAATTTGTTTTATTTCCCTTTGGGTACGGTTCCCATATATACAATATTTAGACTAAATCCTGTGACTACTTTTTTTCCATTGACAGCTTAGGGAGGCAAGTTCTCAGCAATCTGAACTACAGAGGATCTGAATCACTGATCGTGCTCAGAAACTAAAATGCCTTACTGGATGTGACTGTGAAGTTCGGTGCCTAGAATAGACCAAAGGTGCCTAACTCATAAGCATTTCTTTGAGCAATTAAACCTTAGCACTTGATGCTGCACGTATGTGTGAAGTTAGCTTTCAGCATGTGAGAAAGTTTGCAGAGCCTGAAAGAAGGAGAGAGAGAAGCACCGGTAAGATTAGAACATTGTGTAACACAGTGACTGTCACCCGGGAGGATCCTAAAATACTGTATGCAGCATCTGAAGTATTTCCATACAGGATTACATTATATGATGTACAGCTACTGGCTAGATGGGCCACCACTGGTATTTTTTTCTTTACTCTCATTTGTACGACATGTACATGTAATACAGAGGAAGCAACCGACATGGAACGGACAAAGAAATGGAAGAATCAAAAGCCTGTATTTGAATAATTAAACAGCACGAAGTTATTGCAATCGAAGCATATTTTTAATTAATCAGAACCAATCAAAACACCTTAAGTAAAATATAATTAATTTCATAAAAGTTTCAGAGCTTCTTAATAGAATAAATCTCCTGTGTGAAATAGCTAGGTAATGACTATCATAAAGGAGACTGCTTTAGAGTGCAATAATGTGTTCTGAAAGAGTCTTCTGTGTCAGTTAGGGGGAAGATGTCATTATACGCGGCAGTGTATTCATTGTGCCTAATAGCCAGCGAGCTGTAGCTGAGTAAACCTGGAATGTACGCCAATACTTCCAGAGTACCTGTCACCCTGCCCATAAACCTCCACCGTCACCGTGATTGTCCCCAAAATATTGTATAAAGTTTGTTCTCTCGTTCTCTTTCTTTCTTTTTTTTCCTTTTCTTTCTCCCTTCTTGACATCCTGAATATACGAGAGGCAGGCTGAACAGATGAAAAAAAGTCTGAGATAGGCATCTAAGAGCCAGTCTGTCACTTGTCACTTTTGTAAATCCTACCTGTGGCCGCCCACAAAGAGAACAGGCTTTTTTTATTTATTCTTCTTTCTGTCTTCTGACATATTTCCAAATTTATGGCTGTTTTGAAGACCAGAATTCCCGGAAGTGAGCGAAGTTAGGAAATATCCGCTACGGCTTTGGTACATTCATGTTCCAGAGGTATTACTGTACACGAGCGATGTGAGAACATCGCGATCCTCTGTTCCGCTGTTCGTTATGGGTTGTACCTGCACCTAAGAAGTTTTGCTAAGAATACCGTAACGTTCATTTTGTACTGCTGTGGCTAACTATTCTCATTAATTTTGAAAATGCGTGCGATTTACACCGGTATTGAATACACACCAACGCATGGAAAGGCCTGATAGCACAGTGAAGGAGCAGATGGTCTCTGCCTTGAGGAGCTTACCACCTGAAAATACAAAAGAAAAGCAGGGTGAGGGTGTATGCCCGCAAACGAAGGGCTCGCCGCACAGGAGCAGCGTGCGGGTGAGAGGGGTTGACTCACAGGGGAGGAATGAGCAACTGCCTGTCAGGGAACACCCTGAGAGTTCCAAACATTTTTATTTTTGTTTGATAGGGTTTTGGGTAGGTGGAGATGAGTTAAACAGGACAAGGAAGAGGCAGAGAAAGAGAGGCGAGGGCATTTCAGGATGTGCAGAAGAGAGTGGGGAGCAGGCTTGCGATAAAGGTGAGGGCAGAGAAAGGGAGAGGTGTGGGGGCGAGACGGGTTGCAACAACCAGCACGTGGGAAAGGATAATTAAAAATCATGTGTGTCTGTCAGCCGTTAAGCCTCTTTTACCTTTGCTCTGTCGGCTTCGCTGTCAGACTGGATCCTCCCTGTAGTCTCTTCCTCATTCCAGGCTGCTCCTGTCATTGTTTAACACAGTTGTGCGTGAACCGTGCGCGCAGACTGAAGCCATAAAATTACACAGTGCGCTTAACTGAAAGATTGAAAAATTACTTTACAGCGACAGTCTACACAATGGTTGACACTTAGGGACTGATCTTAGTCTACTGTACTCAGTAAGCGCAATTTAATGTTGTAACTTTTAAGTATGAAACCAATGATTTTTCCTTGGGCAGACAGAAATTGTTCTTACACCACATTAACTTTTAGGGCTGGAAGGGGAACTTCTCCCTTTACCTATCCCTCTTAAAGATTCAGATAGCTAATAATGTTTCTCACTTATGCTTGAGACAGAAAGCCGGAATCTCAAAAATGGTCTCTGTGTGTGTATTTCCTTAGGTCAAGTGAGAGATTAGATTTCCTTAATGTGCAAATATTTTGCTTAAGTGCTGAGAATTTTTATTTTTGCTTTCAAAACTGATAGTAGATTTATGGTAAATAAACATTCTGCTGAGAAATCCCAGATCAGCTCTAAGTCTTTTGTCACTGCCACCCTTCCTTTCTTAGGGAAACAAAACCCAAATGAGGTCCAATTTTGTCAGTCTTTCTCCTTCCTCCCCACAACTTGTTTGAATACAGAAGCTTATTTCTCTGAAAAGCTACATTAAACCATAAGAGTTTGAAATGAAGAGCCTCTGTGTTCCCTAATTTCTTCCATAAAACATGATGAAAACAGCAAAGGAGATCCAAACAGCATCTAAATTGTTTGAACAGTGACAGTACCATGCCTGGGCTATATAGGCTGCATGCCTGGTTATTTAAGGTCTGTTACTGGCTGCCAGAATTAAACTCATGGGACCTCAATATCTCCAATCTGTAACCTTATTTTCCAGTCAAAATAAAAAAAACCCAAAACCAACAAACCCCACCCAAAATAATAAGGGAAACCCAGACAAACCATTCTCTGTATGAAGCCTTTTTTTTTTGCAGTTCAGTAAATTCAGCCCTTCTATCCATAAGCTCAGCATTTGCACTGTCAGCACTTACTCTTTTAAGTGGAATTAGAAACACAAAACATCAATGGAAAATCAAGCTGATTTCAATATTGTTTAACAAAGCAGGAATCATCTGACACTGTAGGAACTTCTTATCCCATTTTCTCCAAACACCAGGGCAGGAGCACTTCAGTATTAAGATATTTCATTTTCTCTAAAAATTATACTGAAGACTGCAGTTTGGTGTATGTCATTTATAAACATTTGAATTTCATAATTGTTTCCATACAATATGGAGACAGAGCCCACTAGAATTCCTGACATCTTGAATATTCTTACTACTGAAGTCTCACTTTCAGTATGTAGTGTCAAGCTTGCATCTTTTGATCATATATGCTGAATCTCTCACATTAGAATAAACTTTTTTACTTACTTTTCAAACAGCTTCTCTCATGAAAGTGCAGCTAATGGCACACTATTTGCAGCCTCTGTGAAGTAACACTTTGTTCAAACTAACACCTCTACCCAGAGATCATTAAATCAGCACTTACATGCCTTCAATACAAAGGGAATAGTTTCAGGATGAGCACTGGATGTCTGATCTTCTCTTACACAGATTATCCTTTTTTCGCCCCTGCTCTAGGCATTGCATGAGTGAACTTATTCCTGAAATACTGTCGCAAGAAATGGCTTCTTCCACTCTCTTATTAAACTGTCACAAAACATATCTGAGAACCAGATATTCCACTGCAGTGTATTAGGAAATTTAGGAGTTCATATAGAAATTCTCACAATAGAAAAATGTGAATGTTCATCTTATACCAACCTACAAATTACAATTCCTTATAAGCATTATTTTTTTCAGCTGTGTAGAATTAAAACCTTTTCATGAATGAAAACCATGAATGTTAAAAATGAATGTTATGCGTTTAACATATTTAAAAATGTGAGTCTGAATCTGATCAAATGAGATGTGATTGTATTGTCAAAAAGCCCCCTATCTTTTTTAATGCAAAATTGCTAACTTTGAAAATGTAACTTCAGACATCTCTGATTTGTTTTTACTTTCCTTTTCCATTCATAGCTTTTCAAATTGCAACCACTGAATCCCAGCTAGTGAAGGAGAACCTTATTCCTGTGGAATGGTCAGGCAGCTCATTTCAAGGTGACACTTACCAGGCACATTGGGTGAGTCTTTTGGAAAGTCTAGTTGATGACACTGGGCTTGGTTCTCAAATAGTTAGATGCTTACTTGGGTTAAGGTCTTACTCTACTGCCATTAAATAAATAAATGGATTCAGATGTTGTTGATGAAACAAATACCTAAATAAATTTGAGTCTTCTCTTTATTTTGTCCAGATCTCCATTTTACATACAGATCCCTGAACTACGAGTCCTGGTGGGATGAGGGTGGCACAAAGAGCTAGCTAAAGCAGAGATACACCTCCTTTGCATGTGCAAACAATTAAGTAACTGCAGCAGTCTTTGTATTCTCCTGACTAATCGTTCTGACTTACCTCCTGAGTTAAATAATGCTCCAAGGGAAACAAGCAGGGCACTTAAATACCCCATCCTCATGTATTTCCCAGGAAAGTGAACACTTAGATCGGTAGGCTTGCCTGACTTCCGTGAGAGGACTCCTTTCCAACTGAACTAGCGAAAAACCACTGTGTAGTCCCTATGTAGGCCTACATCTGTGAGAGAAATCAGGCGCCCTCTTGGTGACAGAAAGCATCACGAAGGAGAGCGGTGAACGATGCTATGGCATTCACAGTCCTACATTTCTGATACACATCATTATTTGTATTTGTTATTGCAATGGTACCTTGAAGCTCCATCCCAGAATTGCCAACAGCTCAAGAATCACTGTATGGGTTTTCACAGAGAGCCATAACAAAACACAGCTTGTGCCCTGAAGACCTTAAATTTAAAAGGGATGACAAATACTGAGCAGGCGATTGGGACCTGAAGCTAAGAGATTTGCTACACATTCACAAATCTGTGGCAGAGCCATGAATAGACCACTGTTACAGCACGTTGACTTGTGTTTAACCATAAAAATGACTTTTTTTCACTGTATGAGTTAGAGATTTAAAGTTACGGCAACAAAAGCACACAAGCAACCATTGCAATGCTTATTACTCAGATGATCAGATGTCTCCTGGAATTTACAGTTGCAATTTGGATGAGATCCAAAACTGGTGTTAGATACTGCACAGCTGAGCACTGTAGCGAACACCTTTTTGGCACCTAAAAGGACATCAGGTGCACTGTGGAACCATGAGGTAAATACCTAAGCTCCGCTTTAAAAACTGAGAAGCAAAGAGCAGGGAATTAATGTCAGTTTTCTCCCTGGAAGGACGTGTCAAGTGAAGACCCTTAGGGGTCTCTCCTAGATCATATACCTTTCAACATAGCCATAAATTGTCTGGACAGAGAGCAACTAACAGAAAAATGGAGTTTGCTAAGTCTTCAGTTATTAAATGCAATGAGAAAAAAAGCTTCCTGCAAAGGTCTTTGTAGAAGTTACTGAAATGGGTGAATGAGCAATTGACTGGCAAGTCAAAAACGATACAGTAAAGCTGAAAATGGTATAGGGAAGGATGACAGGAACGATTAAAGGTGTGGAATGGCTTCAGTACTAAAGGTAACTAAATGGACTAGGACTCTTCAGATTGAAAAAGAATTTATTTAAGTGGGACATGAATGATTTCTGAAAAAAATGGGTGGCCCGGAAAGATTGTGTTGGAAAACAATTATTTGCTGTTTCTCCTGATGTAAGAACTAGAGGAAATCAAATCAAACTGGCAGGGGCCAGGTTGAAAATTAACAATAAGAGAGATTGCCTCCACGGTAGACAAGCTGTGGAACTCTGCACCTTAAGTTGTTGTGGATACTGGAAGTTTACCTGGGTTCAGAAAAGTGGTTAGACATAGGGGGAAAAATACCCATAGTATTCAACACAAAGTTGCTGACTCTGGCTGAGGAAGGCTTCCTCTTGCAAGTTTATGGAGGATGAGAAAGTAAATAATGGAACTATAACTATATTCTAGTCCTGTTCCCATGGCACCTGCTGTTGGCCGCAGTCGAATACGATACTGCAATGGGTGGACTTTTTTGCCTGCCCCTTTACGCCTGTTCTTAGGATATTATAGGCAGTGAATGGGCACAATTAGGTCTGTCAGTATAACTCATAACAACTCACATGCTGAGTAGGAAACGATCTAAACCAGCCGTACCTGCGCTGAGGACAGGTCTGTCACAGTGGTAAAACTCCCATTTGACCTCAGGGGTAACACAGGATCCTGCTTGAGTACGCAGCAGTGCTTTCACTGGAAGATGACGGACCTTAGCAGGAAACACTTAGCACCGAAGAGGGTCAGGCCCCAAAGCATAATTAGGTAGGAAGCTCTTATTAGATCATCTTTTGCTTTGAACAGATTGCGAAATCTCACTTTGGCAATTTGGCTGCTTTTACCTCACCGCGGAGCAAAGCGAGGACAAAGGCAGGATCAGCTCTGCGGTAGGGTGCTGCAGAGTTCATTCGTGCATCGTGTGGCTCAGAAAATGATCTCGGTCTCGCTAAAGTTGAGGCTGATTTGCGATCAGGCTGACTGTCCTGGGTCTTGCTGCCTTTACAAGGCAGATGCTGGCTGGAGTGGAAGCTTTGCATGAGCAGGTTTTGGAATAGGTAACACAGATCCTTTAGGGATCTTCTGTGGTGTGTAGTCCCCTTGAGAGAAATTGGTTTCCCTTCATCTGTACCATTCCAGATTTGAAATTAAAATAAATAAAAAAAAAAGAAACCAAACCCCCCAAAACTCAGGCTTGCTTTAAAATTAGAAAGAAAAAGAAAAAAAATTAAAGCATTCCGCTTCATTACATGACCTTGCAATGTATTTGGCAGCTTTGACAGGAAGTTTGCAGGGTGAGGGGAGAAAAAAAAAAGACAGACAGACAAATCCAGTGAAGTTTATGAGTGTTTTCCCAAACTGTTATTCTCCCTCCTCCAAATCTCTGGCATCGCAGGTGAAGCACTGTGGGGCTGGTATCTTGACTTACCATTCGCTCTCAGGCTCTGCAGGGAGTGTCAGGCCATCAGCACTGATGTTCAGAGCAAAGCTGTGAAAACAAACCACAGTAGATTAGTTGGGCTGCTGACCAGGTTATTTAGTGCTAACCACTTTGTGTGCCCTTACATCTCAACCAATTACCCTTTTCCATCCTTTTATTTGTGCATGCACTTATCAAGGAAAACAGTGTTTGCAAGAGGACATTTTATTAAATAGGATGATTCATTTAAGAAGCGTTTCTTTGACTCTAGAATGCCAATATATTCTGCTCTTTAATTAAGAAGGCAAACAACACAGAAGACAAATATCAAAGTGCTAGATATCTGAAATTACTTGATTGTCTGAAAGAGAAATTAAAGACAGTTCCAGAAATGTTGGAGCCTGATTCTGCCATTTTGAACAGTTGTTCTTATAGTGATAGCTTGGTTGTTTACAGGACAGCCAGTCACAAAATGAGTGTTGTTTTGTGAAAATTAGTATTGGTATATAGCCTTTAAAATTAAGATATAAAAAGATGAGGTCGATACTTCAAAGCTGAACATTTCTCTCTCCATTTATTTTTTTCTCACCTTCCAGAAATGTTTTAAACTGATTTGTCAACCTGATTTGTCCCTTTTTTATAACTTAATATGTTTGTGGTTAGAAGGAATGGCAGATGAATGAAGTACAGCAGTTATTTCTAGGGTGAAATCACAGGGAATTAAAAAGGAATTGTTACCCAGCTTTTTATTAAAGGCACCAGGGATCATGTTCCCTTAAAAGAAAGCACTATGCAATGTGCTCTGAAAATCACTTTCATTTTTTTTGACATTTTGGAACTACAGCACTTTCTAAAGGATTGTCATTTGTTCTTAAGTATTGAGACTTAGCATCAACTTTTTATTTAGTGCAGCAGCAGAAAACACTGAGCTTGCCCTGGCTTTGTTATGAATGAGTGGATGCTTCAAGTTACTAATGCTTCAAGAATTTCGGTGAGGTATTTATTCTGCTTTTGCTGCTTTAAGGCTTATACTCTTTTTTCCTTTCTTTCTTCACCACCCTCCCCCCCGCCGCCCCCCCCACGCCCCCCGCCTGGCCCCCAGGGTTTCTGTTGAACTGTATACAGACAGTACTTGTTCATAACTATCCATGGAAAACCTTGGCTAATAATATCAATATCAATTGCTCTCAGGAATGGTATGATTTGCTATTACCACACACATGTATGGTACAAGGTTAGTATTTGTGACAAACCTGACCCAAGATTGGGAATTTGCATCTTGTCCAAGTGACTGAGTTCAAGCTGACTTGGAGAAGGGAGGAGAAAATAAAATCCTCTCAAATACATCTCAAAATCTGTACAGGATGGTAGATTTGCCTTCTCTGTGCAGAAGAACTGGCATGATAAATTGCCAAAAGATCCTCCAGAATTGTGCCCCAGTACTAGAGATCACATTTTATCCTTTTCCCATTTTGAAGCATTAATTTTAAGCTTTCAAACAGAGAATGCAAGCCGGAAGGAGAGATTACTGCAGGAAGAAAGGAGTTAAAGAGGTGCCTTGAAATCCATTGCTAGGCTGCATAAATATCACTGTGGTTAATTCCTCCATTTTTAGACATTCCTCACTCAAGTTATTTTTACTCATCAAATTCACACTTCATACCTTAAAAGAAAGGTTGAATAAAAGACTCTTGCTCAAGGCTATCTTAATGAACCTGAGATGCAAAGTCTAATTTTAAAAAGTAGCTACTTTGACAGCACTTCCAAAACCAATACTTTACACACAGTCCTAGCTCAAAGCAAATGCTCCAGGAATAACTTGTTTATTGTTTACATATAAACTCACTTCAAACTGTTCCTCCTGGGGTGGAGCACAGTCGGAGTAGGCAGGGCACGCATTTGTTTTCTTTCTTTCCAATGAGATTATCTCAAAGACATTTCTCCCCTTCTCCTCTTTTGCCTTTTTCACATAAAGCAGAATGAAGCACAGCTGTCAGGGCAGGAAAGGTGAAACTTCATCTTTATGCAAACCTGTACCTTTTCATTAAACTAATTCACTTAAATCAGTGCTAAACTCTGTAGACATTCTTATTTAGCTTTGAACCATCTGATTTGCAACTGACTTTACCAAGCTGGAACAAGTGTATCTACACAGCCTCTTATTCCTCTTTAATAAAGCAGGTTTTAAACCATCAGCAAATCCTGAGCATTCTAACACTCACAGAGAACCAGCAGACTGCGGCTTCTTTTCTCGGTGCTTTAATTTATCATGTGCTAAAAATCTGACAAATGAGTGGGGGAATGTCTGTTTATTGCTTGTAGGGTCCGCTGGAGCAGAGCTGTCTCAGATCACTCAAATCCCAAGATGCAGTGAAAAGGCTGTGAAGCCCATGTCTTTTAAATGGTAAATTTGCTGAATATTAGATTATAGCCTGAATTTCAGCTTTACCGCATGTTAAGTACGTTTCACGAAGTTTCTCTGGCTATACGATTAGAAATGACATTACTAGATGGTTTTAAGGGACTCTTCCTCCTCCCCAGCTCGCCTGGAGAATATGTCACAAATGCAGCAAGTCTGCAAAGCTAAATGCATGCTCTAAGTGCTCTGGATGGCACCTGGGGCCCCAGCACGCTGCTAGCTGAAGAAGCAGTTCCTCCCCACACAACAGGGACTTCTCCGCTCTTGCCCTATAGATGGCCTAATTACAAAGAAAGAAAAGAGGAATATTGTGGAGATGAAAAAGACATTTCCATTCTGCCAGCTCCTCGTTTTGGCCTACGCGGAAGTGATTTTGTTTGTTAGGAAATATGGGGGGACACTCAGTCTATGGCTCATGTGCCCCAGCCAGCCATGCCTCCTGGCTCTTCATGAGCAGGTGATGGTCCAGGAAAAACACTTGCTTTTGGGTGCCATCTTTTCAGGAGCCTAATGGTGTCCCCTCCATCATTTTAGGCTGAGGCTTTTTATGCCTTACTTTCACAGTCTGCTTTCTTCCCCATGTCTTCAGGAAGTCTTCGCATTAGAGCACTAGGACTTTAATGACCTTTTTTTTTGAGGAATATTTGGCTTCCTCTGATGCTCAGACCAATCGTCTCATTAAGGGAGGGACTGTGGGATTGCTCATTCTCTGTCATAAGGACAAGAGATTTGGTTTTTCCAGGTGGGCATATTCTTTACTTCTGCTCAAGGGGCAGTTTTACATGTCAGCTCTCCACATGGCTTTTCTGTTGTATCAAACATGAGAAAATTATAATTTCCCTCCGACACACTGGCCTGGAAGTGGCAACTTCTAAGTTAGAAGGATAGGGAGAGGTGCCGAGTTTCTGCCTTATTATGAGAGCACAATAGGTGTGTAGCATCTGATTTTTCAGTGCCAAGGTCCCACTAAATCTTGAATGGAACTTTTCCGCCTCGTCCAGCCACCCTGCACATGGGCAGTCCCTTCCAGCACTGAAGCCTCTCTACCATCTGTGTCAGTTAGGTCTCTCGTGTTTACACCAAAGATCAACTGAGATGACTATATGCACAAGCCACTTCAAAGTTCTATGTAAGAAAATGAAATGCTATCGCATCTGGAAACTTCTGTGATTTGTGCAAACTCAGGGAAAAATGTGTGAATTGCACTGATTTGGGTGGGCCAATTGCTAAGCTGTTGTTTCAGTCCTGGGAGAAGAATCTGGAGCAAGGGATCAAGAGAGCAGGCTGGCGTGGAGTAAGGACATTGATGTAAGGTAAACAGAGGGCAGCTAAAAGAGGGATGGAGCACGCAGTGCTGAAAGATTCTAGCAGAGAGGATTGGGGGAAAAAAACCTGAGCATGTATCCTGATTGCAGTCATTGTACGATCTTACAGGTGGCAGATTTATAGGACTGAGGAATCATCTCATCAGAGCATGGTGAGGTACATCCCAGGAGGCAACTGTAGATAAATGCAATAAAGACCTCAGATCATTCTGCAAGAAAAACAAAATAGAAATAAAACAGGCAAGGCTTCCTGAATGCCTCAGCATTTGGAAATGGCCTGAAAGTACTCCTATAGAGTTACGGCAATGGTAGGAGCCTTGCTTGAAGAGGACTGGGGCTGTCCTTCTCTTAATTCCAGTCGGGAAAATGTTCATGCATTAAACCCAGAAAGACATTTTGCAAGTAAGGTAGCGAACATATGCCTTTCTGAGGCAGAGCTGTGCCTTGGGGAGGAAAAATGTGTGTGCAGGCGCACGTTTGTGTCAAGGTGGCTAGAATCATTATAGCTCTGTGATGCCTATCTCAAAACACCTCCTCTGGATTGTGTCAAACACTAATGAAAAAAGATAAAATTAGTCTTCCTGAGGAACACAAGTGAGAATTCTTGTGGATTTGACTGAATTTTGGTGATGGTTATTAGGATGTGTGTAGGAAAAGGAAGAGAGTACAAGAGAAAGAGCAAAGGTATTTGTAGGAATTGTCATTAAAACCGGACCAAGATTCAACCCTGACAAAGAAGATACTGCAATTCTGCTGTAATTAAGGAAATTAAGTCAATAAGAAGGAGTGCATTCTCTCAAAGTCAGAGGACTACAACACAAGCTTGTTTGGAATTACCGTTAAATTGTGGTACACTTCACAAAGAAATAGATGTGAACATTTTAGAAAGCAGTCATCAAGCACCTTGTTGTTTGCCAAGAAAAATAGGCAATTATGAACATTATGTCCAACTATGCATCACATTGGCTCCAATCAAAACCATTTAAATCCAGTCAAGCATTCCTTTCACACGTAAAAGCTTACCCTATGCTTGATTGTACCTCAGCATACCAGGTATGCGGCCTAGGATGTTGGCCAATAACAATATTCCATTGTCTAGGAATTTTAATCCATGCATCTATATTTATAAATGTCATAAATTTGATTGCAAAAGATTACAATTATCAAACCCTTGCTGTTTTCACTTTACTGTCCAAATCTGTTAAAAAGCCTTTGAAATTAAAAGCAAACAAATAAACAGAATCTGATGAAAAGGGGGCACTGTCAAGCTTTTAAGTGGAAAAACCGGACATAGAAAATTACTTAGCTTTTCTACAGTTCTTTGCCCCTCCCCAGGTGATGCTGCCTCTCAGCAGAGTAAAGTTATTATATGGAGAAAATGGTTTAGGCTGCACATACCCAGACTGAGAAAAAATTGCTTCAATGTAGATACATTAAAAACAAACAAAAAAAAGGCTCACAGGCACTTTTGTGGTCTCACAGAAACAATGAATCCTATTCCTCCTACTGCTCTGCTGTGGTAACTAATTAGCTTTTTTTTCCCCCTACAAAAGCCCTTTATATTGGAGACTTATTCTAAAAATGTGTCACTTGCTGGTATGCAAGCACCAGGTCATACCGGCAAGTGTCAATAGCGCTGGGAGTCTTAGCACAGTTGAGTGACCAGTGTTTTCACATTATGTCAGTTTGACCTGCTGTGAGTATGCTGTTGGATTTACAACGCTGAGAGACCCACTGAAGAAGGGCTCTCCACGCTTAAAGGAAGCGGAACTGAGCTACTATTAGCAAACCCAGGAATTTTCTGCTTCCTAAAAGAGCTGCAGAGGGATTCAGCAGCCTTCTGGGCCTATGCTGCTCAGCCGTCCACTGGATGAATACTTCCTTTCGCCTTCTCCGTCCTAATTTGCTTTTTTTCCTAGCGCCGCTTTCAGTGAGAGACACTTGCCTGATTTCTGTTCATAATAAAAATGATGGCTAAAATATCTCTGTCAAAAATCTATTTCCAAGAGCAATGTTGCTGTCAAACACTCCAGACAAACTATGTGGCTAAATGGTCGACTCTTGAGTACAATGGCCACAGCCTAACTGAAAGTAAGATTTTATCGCTGGTATTAAAAATGGTGCGTATAATCTTAAATAGGAAAACGGAGGGATCAAATAGCTTTGGGCCATCACTTTAAGACCAAATGTTCCAGGAATCTTTGAGACACCCTTACCCAGGGAAAAGACATGTACAGTGGCTGACATAAAGTATTTTTTCAGATACTGTCAAAGGTGAGGCTGCACAGAGGTAGCTGATTTCATTTTATAGCAGCCAGTGTTGGAATGTACCTGCCAGAAACAGGAATGCTTCCTTCATTTAGCCTGATTTATCATTACAAGAACTAACAGAGCTCCTTCATAAACTGCTTGAGCTTAGCTCTGGCACAAGTCCAGCAAAGTTACACAACTTGCTTCACACCGCAAAAAATATAATGCTTCTATTTACCCTTAAAATAATGCACACCATTTTTCACAGCATTGTACCGGAATTTATGAATTAATTCTGACAACGCAGAGGGACAAAGGAAATTAATTTTTTTTCCCCAGCAAAACAGACAGAATAGGAGCTATATTTTGAAAGCCACCCATGACCTGGAAACTTCAGGTAGGTACCGAAGATACAACTTAGACACGGAGCTGAATTTCTTGGAAGGGGTGATAGGCACCCGAATACCTTTGCAGTGTGCTGGCAGTAGACAGCGGGGTCCTTAGGCAGAGATTTAGGCATGAGCCGCTCCCTCCTCACACCCACCTGCTGGATAACTTGCACAACTACCTAATTTAGATGAGTCCTATCCTTTTCTCCCCTTAGGGCCCAAGAGAATTTCCCTGGTGATTTGCCCTGTTCAGCCAGCTCTGCCTTTAAGCATCTGTGGTCTAGCCACTTTCTCTAAGACCCTTTCACTGTAGATCCGGGGTAAACTGGTATCAAAATGGGAGCTGGGTTAAGTAGGTGGTGTTGGCCACCTTTCACATGAATTTTGTATAGCGCATGTGTGTGCGCAAGGGGAATGTTAGTCTTATGCAAACAGTGATAATGTAATCCGGTGCGTCAGTGCTCCATGACTTCCTTACACTTCACCTTGGTTCTCCCTCCGTGTTTAACTCTGGTAACCTTATATGCACTGTTTTTCTTCTTATCTTTACGCAGTAACTGAGAATTTGTGTTCAGAAAGATATTAAGGTACCTAAAAAATACAGTTGTTTAAATTCCTTTGATTTCAGCTGGAATTAGAAGACTAATTAAGAGCTGGATATTTGACTATGTTTGTAGATCTGAGCGTTGGCAAGCGGTTAACAGCCATCCCAATTTGTGAGAAAAATAAAAGATTGTGAGAGTGTTTTTTTGGGCAGCGTGAGAAAACACTTGGAGTGTTCTGAGAATCCTAACATTACTGCACAGGCATTAATCTGATCTCACTTTTCAGTGTTGATCTCTATTGTCATAGTTTAACCCCGGCCGGCAACTCAGCCCCACACAGACGCTCGCTCGCTCGCTCCCCCCCGCCGTGGGATGGGGGAGAGAATCGGAAGGGTAGAAGTGAGAAAACTCGTGCGTTGAGATGGAGACCGTTTAACAGGCAAAGCAGAAGCC
>JAVKLA010000008.1:1088150-1113230 GCA_034782735.1 Sagittarius serpentarius
TCGCTGGTGGGGCGGGGTGGGAAGCAGAAAAGCCCTTGGCTCTGGGCAAGCCCTGCTCGGCCACAGCCAAAACATCCTGGTGTTACCAGCCCTGTTGCCGGCACAAATCCAAACCGTCGCCCCATACCAGCTACGGTGAAGAAAATTAACTCTGTCCCAGCCAAAACCAGCACACTATTCATAAATACATTAAATGGTCAGCAAATCAAACTCTGAAGGCTATATTAGTTCAGAGCACAAACTAGGAACAACATGAATAATGAACCTGGAGTGGTTTTTACTTGAGCTTTGTATGTAACCGTATTAAGACGCTGAATATTTCAAAGGCTGAAAGTATTTATAGCTTTGGACTTTTAACCATATTATATCCTTTGCCTTATTTCTTGTCCTCAGAAAATGTCAAGTGGGTGTTGTGTGGAACTGAGAGAGACCAATCTCGGGAGAACGTGCGCCTTCAATAAGTGGAACCCCAGATTACACAAAGCTGCAGGCATAAAAGCAGCTGCAAAAGCAGGTTCACTATGAAAATGAAACAATTTTCTCTAGCAAAATGAACATGAAAGTTAAAAGTAAGGACCTAACTGAAATCATCGTGCTTTTAGGAAGTGGGCTTTATATCTAACAGTATTTGCTGTCAAATTAAATCTGTGATGCAGGTTTTAGTTTTAAAACTTTCTATTTCCTTTTCCTAGAGTTGGCATATTTATATAAAAAAGCCAGTCCAAATATGCACTCTGTTCCTGAGAATTATGATCTACCGAGTAAGCTTGAATTTCTGAGAATTATGGTTTACCTAGTAAGGTTGAATTTCTTTGTAAATTCAAGACGTTCTTTTAAGAAGAGCATATAAATGCTCTGAGCAGGACGTTTTTTCAGGGCTGTAACTCAACACCAAGGGACTCTATCTGACTTATCTCAGTATAAAAGAGCCGAGAACCAGGGCTTGTTTTGTAATGCGTGTACAGAGTGCAGAGCGCAGGTGATGACTTGAGCTGTGAAAGCTTGTATTATAAAACCTGCACCCACACATTCTGAAAGCTCAGCCAGGTTTATCAAAAGGTTAACTAAAGTTGTGAACCTTTCAAGCAAACCTATGGCTAATTTTGAGTGAATCTTGACTGATTTATGGTTACATGTATCAGACATGCCAGGTTCAGCTTTTTTTCTTACTGCGTTACACTCTGAGTTATTTTGGTTTATTTGAGCTCGGAACGCAAACTGAGTTTCGTGAGAGACAATTCCCTAGGAACTAAAACAAAGGATACTGATAAAAATCTGAGGACTGAAATTACTGACTTTCAGATGGGTCTGGATGCAGGAAAGCCTCCTTCTCAGCCCCTTTGAAATCCTGCAGTCCGCACTGAGAATAAAACTGAGGTCTGATTAAGGGAGTTCTGGCTGAGTGGAATGATTGACCGTTGAGAAGACAAGGGCGGAAGAAGTAAACAAATGCAGTTTGTCAAGAGGAGATGCAAAATAGGTGTATACGCTCTTCATCGTGTTGTGAGCTAAAGTTTCTTCCTAATTTCCCGTGGAACAGTTCGGTAGGAAAACTGGGGACATAGTGCATCCTCAGAGCCAGAAAATGGAAACAGCATGTCTAGGGTACGCTTATATCCTATCTAAGCTTGGCTCCCACAGCAAACAGAACAGAGGTGTGCAACTGTACTGTGCAGCAGGCCCAGACCCACCGGTGTCTGTTGATAGTTCATCTCTCCTCTTGGTTTTGGTGTAATCCCATGCTTGCTGCGGGCCTGGCTGGGGCACGTGGAGGCTGGTAGAGGGTCTACGTGGCCACACGAATGCGCCGAGAGATGCCTCGTGGTGCTGGTGTTGCTAGCCTTTTGCCCCTCACAGGAATCCACGTCTCCACTGCTCTCAGCTGACAGCTGAACTGTGGCCTCTGTTGAGGCTGGAGGTGCCTCCCCGGCAGAGCCTCCACCAAAGGGTAGCTCAAAGCCCCTCAGGCTCTGCTCTGCAGGAAAGGGAGAGGCAGGGGAGGGAGAGCAGCATCCCTCATTTTTTTCCCCAGGACAGGTGTACCTGGGCCTCCCGGACAGTGAGCAGTGCTCCCGGTTCCTGCAGCTTGACATAGCTTTGGTTGGGCTTCCGCTCTGACTTGCCCTCTGGAGGAATCTGTCAGTGCCTCGTGACGATATGAGGATCCCAGGGAGACCTGTGTTTCTACGTAAGTGTCCAAACAGCGTGCCTGAAGAGAGGTGTTCTCATCATCTTCCATTGCCTTAGTCTGTTACATAGTTTCATATAATTTTGTTTCACTACTTAAGTAGATTAAACAGATAATAATGACCTTGAAGTCGAGTATGACAACTTTCACATGAAATTTCAGCCTCATGTCCTGAGCTCTGCTCAGTCTATAAAAGGCACAAGTGAATATATATACACAATACGGAGTCTATTGTTTCCTGTCATCTGGAGTATGATTTTTATTGTTCTAGGTGATTGCTTTTTATGTCTAGCTTGAAATAGAGTTCTTGTAATTGTACTGTTTACTTCTCTGGAGAAGCCGGTTTGTTTTCCTATTCTCTTTTGAAATTTAATGAATTCCTTCATGGAAGGTAAGGAGCTGAATAGAAAAGACCTGCTTATGGGCCAGATTCTTCTGGCTGTATACCTCCCCGCAGTCTCAGTACAGAAGGGTTTCCCTGCAGCATCATCAAAACACAAAGATCAAGAAGCAGCCAGGACATAAAGAAAATGATTACTAATTATCAAATAACTACTACTACCTTGCACCAAAAATAAGCTGACTCCATGACGATCTATTTTTGGTAACTGTGGTAGTACAGATAAAGGAAAAAGAAGGGACCAGATCATTTACTAAGAGAGTTATAAAACCAGCTAGCAGATAGTTAAGTGTTGACATTATCTTTCACAGGATGAACAAATGTCAGCTATATAATGAAATGAAAACCAGCTATCTTCCAACCTAGGTTTAAATGTTTGGAAAGGAACACCTTCATGATTTTCTTAATGTGTTTTGTTAATTAAGTCAGTAGGACGTCTGCTCCCAAGTCCCTCAGGGGTTGCTGAAAGCGTCCCCTTACATCAAGCCGACAAACTTCATTTATGTGATTCGAAAAGCGTACCAAATCCCACCCCGTACTCCAAGAACCCTGCCAGTTATTTAAAGCCACAAAACTAAATAACGGTCTCTCAGACTCGCGATTCACGCTCCAGCTCTACCCCATTCTTCTTTCTGTCCGTCCCCAATGTCCGCCAGGACAAGCAGGTCCGCAGTGCCACCTCAAAGGCACCATGGCTGAGGCACGTAGCCCAAACACTAACGTGGTGGTAGCAGGGTGGGCGGCAGGAGGCCGTCGTGGGCGATGCGGGGCAGCGTGATGAAGCCGAGATGGGGCAGGCTTCGCGCTTTTGAGCTGAAGGCTGAGGAAGTGCTACACAGGGCACCGCGGAGGGCTGTGGGATGGCTGTGGGGCATGACGGTGCCAGGAGAGGCGTAACAAGGGCAGACCTCAGCAGCGTGGAGATAGTCTTAAAGCGTGGGTATAGGTGGGTTTTACCAGCTGGGGAGGCTTTCACTGGGTGTTAAGGGAGCCACGTAGCTCTGACCTTTCAAAGGCGGCTTACACAAATAGGAAGCTTTTGTTTTTGTGATTGCAATGGAAGGACCACTGAGACTAAGTAGAGCTTTGCTAGTCTTGCAACTCTGTGTGATGAAAACTCGGTATTGTTTCTGACACACAGGCTGTATGATGAGTCCATATAGGACTCTGAGGGCACAGATAACTTTAAGTCCAATTTGAAAATCCTTGAGCTCTTGAATATGGCAGCTTGGTTGCGTTTGTCATTCTGTAAGTCTGTTATCACATACTGTTCGGTAAAGTCAAAATATTTGAACGGACTGAACTCACCTCTGTCACAGCAACTAACAGACTGACTAACAGCTATAAGGTTGTCAGCCTTTGTGTGGCTACGAGATACAGAATAAAAGAAACACAGAAAAAAGGACTGAATATGACATGAGGTGCTCTACCCGTGGCTCTTTTTTCCTTTGTCGCAGCAGCCACCCTCGCCCTTCCCTGGAGGACCTGAGAAAGGAGGTGCAGAGGAAAGTCTCTGCTCTTCGGTCTCTGCACAGGAGACCACCAACTCCATTGTAGGTGTGGGACCGCCATACCAATGAATTAAAGGTGCCTGAAAACGTTCCCAGGCTCTGACTGCTGGACCAGGGACCGGACCACATTCTTGCTAATAAATTCCCTCGTTCTCTGAAATTAGGTGGCTGCGTGAAAAAGTCGCTGTTGGAAATGGTCCCGGGAATATTTGTACTCCCAGGCTGGTTTGGGAAATTTGTGAAAGAGTGCTGGATGGCATGTGTGCCAGGAAATGGTTTGACAATTTAGGGAATGTCTATATTAGGAAAAAGTCCCAATAAAAACAGACCTATGGAAGAAAGCATCTGGTGCTGAGGATCACATCCACACTGGCATTCACGCTCTTTGTATTTCAGAGGGTTCTGCTGTTGCTTGGCTCTAGCCTGCTCCCGCGGACTGAATGTCCATTAGCAGCCAAAGTGCATTAGATGCCCTCCGAGACTGCTTCTCCTGGTTTATTTTTATCTGAAAGGAATTCATTTTGCACATTCCAAATGTGATGTGTACCAAAGTGCAGGAAGTGGGAACTACTGGGAGATTTGCTTCAGTGGTGCCTCCTGATCGGAACTAAAATGCTACCAGATACACCCAGAGGCAACTGTGTCCCAGTGCCTGAGAACATTTCCAATCACAGTTTAATTTACCAGTTCACCCAGTTCAGCTGCACATAAAAATTGTGTGAGGCTTTGGCATGCTAAGTGGAAAGTGGATTTAAAATTTTATTGCTAAAATTGAGTAAATCTCTGCTGAATGTTTGAACTGTCATTCTTCAAGTGACTAGAATAAATTTGGGAAAGTTTGCAAGCGGACACAAAAAACACAACTGTTATATATAGCCTGTGTTCATGAAGTGTTTTAAATGTGGCTTGCTAGTATATATGAGAAGGGAGAAGAAGGGGGGAGAGAGAGAGGCTGTGAATGTTAAAAGGAGAGGGAAAGGCCTAAGCAGGATTTCTTCTTCTTCTTATAGATTAGAAAAATCTTCACAGTAAATTTACAACCAAAATTTCCAGTCCTGACTAAAGCAAGCAATGTTTGGCACGCTGTATCTATAGGTCATGAGCTTTAATTACACCACATTATCTTTCACTGTAAGATCTGGACAGCAGTTGCCTTTAGGTTGGAATCCAAACTGATAAGCGGCTTTTTATCACTGCATAGTACATCAGACGTAGTTTGTAAGGAACAGATAGTCATCTGCTGTACCAACCTGCCTATTCTGGCTGAAGTTGCCTCCAGGGAGCAGATACCAGAAACTTTACATTTAAAACACTTAAAAAGAAAGATTCCTGGCAAATGTGACGGCATAAGAGGTATTTAAAGAAGCGCTGTATAATATAGTACCTAAATCATTTTATAGTCCCACTGCTATTTTAGTATGCTAGCAGGATATCTGAACCACTTGCTTTTGACTTGTACCTTGTCTGTAATGATGTTATGCATAATGCAGCAAAAGGAATTCTTCATTCCTGAGCAGGGGAACAGAAGTGAACAGAAGTGCTTTTTACAACTCATCTCTTATGGATCAAAGCAAACCTCAAACTTGCCTTATCACGTAAGGGAGGCTAGCGTCCTTGAGCTTTCCTGTTACAGTTACACATGCTTATCCCATAGTTTTCGTTATGTTTGTGTTAACTGAAATTGCACGTTTACAGACTACACAGACTTGATTTCTGCTGTTAGTCAGATGTTCAATGTGCCCATTAAAACCACATATTTTCAGGGCTTACTGTGAAATATATGCAGAAATGATTAAAAAAAATAGGTAGATACTTACTTTGGGCTAAAACTAGCTAAAAAAAAAAAATCTTACACCAGAAATAGTCCATGAGGGGAAAAAAAGGAATTAAAAAAGGAAAATCCTAATAACTAGAAAATGATTCTTTTTGTGTACACTTGTTATATTTTTATTTTCCCTACTACTCTTTGTGTTTCCTGTATGTGTAAAACATGGCTTAAAAACAGTATAGATGTGAAGGCTGAAAGTTGGGAAATGGATCCTTATTGTGGTCATACAGTTAAAATGAATGAGGCATGTTGTGGCTTACTACACATGCATTTCCATCTGAGCCATTTTATACTTTCATTGTATATTGTGTATGTGAAGTACAACTCATATAAGTGATAGGGTAACTGCTTTTCAGTGCTAATCAACCCCATAAATGCTGTTTTAAAAACAAACAAACAAAAGGCACTGTAATGTTTGACCTTAATGCCTTTTGGTGGTGATCTAGTACATTATGTGTCTGGACTGCATTGCTTGTCTCATTTAGATTTCAAGGTTTTTAGGGCAAAGTGTATGTTCCATCTGGGTTTTGTGTCTTGCTGAGTAGTTTGACAGTTTCTGTTAAATCATAATAATTAGAACAGCAAAAACTGTAATTGGTGTCTGAGGAAAAAAAATGTCCCATGTAGCTTCCCCCGTGGAATGGTCAATACATACTTTCTTAACTAAAGAGAGCCATAATGGCCAGGAAACTTCTTATTCCTAGTCATGCATTTACCCCTTCCCATCAAATCTGTATTGTGCTCTTGTAGGACAACAGTTTAACTGGTTGGGTGGTGGTGCTGGTGTTGGCTTCCCAGCTTTCCAGCCCGCAGCTTTTACTTTTTTGTTAGTTCAACACTACTTCAAAAGAACTCACATTTTCCAGGAAAAAATGCTTTAGAAAGGATCCTGGAAATTCACTCTAGGTGTATTTATCTACTTAGCTACTCTTTACTTTCATCTGTTGTTTTTTGTAAACCAGAAAGGCATGAGCCAGTTCTCATCCCAAAGCCATGTAGCTATGTCAGAAACTCAGGTAGAATTGTGGTAATAAATCAGGACTTGCGTTAAAAATGTGGGTCCAGTTGCCCAAAGAGCTCTGAGACCGGAGCTGGCATTCTCCCTCCTGGATTTGGACTCATGGGCAGAAGTAGCGTGCAAGTGATTACTTAGAAATTCCCCATGACTGAATCAAGGACTGGCACACTGTGCCGGTGCCAGCTTTCTACCAACTTTCAGGCCTCTTCCCTAGTGACAGATAGCTGGGTTTGCATGCCTAAACTGTGGTATTTTCTTCTTCCATGGTGCTTAGAAAAGAAACAGTGGGTGCCTACTTCAATACTGATGTTTACTTAACATTGCCAAAATTAGTGTTAAGAAGCGAATCTTTACTTCAACGAGGAAATTATACTGGCAGTAAGCTTTGTTTATAACAGTAAATCAATATTTGTCTTACCAGTGTATGCTTCCTGGTTTTCTTTTTCTGCAAGCTGAAAGAGGCAGAGGTTACTAATGGAAAGTGCAGAATAAGTTTTAGCTCTCATCTAGAATAAATGGCTCAGATCTCGGTTAATTTTGTCCATGGATGGCCTATTTGTTCTTCCCTTCAGTTGACTGTACTGGGGTTTCGAGCCTGTGAGCAAAAATATTTTTAAAGTAGCTTCTATTCTAAGTTTTATTTTGGCTTTCAGCTACTCAGGCTTTCTTTTGAACACTAATCCTCTCTGTACAAACAGGAATACTCCTTATACGGTTCTGTTCTGGCATTATTAATACCAGTATGAGTTTTGTTGACTGAATACAGCCAAGATTTCACCTTCGCTCCCCAAAAAACTATGCAAACCTCCCCTCAAGTTTTCATTTTCTTATTTGTTTTTTAAAGTTTACTGAACATGTTTGGGCTGGCATAAACATGGGGATGCCACAAACACTGGACTGGTTAAGGCGAATGTCTGGGCTGGCATGAATTAAATATGGTGCATGATTTAGGTCAGGAGCCTGCAGGCTTCACGGTGTAGAAGAGGTGGCAGCAGCAGCAGTCCCTCTCATCTATGTACGGGAGCCGGAGAAGGCATATAGCTGTTCACCCAAAGCTCGCATATACTGCAGCCTGAGAAACTGTGGTCTAGATGTTTCACTTAGAGGTTGCTCATTTATGCATTTCTTCAACCTGCTCTAAAAGCCTCGGTATGTGTGTGCATGTGTGCATAAATATACCTATGAATAAATAAAATTATTATTCTCTGAGCTACCCACTAAATATTCAAACAGATTATAAATCCTCTGTTAAAAACCCACTAATACTGCCTGTTTTAATCATTTCCCCATAAAATAGTTACACAGAATTCCTGCATGTTGATGCAGAATATAAACTACAATATGGAGACTATGTAAGCTTACATCTGCTTTGCACAAAGACAACACGTTCAACTCTTTCACCTATAAAATACTCCAACTCTCTCCCTTACGTATATGCTAGACATACACTACTCCAAACTTGAGTCATTTTCTTCTCAGGGCAAAGAGCAAAGATATTCTGCAGTTCTGTTTTCAAGTGTCTGAGAGGTGCTTGATGTCACGTTTTAATTACCTGGAGAGACAGGTTCAATAATTCATGAATTATCATTACTTTACAATACATTGGATCCAAAGACTTTGGAGCAGGTTCAGGTAGACTGTCCTTGGTGCTTGTGATGTCTGTTGCGGTCTTGAATTTTTCAGACTTTGGCCCTAAATCAATTGAAGAGTACCGCAGAGAAACATGGAGTTTATTGAATTCAGCGTTTCCCACTGCTACCGATTATGAATTACAGCAACTGCAGTGTTAATTAGGCCCAAATAAATTAAGTTCTTGGTGGATTTCATGGAGTTTCTCTTCAGAAATTAAAGCCTTGCCCTGGTCTGGTAAGAGATATCCTTCCTTCCCTCATCCTCCCTGCCAAGGATAAATGTCAAATCAGTTATAAGCTTTTATACCTGTTTATGTGTACCATGGAATCATCTTTACATGATTAATGCTGTTAACTTCTGTGGACTCGTGAAGTAGTGGGTGAGTTGGATTTGACTGTAAATATGCACTTTGTGTACAGTATCTCTTTTAGCCTCTATTATTTTATTTTATTTCCTGAAGTGTCTCTTTCTGTCTGAAAATCAGTTGTAGCAGAAAATAGATGTGCCATCTGTATAGCAGTTGCTATTGTCACTTCAACACCTTTCCAACTTCAAAATTGGTACATGATGTAATGTAATGTTAAACTGTACTGTAAAAGGTTAGGTACCTGTGCCTCTGTTATTTTTAAAGATATTTCCTTCGTGAAAGAGACAGGTTGAGAACCTGCTGTCACTGATGTCAGATAGACTCTTGTCACTCATTTCAGTGGGAGCAGCATTGGGCCCATAATTTAATTTGAATGACTTAATGGTGAAATCACTCTTGCTGGAGCTAGTTGCCACTATGTCAGTGACTTCATTGCAGAGCAACATGAGCAATCATCACATTTATTTCAGATCAAAAATGGAAGAGAAGGTAAAGAGAAAGTTCTACAATACAATATCACCTTTTGTCTTGTTTTTATAGCAGTTATTTACACTTTGAAAATTACTCCATGAATCATGGGTGATTGCAGTGAAATCAGTGAGTAAGGCTGGGGCCTGATCATACTAAGAGATCCTGAACATGGACCTGATCCAGGGCTTATTCAAGTCTTCTGGAATTTTTTCATCGACCGTGAATATAAAGTTAATCTGCCCCTGCATTAGGAATCTTTTATTTCCCCAGTTAGTACTGAGGTTTGAAATTTACCACATGGGGACAACACAATGTCTAAGAAGCAGAAATAACCTTTAAACCCCGCACATTAGGCCTTAGGTGGGAAGGAAGTGATGCAGAGGTCTTTTGTTGGACCAGTGTATGAGGTGAATTGTTGTGAGGATGAACATTTGTCTAATTTACCCTTTCTTCCCATATTTTTCTACATTTTTCTTGGTAGCGTTATCATTTTATTAATTGAAAAATAGAATATTTTCCCCCTGCGGTATTAAGATAAATACACTATATCTTTCTCCCTTATGCTGGAACTTCCGTACTCTGATCCTAGTAATAAAAAAATACCATGATGGTGAACAGCATGTGGTGGTGGATTCTTATCAAACCCAGTTTGTACCTCAAAACCCCTTTTGCAGATTTCTGATTTACTGTTATAAGACATTATGATTATTTCTAGTCCTGTCGATAAAAAATGTCGTCTTTTCCGTAAGGGCAAAACATGATTCACAAATGCTCTTCAAAAACAACCATCATATTAAATGAGACCCCTACGCAATGAAAGTTGGTTTCATGCTGCCCCTAACTCAAGTAATTATTATTTCTCCAAATATTTATACTTGATAGTCATACTTACCAAAAGGTGCCTTCTTGCGTAAACTGGCGTTTAGTATCTTGTAATCTAAAGTAAACATTTTTACATAAAAGCAAGGTAAAATCAAGTCAAAGCCTCATAAAACCTAAGAATGGCAAAACCAGTTTTAAACCAGCTTTTTTCCCTCCTCTGCTTCAATCCACTAGCAACTCAACTTTTGCACTATTCAAAGAGCTTTCTTTTGTGAATGGCTTAGATATGCCAATTAGCATGAGAATGCTCCCTCCTTGCATAATGTGAAAATCACCATCTAAGGAAGGCCAGTCATTGTATGGCTTGCAAAAATACCAAAACGTGTACAAATGGTGATTTACTTTGGTGTGAACTGGTCTTTTAGAACATTTTCAGAATAAAAATAGAAAAGGTGGTTTCAGGTTTGGTTTTTTTTTTAAATTTCTGTTGATGTTGACACAAAAGTAAAGACAATTTCCCTTGTACATTATTGACAGAACTCCAGCATCATCAGAGTATGAAGTGAAGACGGTGATACCATTGTATGCATTGTTAAATTATTTAAATTTCGGAAAGATGCAAATCCCGTAGAACGGAACACCTTTTCCTCTGGAAGGAAAATGTATAGCCTAGTAGGTTTTTGCTTTCTTTCTGCAAGAAGTTTTAGCTTCACTAATAGAGGGGAGAAAAAGCTGAAGTCCACAGGGTCTGAACTTTGAATTCAGTCCCCCCACTGCAAAATTAAGTGAGATTAAAGATATGCTTATATATTTGGTATGAATTAAATTAATCTAAACATACGAAGGTCAGCAGTAGGCCTAGAGACCCTGTATACCCTAAATTAATCCGTAAGTGCTACATGGCTCTGGCCTTTCCCCAGGGATACATGGGCACAAGTGTCTCATTTCTGCTGTCCTTGCCTTACAGTGAGCAGACAGGCCCGAGCAATGGAGAGACACACTGAAACCCTCGCCGCGTGCTGGCCGTCAGCCTCTGCCGAACGGCCATTGCGATGGCTCTCTCCAAGGGCCCTCACCTCAGCGGGAAGGGTCCGTCTTCCTCCGCTGCGGTGTGACGGGCAGCAGCGTGCAGAGGGATGGGGTGGGGTGGGGTGGAGTGGCGGCTCCTCGGACCCCCCCCGCCACTGTCCTCTGCGTGTGCTGGCGCTCTTCAGCCCGGGTGTTGTCACCCAAGGCTGGACCCGCTCTCCTCCTGCCCGGGGAGAGAGCCTATAGGTCCTATAGGACCTATAGGTATGAAATGAATTGCCATTAGGATGATAATCTGATTTACCCTTTCCTTGCCATACTCTTACAGAATGTTGTTTTTTTTTTTTTTTATTGATATTAGTTTCTTTCCTTTGTTCTTTCCTGCTTGTTCACCTTCCCTTTTGTGCACGCTCTCTTGCTCTTTCCCTCTGTCCTTTGCTGTCTGTCGTCAGCTCCTCCACTTCTTCCTCTTTGTCTTCTGGCTTTCACAACATTCTCCAGAGTTTATTCTCTCTTTTCTTTTTCTCTGCACTTTCCTTTTAATGCTTTTTCTTAGGCCCTAGAAAAGGTCTTGAGGTTAAAATATCATCTGTAACTTTAGCTTCCATTTCTAACGTGCCTTTTTTGCAACTGGTTTTGTTTCGATTTCCTTTATGTTTGGCATAAATAAATTGTAATCTGAAAAGACCTTATGATTAGTTATGGGTTGAAGGACATTCTTAGAGGAAAAAAAAAGGGATTAAATACCTCCAGTTCTGCACAATGGAAAGAAAGGGGAGTTGCGGGGCGGGGGGAACCAGTTGTGCTGACAGGCTGGCTGAGGAACTCTGCTGTCCCCTGAAACAGATCCTAGCACCGTTTGTGAAGACTACGGCTACCCCGCTTGCAACGTCCTTCCCTATAGGAAGCACTCACAGTGAAACCGTGTATCTGAACTTTGAATGCAGGCTGCAGAGAAGCGTAAACAGGCAATCAAACCCAGCTATAAAAACATGACATGATCTATACATAATACATTTGAACCCTAGCATATTGGATGCTTTTTATTACAGTTATTAAGGAGAGTCCATGAGATCTGAAAAATAGCCTGATCCTAAAGGGAAAAGAAAATGACACTCTTTATTTGAAACCATTACTTACTGTACCACTTTGGGGGGCTTAACTGCATTGTCTAGCATGCGTCATCTTGGCACGCTACTTTTTCATGGGGGAATTCAGTTATGTAATTCACTATTTTCGGTACTTACTGGTGTTACATGCTCTATAGAGTCCCAATACGGACTTCTGTGCTTCACGTACTTAGTAATAAACATATGGAATGAATTACCAGGGAAAAGCAGTTTGAAATAAATAATACAAATGGGTCAAGTTTGTTTCTGTGGAAGGAAGAAACAGAGACTTGTAATCTGACAGCGGAAAGCCTGGGACCGAGACAAAATGGAAATGGGCTGGTGAGAGCAGGCAGCCCTTTCTTAATTTTGTTAAACTGTATGCATTTGAAGCGCTCATATGTGCCTTTCATATTAAACACCACATTTGTGGGCATAATTACTTAGCTGTACTTTCATATGTCATCTTCAAATTCTTTAACCTCAGTGTTCTGAGTCTACAATCATTTCCCAATTAATCACTGCAAATTGCCTGACAGCCTTTAACAGCCACTGTGATGAAGCGGGAATGAATCTATACGTTCAATTCCAAGGGACAGGTTTCAAAACCCCTTACTCTACTTTTAGCAGATGAAGGCAATAAAGATGGTGTGACAACTTGCTAAGACACCATTTCTGCACTGTTACTAAAATGCTAACTTTTGTGGCCAGAAAGTATCACAGCTGCCTACAGGCAACGTCGAGAGCTCTCATGACTTATGGGGAAACGGCACAAATTAAGAAGCAGGCCTTGCTGTTCTGTGGGAGGAAGATGAGTGACTGGGTTTAAAGAAGTGTCTTAGGTAAAATTTGGCAGGAAATGCTGATGGAAGGAGGCTAGTGTTGCTAGAAGAAAATATCAGTGACTTGGTGAGTCTGATTGTGAGTAAAAGACTCCAGAGATTTGTTACCTCCTAATAAATCTGGGAAGAAAAAATGCCGTGGTGCAATGATTTCCAGAAATATAGAAGAAAGAGAAACTGAACTCAGAAGAGCAGTGTGTGGAGTAAACCCGTCCGCCCACACACAAATTTTGTACTGTCCTGCTCCTTAGATGGGATTTGCATGTTGTGTAAGCTTGAACTTATCTCTTTCTATAGCTTTGATTTTCATCTACTGTCCGTGCTTCTGGCAGACTTTAACACGTGGTGTTAAGAAACATGGTAAAGTTTATGTGATTAAAATACTGTAGGACTTGGTGAGGCACTCCTGCCAGCACAGGGAAGCGTGTTATTACCATGAAGGCTCTTCTTGGTACCGCACAATGGAAGAGACGGAGATTGTCCTTCTGAGAGAGGAACTAAAACAACAAAATAATCGGTTTGATACCTGTCCCCCCCTCAGACCCTGAGCGATCAGAAGATCTCACTGACTTCAGCATACTTGCTGAAAGAACGATATTGCCTACGAAAAGAAAGGGGATTTTTTTGGAGATTCTGTCAATAATGTAAATTACTTCTTTCTAGTTTTCAAATCTTTACCTTCTTACTTTTAATTAAGGTGAGGAAAGAATGTGATAGCTAAGATACCCAAACTCACAAATGGTTGGTATTCAAAACCTGTAATAAATGCTTTTAATAGCAATAGGTTTACAAAGCTACAACTATAAAATGCAATCATTAGATGGCATGTTATTTTGGATCTCACTTGTGATTATTATTTTTCAGCCATTTTATTTTTTAAAACTACATAAAGATGCAACATATTCCTTTGGGAAATCACATTTTAAAATATGGGGAAAATTAACTTTTCTGACATTTAAAGTGAGATTTTTTTTCAAAGCTGTCCCATGGGCTTTGGAGATGCAGGGAGCCCTAGCATTCAAATCCCCTAACAGGGACTGAAAATGTCAGTCTAAAGGCAATGTTAGAAAACACAATAGGTCAAATTTCTTCTTTAAGAAAACTGTCCAGTGCTATCAGTAGAATATTGCTGTTTCCTTAGCAAAGAATTTGTTTCAATATGTGCCAGATGTTACAAAAAATATTTGGAGAAGTTATTCTCTGCATGGGCTACAAAGTCAGCCAGACCCTCAGCATTTGTTATATTTCTGCTGCCTGGCTGCACACATGTCAAGGAACTTTCTTAGCTAATGCTACTTACTAAAAAATGTTTCTTTCACACAAATGCCCAATCCCACAAGCTCCTGTGGTGCCTCTCAGCTTTTACTGGCTGTTCATTTTGTTGCCCTTGAGAATTATAAGAAGATGCTGAGCATCTGTGTTGCTTGTCCTAAGGCTTTGGGTACTGTTACCGTGTAGTTATCCTTAATGCAAAACATCCTGTGGCAAAAAAATAAATTAGGAAACAGAAAAACTCTAAATATAGACAACACTATTGCAGACATTTTAGAATCAGATGAACTGGGAAACAAAGCACACACATACACATGCTCTCGTCATCTCTGTCCGTGTGTCAAATTATTCTCTGTCTATGAGAAAACCAGAATTTTTTAACAACTGTCCTGTTGCTCAGCTAGCTATAAAGAAATCATTAACCTATTACAATGCACACATGCTGTTCCACCTGGCAGGAAGATGTTTCAGTATTAGTTTTTGACAAAGATTTCAAGAAAGACAGCATGCTCAACAGGAGGAAAATCAACTGAGAATGATGTAGAACTCCGTGATTTTTTTTTTTAAAGGTTCATTAAAGGGATCTTTAATGAAAGCAGCTGAGGAAAGTGTCACAGAAAGAAACAGACTCAGAGAACCTTGAGTACATTCGGGGAGAACAATGGCATCCTTATGTTTCAAAATGAAGTAAGAATGTGGGGAGGCTGGACTGAGGGTGCTAGGATAATGAGGTTATATGAGGAGGGCTGTTTTGACCGGGAGCAACCTTTTCCCTTGCCCTGGAAGAGCTTAGGGCAGCAAGAGGTATATAGCACATCCCTCCATCCTGCGGCAGGCAGCTATCGTTGTTCAAGGGAGGGTCTCCCTTGCCTTACGCCTGAAGTGCTTTGTATTCGTTTTCTCAAACTACTGTTGGTCCCACTTGATCTTTTCTAGTTAGGTTAATACTTTCCTTGTGTTTGCTGATGATACAAAGCTGGGAGGGGTGGCTGATGCATCAGAGGGTTGTGCCACCTTTCAGAGGGGCCTGTACAGGCTGGACAATTGGGTCAAAGGAACCTCATGGACTTTGACAATGGGACATGAGAAGTCCTTCCTCTGGGGAGGGATAACCAACCCCATGCACCAGTATGGACTGGGAAGCAACAGTCTGGAAAGCAGCTGTGCAGAGAAGGACCTGGGGGTCTTGGCAGACAACAAGTTGAGCATGAGCCAGGAACAGACCCTTGCAGCAAAGAGGACCAATGGCACCCTGAGCTGCATTAGGCAGAGCATTGCCAGCAGGTCGAGGGAGGTGATCCTCTACTCAGCACTGGTGAGACTCATCTGGGGAGCTGGGTCCAGTGTTTCACTCCCCAGTACAAGAGAGATGTGGACTTACTGGGGCATATTGAGCAAAGGACCATGATGATGATGAGGAACATCTCTCCTATGAAGGAAGGTGGAAAGAGCTGGGACTGTTCAGCCTGGAGAAGAAAAGGCTCAGAGGGATCTCATCAATGTGTATAAATACCCGATGAAGGGGTAAAGAGTATAGAGCCAGGCTTTTCCGAGTGGGGGCCCAGGAACAGGACAAAAGGCTATGGACACAACATTGCAACACATAAAATTACTCTTGACCATAAAGAAAGACTTTTTTTGCTGTGAGGGTGGCTGAACACGGGAAAAAGTTTCCCAGAGACTTTGCAGAGTCTCCGTTCTTGGAGATGTTGCAAACCCGTTTGGACATGGCCCCGGGCAACCTGCTCTAGGGGACCGTGCTTGTGCAGGAGGGTTGGACTAGATGATCTTGAGACTTTCCTTCCAGCCTCATCCATTCTGTGGTTCTGTGATTCTGCTATTGTAAAATTCTTCTTAGGTTAACGATGTGCTTAGATAACACAGAATTGAAATAACCCAAGGAAAAAAATGTTTGGCCTCAGTATGCAATACTTAAATTTAGAATGAATATAGAAAATGAAGAAAGTATAGGTGATACATGGAGGTTGTTCTGTATATGGTGTGTGAAAAGAGTTATCCTAAGCACGGAACTGAGCTGTGGATTTTCCTAGCACAGTAAGAAGCAGTGCTGTAGTCATTTAAAAATTCTGAAATGAAAGTTGTATGAATTTTTTCATGTATCACAAGGACTGATAATTCCCATATTTTTGTCAAAATATCAGAGGAATATTTTAAATGGATAACCAGATAACTTTCATGGTGACAGCAGAGAAGGAAGCTTGGTTCTGTCAATCATTTTTGGGATCCGCTGAAATAATTCCTCAGTTTCTAAAATCCAGCTCCTTGGACAAAACCCAATGTTGTACCAAATTTATATTTGATTTATCACCATAATTAAGTCTTTAAGAAACAGTACAAGACTAATACGGTCCTTACTATAGCTTGTAAGAAGTGAGGGGAGGAGCATCAAGTTGTCTGGTATGAGCCAATAGAATTTGGTGATGTACAGAAGCTGTCACTGCCTAATGCAAATTGGTCAGAACTTGGGAAAATAGAGAAATAAACCATTGTCTTAAAAGCATAGATGATTTGCAATGAAGTGAAATGAGCGCATGATGTAAGAAGCTGAAAGGATCTCTGGGGCACAGCTGGAGAGGGATAGAAGTAATTAATCTTCTACCTACAAACTATAGGTGCTGCAGAAAGAGAGTCCGCAGGTAGCGGTGCTTCTGGCTCGGGAGTCCTCTCTGTCTTCTCAGGCTAAAAGCTGGCTGTGAAGCCAGAGGAAGTACACACACCTCATTCAACAGAAAAGGTGTGGGCGTTTTAAACAAAATTTGAGTGATAAAACCCCCAGTTACTTTAAGCCTGAAATCTTTAACTGTAAGGCCGGAGAAAGCACTTGGTAAAACCCAGGATTTAGTTGTGAGCTAAACTGACTCGGTGTGTGGATTAACCGTATGAGCAAATAGCAGTCTGGAAAATAAACTGTTTGAAACAACATGATTACAAAATAGCATGTTGGTTCAGAAGCTATGTGCAATACCTTAAAAACCGGTGTCAAGCTTTCAGTCTCAAGAAAAGACATGAAGAGGAACGGAAGTCATTTACTAGGGGTAGGAATATTCTCAATAAACTACAGAACAGAGATAAAAATCCCAACTAGTCCATGATTCATACCAAAAAAGCACTCCCTTCATCTGAAGACAAAGGTTAAGGAGAGTATCTTGTAAGGTTCAATGCAAACAGGACCAAGCATGGACACTTGCTAGTCACTGTACTGGATGTATAACCTTTGCATACGCAGGGACCCCAAAGAACTAAATAACTGTATCAGAAGGGAATATTTTCCACTACCTACAATAGGAAAAATTCTGGAAAAGATGTTTAATTCAAAGTCTTTCGCTAAGCTTGATTGATAGCAGGGTTTTGGCATGGGTCACTAGCAAAAGTTTGCATCTTTGCGTGTTCAACCCTTGCTTAAAGAGGTGCTATTTCTCAGACTGTCTTTTTGGTTATGCTTTGCTCCTGAGCTGTGTCACTGAAATGCATTGTAAGAAAGTTTGATGTCACAACAGCTGATGGTGTCTTACACTATGGGAAACAGTTCAAAGTGTGATAAGAAAAAATGAGCAACTTCGGAAATATTCAGAGTGTAGGCTAAGACTATAGAAATAAAAAATTAAAAATCTACATAACAGAAACAATACACCTGGGAGAGAAGTTAACATAGCGAAGACTAGAGCTAGGTCACTGTGTGAGTGAGCTCTCAAAGATGCTTGTTCTCAAACACAAGAGTGGCAAGAAAAGATTTCTTTGGAGTAGTGAACTATGGAGGATGATGTGTGCCTAATTTGACTGCTAGCAACCTGAGAGTGCTCTGGTACAAAAATGCCTAACAGACATCAGATAAGCAGCTTAATAAAGAGCATAAGGAACTAAAGGCATCATTTCTAAAATAGTGGGAGAGTAAATTAAAGAACAAACTGTCTATAGACACATAGGAGGCTTGATACAGTTCTTTGAGAAAATCTGGTTCCAAAAGAAAGAACAAAGGAATTCTTCCACATAATGAGCTATCACTAAAATTGTTCGTCAGTATGCTCAGGTGAAGAAAGAAGCTTTGGTCTTGGTCTGCTGGGATAAAAGATTTCATGTCTTTTTAATGGGAATTCAGTGTAAGTGAACACAACCCAATTACTGGAATTGTCAGGTAAATAACAGAGTAAGGTTGTAGAGATTTACTTATTTATTAGCTACATATGTATGATTTTCAAATTGAATATTAATGTGGAAGAGAAGCTGTATTGTAAAGGCATGCTCCAGAGAATTTTGTGTAAAAGGACAGCTGAGAGAGATTATATACATGACAATCTGTTACAACAATAAATCTGTTTGGTCTTTCATGAAATACGGAATATTATTACTAGAAATATTGCAAGGGATGAGACATACTAAAGAAACTATGTAAGTCATAGGGTGTGGAGAGCAGCACATTCGTAAAATCTCTTACCACTTGAAAAGTAAAATCTGAGAAAGAAAGGATTTTTTTGGAAGGCAACTGGTTAGTGGTTCCTAAAATACTCAAATAAAGAAAACATTACTTTTATTTTTTATGTATGTTGAGAGAATAATTGAAGTTTTAAAGTGAAGGAAAAAGGATGCTCTGCATCCCCGCAGTATGGTGCCTAGGCTAGTACAAATTGGGTGGGGATGGCCTGGCATAACAACCTTTATCTGCATGTCCCAAGGGAAATTCCTGTGCCTTTGTTTTCCCTTGGGATTTAGAAACGACATGCAAGAGGAGACTGGATGCCTTCCGTGCAAGACACAGGGTATCATTTGTTATAAAACCTTCTCTAGCTATTAGCTGTCCTCAACAGCCTGACTGAACGGTGGGACATAAGGGGCACTGCCCTTGTCTCCTGTGTCCGGTAGCTAGCCCTTCTGCGGAGGATTAAGCTCTCCAATACACAATTCAATATCAGGGAGACGACTCTGCGTTGCATAGTTGCTTCTTCCATGCTCCCTCACTCCTCTCTCTCACAGTTGCTGCGCAGCGTTTTTCTACCCTTTCTGAAATACTTTGTCCCAGGAGCACTGCCTGTGTCACTGGTGGGCTCAGCTTCAGCCAGCGGCGGGTCCGTCTTGGAGCCAACTGGAACGGGCTCTGTCCAACATGGGGGTGGCTCCTGGTGCCGTCTCACAGAAGCCACCCCTGCAGCCCCCCCTGCTACCAAAACCTTGCCACCTACACCCAATACACTGTTCTTTCTACGTATCTCACTATCCTTTAAGACTCCCAAATAGTTGTCAGTTCTGAGGCTTATTTATAGAAGACGAAAATCTAGGCCAAAGCAAGTGAAGGAACATAAACGGATGGTCCAGCAAAATGTGCTCTCAAATCAGTATAGCTCTCAGTTTGTTTATTAGTCAAAAGAGTATCCAGAATCCTAAATAAAATATTACTTCTCTGAGCCAACCTTATGTGAGACTTGCACCGCTAATGAAGAAATCAGTGCAGGTTAATTCCTTTCCAGTAGTGATATATGTCATACCTAACACAGCAATATCTAATGGAGAAGTACCCTTTAGTGATTGGAAGCAGAATGCTTGCAGAGAAATACGAGCAAAGCAGCTTGCTGTTTGTGCCGCTGAAAATGTTTGAATTTGTAATCATCCCTCTGCAGTCAAAATAATAAGGCACCTGAAGAAGGAGCCAGACTTGGAAGATGTTCGTTGCTGCTGTATTATAGCACTGATTGAAGGACACCTGGACTGTGTCACCTGCTGATATTTTGTTTAAGAGAAAAGCAAAACCAAGTAGACCCTTCAGAGGAATACTTTTAGGTTGCAAGCCCCTCTGAGCAGAAATTGTAATTTGAGTTTGTGTAGTGCTTAGCAAGGTAAGACACTGATCTCTACATAGTGCCACTGTAGGTTTCATCTCAGTGAAGGATATCTTTTTCCCCAGAAGTCTAGGAAAATAAAAAAGTCATAAAGAGAATGCTTAGTACTGACATAAAGACAGGCTTCATCATTTTCACTTCATGTCCTAGATCATTCATCTGGCCACAGAGAGTAATGCAGAGAGTGATGCCAAATAACACTAGTTCTTTTTAGGAAAGATAGTATCTTAAGGAAATCCCATAGAGTACAAATGGGTCACGTCCCAGAGAGGAAACTTCTATAGCTTGCAATTACCTTAATCTTAAAGAGGATATTGCTTTCATTTTCTGTGCATTTTCATGTGCAACAATGACAATGTTGCTTGTCTGCTTTTCGTATATAATCAATGCCTTCAGCCAAAGACTATTAAAGATGGCAGTAGAGAATATGATAGGCCTCCTGAAGGAGTTTCCGTAGCCTTTGAGCCGCAGGTTTAATTCATACCAAGCTGTAATTTTTGCCTGAAATCTTTGCTGCAGTACACTTTGGTTATGGCAATAAGTTTGGGTATCTTATATTACCGTTTCAGAAGGAGAGAAATTCTTGAAATTGAAACCTAGGTTTTCTTAAGTGAAAAAGCACTCTTTTCAAAAGTGACTTCCAAGATCTTGACTTTCTGAAATGTTAAAGCTCCTTGAATTCAGTGCTTGTGAGCTTTACTTGGGGTAAATATGCCTTATTACGGCAGAATGACGTACCAGGGGAGTATTGTTAAGCGCTTGCTTTAGCCGTACGAGGCCAGTCTTCTCCGGCTCCGTCTGTGGAGAGTGAGCAGAGAGAGTGCTCCAGGGAAATGGTGGGCTCCTCAGTCAGGGTCCTGTCCGGAACCGCTCCCTGGGGAGGCCCATCTCTCTTCGTGACCATGGCGGGCTTCCAGAGAGCTGAGGCTCTTAAGGATAAAGTCAGCTTTTAAAAAACGCTTTCTGTCCGTATAAAGTCCGACAGGCTTTCTGTACAAATTCATAGTGTTTTCTGGTAAAGATAATAATTTTTTTTTCTCTCTCTTTCTGGTCCCATACAGTCAATCTCTGACTTAATCTATATGTGCATATTAAATTGTATATATTTATTGCTACGTAAGTTATATGATATTTATGTTTTGCTCCCCTCAGCTTTGAAATAAGTTTTTGCATCATAGGTTTGTGTAACTATTTAAATGATGACAACCTGATGCTATTTGCTCCTATGAATCTAAAAATGGGTATACAATCTTAAAGCCAATATCCACGCCTTAATTCATTTGGTATTATAAAATTCTGTGTGTCAGGTATCCAAAAAAATGAATTTGGCAAATACTTTACGCAGAACAACGGTTGAAGAACACTGTGTCTTATTAGTAAAAGCAACACTAATCTCTCTGTAAGTTAGTACAGCACTAAAGCTTAATTTTGATGAGTGACTACAATAACCTTTTTGTCCTGTGATCCTTTCTCACATGGTGCTGGGGAAGATCAATTGTTTGGATAGTTATCTGTTCATGATACTCAATATTTACTTGTCAAAAGGCAAAAAGCCCAGTAACAATGAGAAACATGTGGTTTTAGTTGTTCTGGTTCTGCTTGTTTAATAAACAGGGGTTGTAATCCCTGAAATTAAAAAAAAAAAGGATTTGCTTCTGCATAAGCAAATGACAGACAGGTTGAAAGGAGAACACAGTTGTCACCCACAACTTTTTCAGAGCTTGCAGAAATACCAGTAATTCCATATACTCAAGATAGGATGAAAATTTTTCTTTTTCTTTTTATTAAGACTTAATTTTCAGTAACTAAGGAAACAAAGAATGTTTTCTAGTGAAGGAGAAAGAGTACCTAAGTGCATGGAAGACACCCAAATTACAGGGAGGTAAGCTAGAGTGAAAACTTAGTACACATTAAATGTTCTATGGTATATGTAGTCTCCTAGGTATAGGGCCAGGGAAGACGGGAGCAAAAACCAATGTTTCAGAATATGAAGCTCTAGGAGCAGATGATTAAGTCCATAAGATCAGAAAAAGCAGAGGGTTAGCATTTTGGGGTCATGTCGTTGCTGGTTACAACATTTGAACCCCAATTAGTAAAAAGTAACAAGGTCTGACGCTTGCAACAGAGAATTATAGAAGTGTATCGAATGAGATCTGTGCTTTAGAGAACAATTACGTCCTCTTTCCTATTTTGTCTGCGTTAAATATTTCTGAGGTCACACTTAATCAGACAAAAATGAAATGAAGGTTATGTAATTAAAAGCTGCTGATGTTTATGGAAGTTAAACCTAAATGGTGTATGGATCATTTTTCTAAAAGAAAACAGCTTTAACACAACAGAAGAATTTTTGAGCCAGAGTGGTCTTGCGGCTGTGAGTAAAAGGAGATCTAGGAATTACAATCCAATGATGAATAATTTTCTAAATTTTTCTGTAAAAATTAACTTTAAAATTGTGAATTTCAGCTGTAGAGACAAAGTTCTTACGGGAAGCTATTTCAGATCATCTTTTATAAAGTGAATGAGCAGGAATATCTTAAGAAGACAAGACACTTCTGTTTGACTTGATTTTTATTTTAATATTTCCATTGCTACAGAGGTTTTAGCACTTTTTTTTTTTCAAGAAATTTCTAAGCTAAATAAGTAACGATCTTTAATGCTTATCTGGATGTGTCATAGTACTATGTCTATGGATAGTTATAGGAAGGCTTTTATTCAAATAATGTTAATACTTTGAGCTCTTAACCCCTTTGAAGGTGTTCCAACTTTCTCAGCCTTTTTTTCTTTTTCCTTTTTTTAAGCATGCCTTTGGGATTTAGGAGCAGTTTAATAGACAATTAGTAAGACTGAGGAAGACTGAATGCTTTGACTTTGCTGTGCCATTGAAAAACTGAAATTGTTGTCCTTCTCTGGCTGATACTGCCTGAACTAAGAAGGTGTATTTTCACTTTGGGACAAAAAAGTGTTATCTATGGCTACAGGTCTGAGCATGTCAAACAGTGTGCTATTTAGAACTCCACTGAGAATGAGGTAAATAATCAGCAACTGATGGTTTAGCTTCCAAAGTCTCTGTTGGCACTTAGTACCCACCAATATCTCCCAGTAATTTTCACTTTCCATGGGAGTTATGCGTCAAAGTATGGACTTTACAAAAGGTACCCTATTGTGAATATTTGAGAACTTCGTCTCTGGCCTGGTAGTAGCGATGAGATAATTCTGAGATTTATAAAGAGGCCAGATCTCTTTTCTCTGAGATAAAATCCCACTCTCCCCTTTTAGCTTTCTACTGCTGTCCTTCCAAACAGACTTGATCTTCCCTGCTACCACAGAAGAGACATAAGAAATGGATCCTTTGATCATCTGTTTCTTAAATAGAGCCTGCTTCCATTCTGACATGGTTGGAAATTTAAAAGAGAAGTGTCAGAAGTATCTTCTGTGGAGAAAATCAAATAAGTTCTGGAGGGCAAGGTTGTATTAGTCCTGAAAGAGGCAGATAATACTGATCATAAAGGTGTGGAAAAGCTTTCAGTGAACCTTGAGTGCACAAGCTGGGGAACAGACCACACCTAATTTTTCCCTCCTGAACTTCAATGTGTCACTTAATGGCATGTCTAAATTTGATGAATCTCCAAAGGAACATTCTGCTCATCCACGACATCTATTCCATCACCCTGGAGTCTTTTTCTCTGTAATGAATCCATCTGGATGTGACACACAGCAAACAAAATCTTGCAGTCCAACAGTATTAAATGCATCTCAGTGTTTTCTCAGTGATTTTCTTTGTTTCGACTGATAATGACTACCAGCACAGATTTTGTCTTCTCCATAAATTAATTAATTAACTTTTGTGGTGCATAAAAATTGACTAAAGCATTCTGCAGCAAAAGGTGGGATGATTGGGAGGAACAATTTGAAGTCATTTTCTGTTAATTTCTTCATCCATTTCTCCTTTTTCTAGGAAATGCACAGGGAGTATATTATACATTTTCTCTCCCTAATACACAGTTTTACATCATTATTGAGAAGGAGAAAAACATGGAAACAAAAATGTACAAGTCTGTTGTGACAAACTAGAGTAGACTTAGGTCAGCTGTCAATTACAGATATTACTTAAAATTAATGCATTAGCTTTTTTGATTGCTGTTGTTGGAAATCAGAGTTTTAGATAACTTTTATAAAAATATTTAATTAAATTTTTAAGCTACCCATTTCCCATGTAAAATTTGCTGTTATTGTTTTTATTTTGTCGCTAATGCATGTTAAGATTTTAAAACAAATCTCTGGAGAGCTCACTTGTACTGAAATTTATGACAGGCTGGAGTTGGCTTTATTTTCCTCTGTATTTGTCTGTGTACTAGTAACAAATGACCTGACTGAATGAATCACAGCAATGTCAGCTCTGCACTGTTATTTTTAACTGTGCAATCTCTTGTGATTTGAGGACTGAACTATAGAAATACATATTGTTATGCAGGAAAAACTACTCTGTCACATGGTCAGTGTTCACCTGGAGGGTGTACATGACAAAACACTGCCGGCACAACATTACAGTATATGTATTACAATTAAAATATACCACATGGAGGAGCAGAAGCAAGGTACTGACATCAAGATGGATTTGCTTGTTCTATACTCTGCTCTCCTCCTTTAGAGATCTGTCCTGGTTTCTGCTGGGATAGAGTTAACTGTCTTCCTAGTAGCTGGTACAGTGCTGTGTTTTGGGTTCAGTATGAGAAGAATGTGGA
>JAVKLA010000008.1:1113330-1130820 GCA_034782735.1 Sagittarius serpentarius
CACCCTGATGGTTTCAGCTGTTGCTCAGTCGTGTTCAGACTCAGTCGAGGACTTTTCAGCTTCTCCTGCCCAGCCAGTGAGGAGGCTGGAGCGGCACAGGGAAGTTGGGAGGGGGCGCAGCCGGCACAGCTGACCCAAACTGGCCTGAGGGGTGTTCCATACCATGGGGCATCATGCCTGGTATAGAAACTGGGGGAGTGGGCTGGGGCCAGGGATCGCTGCTTGGGAACCAACTGAGCATCAGTGGGTGAGTGGTGAGCAATTGCCTTGTCCATCACTTGTCTTGTGTATTCCAATCATTTTATTATTATTATCGTTACTTTCTTGTTGTTATTAGTGTCATTGCTACTTTCTCCCTTTCTGTTCTATTAAACTGCTCTTATCTCAACCCACAAACTTTATTTTCCAATTCTCTCCCCCATCCCACTGGGTGGGAGGGAAGTGAGTGAGCAGCTGCGTGGGGCTGAGTTGTTGACTGGGGTTAAACCATGTCAAGATCACATTGCTTAAACCTAAAATAATTTACATAAACATCTGTGCATTATTTATATCTGCTTTGCTCTCTGTTTCATAATTTTAAGATTCCCCAAATTGTGGTGGGATCTTCCTGGCAGGAAGGAAGATGTGGTCATTACTTCACCGAATGTTCAACCCTGCTTCAGGGAGTGGAGTCCAGCACATTTTTTCATGATGTGTGGGAAGGAGACAGCATGACAAAGGATGAAATTGTGGGGTTCAAGTAATGCAAATGTTTTCCTGAGACAGTCTCTTCTTTAATATTTTTTTTCTTTTTTCTTTTTTTTTTTTCTTAATAAGTTTATTGAAGATCTTCAAGCTGTTATTAATTTTTAAAGGTAGCATAGACATTTCCTTTCAGACACTAACAAAATAAGATTTGCCCAAACAGTTTTGTGGTCATTTGATATCTTGGACTTCTCAATTTGAATGCAATTTGATTAGTTACGCACCATTCTCATATGGAGGTGGCAGCCATGTGCGGTCCACGAGCATCAGATGTTTTGGTGTTCTTTCAGCTTGTTTTAGTAGTTTTTAAGTGTAAATTAGAAAAGAAAGAGTTTTGTTTTAAAAGACTTTACATCTAATAATGTATGTATTTCAGATATAAGATTTGAAGCTTTAAATGAGGGAAAAACAGAGGGGATATTTGCATTAGAAAGAATAAAGAACAAGTAATGCCAATCTGTTGCTAGCACGTCGGTTTCCCTAAAACATTCTGTAAATACCTTCATTCATGTCTGGACCTGACACACAGTGTATTATCTTTTGCTTAATTAGTGGTATTTTCAGTCCCTTCTCTTTTTCTCCTGCAGAGAAAATTAATTTCTAAATTTTATGAAATGTCAGACTTCCTCTAACAGTGTGAAAAAACAGCTCAAAGGCTCTAAGTAAAAGGTTTTAGGCCATGATTGACACAGTGTAGTAGGTCATATGCTCCCCTGACAAGCAGTAAATTCTGAGCTACACTACAAAATACAGCTGTTAGTAAGGAAGATTCTGACTGGATAATTTGTGAGCATCAGCCTATCGATCAAGTGTAGCAGCATGTAAATGGTTTGTGGAGAATCTCTCTTTGCTGGATGTGCCCAGGAAAGAGAGGATGCTGTGTGTGTGACAGTGAATTACATCTGACCAATGGAAACGGCGATTACAGATTACACTGATGAAAAGCACAACCATCACTCAGACAGGCTTTGACAGGACCTTCCAATCAAAATTCCGCTTTCTGGCCCTGGCTGATTAATTTATGGACACGCACATGTGCACCAAGTTTGAAGCCCTATTGACGAACAAATCACAGCCTCACAAACCAACCTGGCAAAAAACCCTCTTGGAAATGACTGTTTTGTAAATTATACCAGTCCACAACATGACGGAAATGTGTTTGCACAAAACCCTTTGTAACACAGTGTGAGAACGCTGTCACTGACAATTAGGATTTTTTCCCCCCGATATTCTGATACGAAAGGTATTTTGCTACCATGAAGACGTGATTATTCATATTTTCCTGGCTATTCTGGAGCAGTTAATGATGGATAGACCATTTCTTCTGGTTCAAATTTTGAGCGACCAGTGGTGTGTGGAAACCGTTTCTTGGTACCCTGCTTTTCTACAACATGCATTTTCTGCTTTCTCTTGCTCTTTGCTATGATTAGAGCTATTTGCATGAAAAGAGAAGGTTGCGGAAGGGGTGGACTTAGAAATCCACCTACTCTTGCTGTTTACTCTTTGCATAAAGTCATAATCCCCGATGAAGTCAGCAGCGTTTCTGCAGTGGCAAATCATTAAGTCACACAAAGGAAGTTGCCCGTCAGGGATTCTGATCCGAAAGGATCCTGAGGGCTGTTACCTGGCGGCTGACTTCAACAAGACCTGGAGACAGCCAGCATTTCTCACTACCAGACCTACTTTCCTGAAGTCAACCAGTAAAATTGCCATTGTTTTCAATGAAGCAGAATGATACCCTAAATGAGAAAAAGGAAATGAATACTGAAGAAACAAAGATGCTTCTTTCATGCAAATTACTTTACAAATAAATAAAAAAGGAGGAATTAGAACCAGGAAATATAGGAGATAAAGAGAAACTGTTGTCTGAATTAATGCCTTTCAAATTTTCCAATGAGGCATTTACTTAGCATTTAGTAGCAATGTTCATTATACTTTGATAATTATTTAGAGCTTTCTCCCTCAGAAACTGGTTGCAGTGAAAGACTGTATCATGGTTCAGTAGTTAGGGATTCTTTTACACCATTATGCAAAAAAGAATACAGAGGCATTTTTCTAGGGGGAGGGCTGGGAACCTGTGAAATAGAGCAGCTCAATTAGAGAAGACCTGAAGTTAACAGGAGTGAGTTCTGTAGGACAAGTATATTTTAAATTGGTAAATTGCAAGAGAATAATCCAGTTTAAATCAAAACTGAAAAAGGAACACCACCACTCCACCTCCCTCAAGCCAAAACTGTAAAATCTTTCCTTGTCTACCCCACCACAATATAAGTGAAAGGAAAAGGCAAGTAAAATGGGTGGTGTATATCCAGTGGATGTTGCAGAAGTCAATGCTTGCGAGCTGTTGCCGTGCAGTAGCAGTAACGTTAATTAATGGTCTTGCCTTCAATTTCTGTTACCACAGTTTTGTAAGTTGCTTGAAGTTAGCTGACTCCTGAGATTGCAGCTTGTATGAACAGCAAGATCTGTCTCCGCTGAGCTAATTTTTAAATTGTACCCAATTTATGCATGTATTTAGTTGTTACGTTGTGCTATTCGGTGAGACAATCCCAAGAAAATAACAAATACTGATGAAACAGTATCTATCTTAATTACTGCTAGAGAAGAAAATGGTGTATGTACAAAGTTCAAAGTTTAGTGCCTAGTGGGAAGTTCTTACTTAGTAATGGTACCTATTGAGACAAATGGATTTTTTTTTTTCCTACATTTTTATAAGGATGTACTACTTGATATTAGAAGTCAAGTTAAGGGAAAAAAAGATTTAATAGTGTAATATTCTTTTAAAAATGAGAAATACACAAAGAAATATATTATTTCCTTTAGGTTTTTTTTGTCATTAATTTGTTCAGAGCATTTATTAGAGTCTACCGCTTTTGTTTCAGCTTGACCCAGTCAAAGCAGTTTGAAGACATTTACAGTGATGAAGAGGGAGCTTCAATTAACCTTCTTTGCTGAGATATTTGATATGCATGAGTTACTATATAACAGCTTAATTATCTAATACCCTTTGTAAAAGATTTCTAATAAAGAATGGAATTGATTTATATATTATGAGAGCATAATAATTTATTTCATTTCTCATCAGATTCCTTTTGCCAAAATGTATGTAAATTAACTAGCAAGCTATGGGACCAAGACCGATAGTGAGGACCTGACAACTTTCTAACTCTATGTATGTTTTGATAACTTTGCTTTGAAGGAGAAGCAAAGCCGCTGGCAACTAATAACCAAGTACTACAAAATTGCACTGCAGGTCAGAACTCATTAGAACTATAGAGATGTATTTTAATCTTTATTCTAGAGATCCATTGTCATAATTTGTACCATAATAGATAAAAAGAGACAGACTAAAAGGATTTTCTTTTTAAAATTAATTTTACAGGTCCTAATTTGATATTACAAACATATGTATTTCTAAATTATGTGATTTACCTCTACTATTTTTGTGACATTAGAATTAATGTATTCATTGTCTTTAATAAGAATATATATATATAAAAATATACATTTTTTATTAAAGATTGCTTACTCATGAAAAAGAACAAAGGAGTAGATTTAGGCTCAACTATGGAAAAAATGATCACAGTGTTTCAGACTAAGTCCTGCTTTATCTCAGTCCTGATGCAATTTTGGGCCAACCCTAGCACGGAAAGATCAGATTCCTTGGGTACCTGGTGGCCTGTTACAACAACACTAGTCAAATAGTGTTTGTTTTTACTGGATCAACTGTCAAGGCTTCTTAATGAGAAAGATAATTATCATATTACAAAGGAGGAAACTGAGGCACTGAAGAATTAAATAATTTCTTGAAGGTAACAAATGGAGCCAGTGACGAAGAAAGGCACAGGAATCGTGGTTTGATTCTCCAGTTATCTGTATTACTTACATAGATTTTGCTTCCTCAGTGCTGCCACATTTTGGCTGTGGTGTTAGGGGAACTGAAAGGTTTTTGGTTTTTTTTTTTTTTTGCTTAGTTTTTTTTTGTGTGGAAAAGATTCAAATCTACAAACTGTTGTTTTGAAAAGAGTTTTCAAAAAAAAGCCATGATATTAATCAGCAGATGAAAAGATGGAAACAGCCAGGGTGAAATCCCTGCTGAAGTTATGTGAAATTTGCCACTGACTTCTAGGAATCCAGAGTTTCACCGTAAGGTGAAGTGGCAGGAATAAAATCTCCAAACACCGGAAAAGGATAGTTCAAAGCTGACTTTTAGGAATAGTTTGGGGAAGTGAGTAAGGAGCAAGAAGGAAGTAGAAAATAACGAATTCAGGGCTGTAAGCAGGAGTAGACTTGCACAGATTTCTGAAGGTGAGAATAAATGAAACAAAACAGTCTCTCATCACTAAGACGAGGTGAAGATTAATATTTTTGCATGAGGGCTCATGGTTTCTTTACTCTTTTGAAATATATTTTCCTCTCCAGCAATAACCGTAAAGCGAATAAGCATAAATCCTTGGCAAGACAAACACAGATAAACAGGGTTTGCTGAAATTGGCCGTGACTTCTCATTTTCTAGATAAATACAGTTTTGTTTTGTTTTTCTTTGTTATTTAGACATTTTGCTTAATTGTTAAGAAATTTCTTACATTCTGTTTCAGCAAAAAAAACCCCGAGTCTTATCTTGTGTACAATGCATCTATAAAACATCCCCATTCCTTTCCTTTCAGGAGACAGTGTTCATTATGTTGTGACCTAGTTGCTCCAGGTTGACTCCACCCTTTAGGTCCCTGCAATGACTGTCCTAAGTTCCCTTTATGATCAAGAAAGGGGATATTCACCTCCAGTAAGCAGGTTGTCTCATCCATAAATTGGTGTGCAGGCTAGGAAGGATGACCGGGGGTGTGGAGGAGCTTCTGCCCAACTGTGGGCAGGAGGCTGGTGTTCAGGTAGGCTGTAGGCAGAGTTGGACTCTTAGCACGATGTCAGTGTCCTACCCAAAGATTCTGCCAGAAAATTCAGAAGCTCGAGTGATATAGGAAGCACAGGGTTTGTTTCATTTAGTTGTTTGGTTTTGTTTTTTTTTTAAATTTACTCCAAAATTCAGACATCTAATTTCTACTTGTTATATTTTAATGCTAAAGTATCATCTTGGATATCACCTAAAGTAAAACGGAGAGTGTGGACTATGCTTTTCATTTGTACATTGTAAAGCTAGGAGGTAATTACCCCCATTTTATGAAAAATGAAGCTGTTAACAGTAATCGCTCTCAGTGTGGGATCAAAATGTTGGGCATGAACTAGGATTTCTTTGTTAGAATGTTTCAAATTGTATTTCCTATGTGAGTTTTTTTCCTTAGGCATTTCTTCTGCATCACAGCGCCCGTCTGCGTTACAAGTTAGTGCAAAAATAATGGTGAAGTTCTTAATTTTGTTGACTGGGATTAGAGCTTTCCAGTCTACAAAGTATGTTGGTAGAAAAGGCTAGCTTTCTGGAAAAAAAACATTGGTTAGTGAGTCAATGCTTCGGGAAGAGTGTAAGTCTGAGATACCTTTGTTTCAGCTGACCTACATAACTACAGAGCAGGTTTAATCTGGCTCAAAGTAAAGAGCAGGAAGTGCTCAGGATATTTAAACTTCTGTAGTGAGAAATCTGAATTTACAAAGAGAAATTCAAATGATGTAGGATAGAATTCATAATACTTCAGTCTGGGATTCTCATTCCTAGACCAGTCAATGAAGACTGATTTAAAAGTAAGTGTCCATGCTATCCTAAACTATGAAGTAGGTCACCGATACCCACTATGGCAATAAAAGCATTATAGTAATTATGGGGGTGGAGAAGTAGAAGGCTTAAAACTGAATAAAGATTTGGAATATTGACAAAGTCATCCAGGGCCAGCTGAAAAAAAAAGTAATTTTTTATTAACGTTACTTTGCTTTGAAGTTGAATGATTTTTTAAATTTTTTTTTTCAGATCGTGACAAGTTCACTAGAATAAAAAAAAAGTTATGACAATTTTTTACCAAACCAGGCCTTTTCTCTATTGTATTTCAAGTGTTGGAAGCAAAGTGTGGGAAGTAATTATAAGACGAAGCTCCAAAAGTTTTGAAGGAAAACTTTGATGGAAAAGGAAAAAAAAAAAACAAACCACTGAAACTGCTTAGAAGAGATTTGCTGTCACCAGAGCAGCTCTGCTTCCAAGCACCATTGACAATGTTCAGTTTACCTGCTTTAACATAGCCGTATCCTGGGACTGTTTATTTTCGGATGCTGAGAACGTATGATTTCATTAACTAAACTCTTAGACTCTTATGGAGCTAAGTTACTTCAATCTTTTTTTTTTTCCCTCCAACTGCAATTTTCTAGTAGCCATAAAAGAAGAAAAACATTAATTGCATAATGAGCCCTTTTCTGGATCTGTTATCATGACACAAAAAGGGGTAATTTTTTTTTCCTTATATAGGACACATTCACCAAATATCAGTTTTGCCAGTAAATGCTAACAAAATGTGATGAATTCATGGAAAAGAACTTGACCAGAAAGAATAGAAAGAAGAAGAAATATCAGCACACTGAAATATCTTGGGTTTTGTGTGTTGTTACAATCAGCATGCAGGTGACTGAAGTGATGAGAAAACAGTTGCACTGTAGTTGACAATTTTTCCACCCCCAACATTACACCCTGTCACACCATGAAGCTTTACAATGCTGATACAGTTCCTGTAGGTTTGCCTAATGGTAAACATGCAAAAATCACTCAGCAACAGCTTAGAAAAAATATCAAAAGGTCTTTGTCTAGTGGCAGAGTTAAGTTTCTCCTCTGACAACTTCAAGGGACAGGGAGAAATGGAACATTCTCAGTCAAAACACTGGGCAAGGTTTAGGCACATCCAGGTATGTTCAGGATACAGAGGTCATTTAGCAAGCTAAATGGCAACATTACAGATGATACACAAGCTGGCAGAGATAAACTAATACTGCGGAAATCAGAAAACTTATGTTGTAAGTCCTACAATACTTTGCGTTTGTTGGCTGCTGTTGGCAAGAGAAGGGGGAAGGGGGGCAAGGGGGAGCAGAACAGGAATGAAGGGAAGAGGTTCTGCTGTCTTTTTATCTCTCCTCTAAGTCCTTGAGGTTACCAACCAGCTTATTAGTATGTTTTAAGAGTTTTGCTCATAGCAATAAATTGCTTTTTTCCTATTAAAATGCTTAAATGGTGCTAAAGAATTTTGAACTCTGAGTAAGAAAAGCAGGCCACATAGGAAACACCTTTTCCCAAGAACATATCTAAAAATCCTTTTGTTAAATACAAAGCTAAATTGCATATTCTGTTTTTAAAGATAAGTTTCATAAGTTATTACGATTAGAGGCAAACAGTAACTATTTGATCAGCTCAGAAGGAATACATACAAAAGCCTGTAACAGGCAAGTAAATAACACTCGGAAGCTAAACTGTGGCAGTTCAGAATTTCCTCTTTTCTTGCTTTTACACTAGTGATTCTTGTGTGTGCACACATGTGTAAGTGCACTGGTGTGGTTGCAAGCCCTTTAGTGAGCTATTAATGGAGGAACAGCCTCATCACACCTTGTAGACGTTGCAGCGCTGCCTTTGTACAGAAGGAGCGGGGAGTTAATGCAAACACTAACGCAGGCACGAAGGATCGCTGCTTCTTTTGTCATTCCAGACACCGCGGCACTCTGCACTTCAGTATCCAGACAAGACTGGTAACTCTTTCAGGGCGTCTGCGTGCCTAGCTCATTCCCAGGACAATGGCAATTAAAAAAACAAACAAAAAAAAATCCGGGTATCTTGCAGAATTTTATCTTTTTAGCCTTTTGCCATGGGATGTGCATTTCAGTATCTGTTTAGGCCTGCAGATGATGTCAGCATCACAAGTGACAAGCCAGAGCTGTTACGCACGGCCTCCTCACCCTCTCTGATGAGAAACGCAAGATGAAGACAGCATCTCTCCACGTGTGCAGGGGCGACCGGGGGGAGCGGAGAGGCTGGCTGTGGGAGAAGGTTTGTCTGCGTGTCCTGGTTTCAGCTGAGACAGGGTTAATTGTCTTCCTAGTAGCAGGTACAGCGCTGTGTTTTGGGGTTAGTAGGAGAAGAATGCGGCTAACACCCTGACGGTTTCAGCTATTGCTCAGTCGTGTTCAGACTCAGTCAAGGACTTTTCAGCTTCTCCTGCCCAGCCAGCAAGAAGGCTGGAGAGGCACAGGGAAGGTGGGAGGGGAGACAGCTGGGACAGCTGACCCAAACTGGCCAGAGGGGTATTCCATACCATGGGACATCATGCCCAGTTTGGTGGGGGGAGGAGGAGCGCCACTCGAGCATCAGTTGGCAAGTGATGAGCAATTGCACTGTGCATTGCTTGTCTTGTGTATTCCAATTCTTTTATTATTATTATCGTCACTTTCTTGTTCTTATTAGTGTCATTGTTAGTTTCTCCCTTTCTGTTCGATTAAACTGTTCTTATCTCAACCCATGAGCTTTACTTTATTTTTCCGATTCTCTCCCCCACCCCACTGGGTGGGGGGGGAGCGAGTGAGCAGCTGCGTGGGGCTGAGCTGCTGGCTGGGGTTAAACCATGACACTGGGTAATCTTCAAAAACAATGCAATGTTATTTTAATGCCCTTTGAACAGCACCAATTTCAAGGCAGTAATCTGGTTTTGTTGCATTGCACACTAGCGTCCTGAATGGGCTGGCATCCATCTTCTGGCGGGTCTCCTAGGGCCTTTTAAGACAGGGCCTCTTAAGGCCCTTGACTGCCAACTTAAATGGATGTTGCATGGCAAAGCCAGCACAGCTCTGCTCTCCCTGTGGCTGGTGATGTCCTCCCGGTACCGCACACTTCCATTTCCCTTTGTTCCTCTTCTGTATCATTGACAAATTCTGTAGAAGAACATTTGTCCCAAACAGTGGAGTCTCATACAGAAAAAAATCCTCACTTATATAGAAAAAGAATGTGAAGATAATACAGCACAATATTAGTAATGTAGCAGCAACTTTCGCTTCAAAGTGATGTGGCTTTATAAAGGATATTGTTGTGGTTTAACCCCAGCCAGCAGCTCAGCCCCACGCAGCCGCTCACTCACTTCCCCCCCACGCAGGGGGATGGGGGAGAGAATTGGAAAATAAAGTAAAGCTCGTGGGTTGAGATAAGAGCAGTTTAATAGAACAGAAAGGGAGAAAGTAGCAATGACACTAGCAACAACAATAAAGTGACAATAGTAACAAAAGGATTGGAATACACAAACCAACCGATGCACAGTGCGATTGCTCACCGCTTGCCAACTGATGCCCTAGCTGTGCTCCTCCCCCAGCCAGCACCCCCAGTTTATATACTGGGCATGATGTCCCGCGGTATGGAATACCCCTCTGGCCAGCTTGGGTCAGCTCTCCTGGCTGTGTCCCCTCCCACCTTCCCTGTGCCCCTCCAGCCTTCTTGCTGGCTGGGCAGGAGAAGCTGAAATGTCCTTGGCTTAGTCTGAACACGACTGAGCAACAGCTGAAACCATCAGGGTGTTAGCCGAATTCTTCTCCTACTAACCCCAAACCACAGCGCTGTACCAGCTACTAAGAAGACAATTAACTCTATCCTAGCCGAAACCAGGACAGATATATACAGCTTATATACATACAGGCATATATACATATATAGATATACATGCAATTTACGTAGTAGTTACACATCCAAACTAAAGACTAGAAGAAGCGCACTATCGGAGATGACCAAAAGTTCATCTAATCCACTAATAGAAGAAGCTCAGAGAAACGATAAAAAAAGAAGACTGCATATAATGTGATCTTTCCCCAGAAATACCTGGTCATCTTCCAGCAATTAATTAGCTAGGCACTTCTTGAGCTGGCTCACTTTATTCTTCATGAATTTATTTAATCCCTTTTTGAAGACATGTATACCTTTGACTTTCACACTAACCCTCAGCAAGGATAATTCATCAAATATCATATTAATCAAATGATTCATCATAAGTCATCTTAAAAACACAAAATAAGCACAGACACTTCTGTATTCCCCCCCCCCCCCCAAAGACCTTGTGCTTGTTTTGATCACAATTCTACTTCTAGTGAGGATATTTTTCACTTGGTTGCCTGCTGAAATAGATAATTCTTGCTCTTAACCAAACAAAGCAAACAAGGAGTGAAAGAGAAAATATTGTTATTTTTGTAAGAAGGGAAGACCCAAGAAACTGAGTAACTCACAGAGGGGACACAGCACTGCAGGGCACTGAATTCAGAACTGCTCCATGTCTCTTGGATGAACATCTTTCCTTCAAGCTCTCAGCTTGTAAATTTTGGTTGACGGCATGGAGAAAAAAATAGGCTGCAGCAGTAACAGCGTCTTTCAGAAACCTGCTTTGTACCCCAAACCATGATTTGCAACATGCAACTCCATCTCTTCTAATTTCCCTCGCTCCTACCCCACACATGCTTTCTTTTGTTGCTCCTGCTCTCAGAATACGTGCAGACTAACACGTACTTTTGTGCAATAATTCCCAGGCATTTTTTTCTTTCCAGTTAAGATGGGAGCCTTGGAGTTAGGGATTTACTAGTCGACATGATTCAGTGGTGGTTTGGCATATATCTTTTTCCTTCTTTAGTAGCTAGTTAGCTGAAAAAACCTCATATATTCATCATCGTTTCTGAACAACCACAAGTCAGAGACGTTCTGACTGTATCCACCATTCCCAAAGTACAAGGTTGTTTTCTTGGAAGGAGCAACAGTATTGGGGTGGCAACTGAGGAATGTGCTTGCACTTAGTCATGTGAGCATTTCTCCTTTTAATCCCCTTAAAATCAAATAAATTAAATGCTCATTAAACTGTTTTTATGAAGGTGTGCACTAGCATCAGCAAAGACTGAGTGTGTCTCCAACTTAAGTTCACAAGAAGTTATTTTTATAAGCTCCAGCAAACCCCATTTTGAGGAGAGTTTATAACCCTACTTGAAAGCTTTATAGTAAACTGAATATAATTATAGAAACATATGGAAACACCATCTATAATTTTTGTATTTTGGTATACATAATCATATGGTGAAGAATTTTTCCAAAGTGTACTCAGCATATAAAGTGAATAATAGGTAATAGTTACTTCCTTTGCTTCAGTTGCTAAAGATTCGAGACATAATCCAAGATAAACTAACTTTAGGAGGGCAGGTTTACTATAGGTTTTGCTATGCCATGTGAAACAGAAACAGAGTTCATAATTTTCTTCAGGGCAAGAGTCCGTTGGTAATTGACACTAAAAAACTGTCAAGTTCATGTTCTTGCTCTAAACATTTTAATCTTTCTCAGCAGCTGTAAAACGAGTGGTTTATTTTCCAGTGTGTGGTGGAGCCAAGAATCCAGCCTTGATAAAGGTGAATTAATCGGCTGAAAGGGAGAGATGAAACAAAACTGAGAGGAAGGAATGTAAACTTGGGTTACGTGATAGTGAACTGTAATACAGGTCTTAGTCTTGAGTGCGTTAACTTTGGTGCTCTCTCACTGGTCCTCTGCTTAGCTTAAGCTTATGTATGTTTTTGCAGTCTTGCAAGGCCTACAGATTCCATGCCGTCTGAGTCAGGAATGGGCTTTGTTCTGCGTGCAGAACACCATCTAAAATAACTGGAAGTGGATGCCTATTCAGAGCTGGTAGATGCTATTCATGGGATTACAGTCATTTTTACTGTACAAGATGTGTTCATACACTTTAGAGAAAACAGAACGTGTTTGCTGTCTTTTGCTTAGAATGGAAATTATGTAAGGGATTATTATAGGATCTGCTATTCTGACTCATGGGCTGGTAAACTAATTACACTGTGATGTGATGCTATTCCTATATGGATCATAAGTTTAATTAGCTGTCAGGGTGTATAGCACCCTTGCATAGAGGCACCCTTTGGCATTTTAAATATAACTAACTCATATACACCACTCATATTTGTTGCCTAATACCTTGTTAACACATTTTTTTAAATTTTGTTTTGCATAACAAGAAGAGCTTACTTCTTTCTTCCATTTATTCCTTAGCGATTTTTTTGCAAGATACACTATTATAATCAGAGTCCTTGGGTATGTTCTCAGGTCTCAGAAGCATGACTGAGTTACTGGATGTGGGCTTCTCAAGGGCACCCTCTAAGTCTAAGGGGAAAGCAAAGTAGTTTAACTTAATTTGACTTCCTTCAGCCCTGGGTTAACTCAAAATTACTTTATACTTGCTGTGGATACAGAACACATAAAGATTGTTATCACAGCTGAATGGAAGTTCAGAAACTTTTCTAAACTGCAGCACTGCCCGAACCCTTACTGTTTTTAGCAGTCTAGAAAGCCAACCATTTGAAGATACACCTTAATGCTTATTTGAACATAGATCATAACAGTTCTCACAGGCTTTTATTTCTAGATAGTTTTATTATCTAGAAGAAGGCGAGAAACACAGAATTTGCTTGCAGCATTTCAATTAATAAAGAATGATGAAGCAGATGAACGCAACAAATGGAGAATGTATTTAGTCATACGAGATTTGCCTCTTTTAACCATGATGTGAGGGGTTTTTTTGGTATTTTTTTTTCCTGAGGAAGTTGTGGGCTAGAGGGTGGGGTAACAACATGCACCCCCTTGCATTCCTCCTGACCCAAACTTGGATGTAACTCAAAGCCTGTGCTGCAGCTCTGCCTGATCGTGAGTAGGAACATCTGTCACTGTGGTAAACACTGAAATATTATGGGTTATATTCTGATTTCGCTCAAATCTGTTTTGAAATAACACTGCTCACTAGTCTTCACAAGAATGCATACTGGGGACCTATCTTCACTTTGTGTGAAGAACACTACCTGAGTAGAGCCACTCATTTTGTTGCAAATTAACTTTTTTTTTGGTAATTTTAGAGTAATTTTAGAGTTTCTTTGAGTTTGGTGGGTCTCCTTTCTTTTGTGGTTTGTTTGTTTGTTTTTTTCTTAATATATGTATATTTTGTCCAGCTAATTGATCTGGCTGAGCAGCTGGTCAAATATTTAATGTGAAGACTTTTCAAATTTTTTTTTCTAATTAGTTGTTGTTGTTATTACGTGTATGCATTGAATACATACACAAATATGGTTTTGAAGCCTGAATTCATTAAAGGAAAGCCAGAATGGAGAACTTGATCTGGAAATTCTTATCCCACAGAATACATTTAATGATTACAGATATGAAATGTTTTGGCTAAGAGTTTTAGAGCAAATGTAAATTCCTAAAGATTGGCTCTAAAATACAACTAAACTCCAGTTCTCTGCTGGAATGAGGAGGACTAATCATGTGGATAAACACGAGAACACATTTTTGAAAGGCTTTTGATCTTCACATAAACAATGTACACTTCTAATAAAAAAGGTTACAGAGCATCCAGAAGTTTAATGTGTAAGAGTATAGAAAGCTTTTCAATATAAACAACTCATTTAGTAAGGCTTCCAGATCTTGATGTAAGTGCCAGCTTTGAGTTCCAGATTCTAAAAATTGGGTAAAAATAGATTTGTATTTATCAAGGATTATATGAACATTTTCAGTAACCTAAGAGGAGGACCAAAGAATATAAATTAGATTTAGTTTACTAGCATAAAAATTTTGCTGTAATGGGAGTTGCTTTCATTCTTGTTTCACAGTAGTCTTTCTCTTAGCAAACTAAAGCTAAAAAAAAATAATATTCATACAAAGTCTCATTTAAAAAGTATTAGGGTGTATGCGAAAGGGGCTTATCTATGATCATGGAATATGTGGCCCCTGGCATATGTCTGTGGCAATGTGGCATACATGTGTGGAAATGTGTTGTTAGATACCTTAAGTAACAGTCATTTTAATTATAGATTGCTCACAAAATTGTCTAGGAGTGGGTAGGGAACGCTCCCAAGACATTACCTGCCCAGATCAGATCCCTTTCTTGAGAAAGAATTTCTTCCTCTGCAGCTAATGGAGATGAATGACTCAAGTAAACTGAAGAAATTCTGACATAACATATAAAGGAAAAAAAAAAAAGGAAAAAGATTATATGTACAGGTATGTATACATGTTTACTTCTCACTTTTACCCAGATGCTTCTCAACTGAAAGCGCGGAGGTGGGCCTTCCCTCTTGTGTAGCACGTGAAAAACACACAGTTAAACCCTCCTGTGACTCTTTGAACGCATACCCCATGTCGACAGGCTTTCATAGCTCAGCTTCCAAGGAGGCTAAGCCTCATTCAGAAACAGAAATTATCAAATTCTCTTGTGTGGAAAGCTTGGACAATTCAGGGAGATACACATACTTCTGACCCATTGACTAGTGATGCCTATTTTAAAAACTTGTCCTCTGCGGAAGTCGCTGTGAAACAGAACACCATGGCACTTCAGGGTTGTGTCGTTACGGACTGAAGTTACGCTGGTCCTGAAATACATTTCAGGCTCTGTGCTCTAAGCTTGCAGAGCAGAAGCTCACCTCATTGAAATCAGGTTAATCCCTGAAAAAGTGAGAGCAGTCAATGGCACTAAAGCTTCAAATATGAATGATCAGGAACACGTGAGGTTGCTGAAAGAATATGGGCTCTGTGGGAGGACTTAGGGAAGCGATGAACTATAATCCCCTGAATGACTGTCCTTTTTAAGGAAAATTGCTCCAAATGCCCCTTGGGATACATTCTTAGAGTCAAACCTTTATTTTGTCTTCTTATTTTCAGAATGAACAAGCAAGAATTATCTTTTTTGCTCCTTACAATAGTGAAAAAGAAGCAAATAGTCTGGTAGATTATACACCCTCTTTAATTTGATTCCCAGGAAGAAAACAAACGTTTTGCATTTGTTATCTTGACCACCTTAAACCGCACTGTTTTTATCAATGTTGTTTAAACAGCAGGGTCAAATATACAAAGTCAGTCCATGTATAGGTCTTACGTATGAAATGCCGGGTAACCAGTATGACTTGTCAGATATTCACTGTTAGTGTCAGAGTTTTTGTTCATTATCTTTTTGACTCTCTGGGTATCTCTGTGGGAATCATGTTGTGAAATTATTCCCTTAATTCTCCATGGTAACAGACACAGAGAAGCTCTAATAGACTGGAGGATGAAATTTTCCCTTGTAGATCAGGGAAGAAGGAGCCTGTTCCTCTGCCTTCTCTAACATAAAAGCAAGCCTCACACACCACATTTCTGCTGATTTTGAGAAATTAAAATATTTTTTCCAGACACCTCAGAATTTGATTTTATTCAGGGTTATTCATATACAGTTAGGAAGTCTGGTGCTCTGATACTAAAGTGATGGACAAAAGGAACACTGGATATCTGGGAAAAAAAATGATTTGTGGTCCAGATTATTTTACCCCACATACTTCTGGAAATGGGTTTTGATCAAATTGTTTGAGGAGGTTAATAAGAGGTGGCTTTTGGTGCTGCGCTTCTACTGATGAACAAATACGTTTGGCAACTCTGAAGCCATCCGTCAGCCAGATAGGAGGAAGCTCCATGGGGGAGGTGTCGCTTTGACAGATGCCTGCAGCTCTTGCTTGAATCGAATTGATTGTACATCTGGCTGCCTACAACTATATCACACAACATCGCACAATCTCTTTGTCTGCCTGCCTCCCACACCCTAGCTCTCCACCACCGCCGTGCCTCCCCCCCCCGTTTATTCTGGGTCTGGCTCTGCAGCTGTGACACTGACTTCATCATCTGGTAGAGTCTCCACTGCCTGCTAAGAAATGTTTTGCAGAAATGTGGCTGCTGTCCAGACGTCTGTTCTTGTCTCATCTTGTACTTCTGTTTAGACCTTTTGATCTTGTTCCTGCCTCTGTTGTTCTGTTTGTTTTACTTCTTGTCCCAAGAATCCTGTTGCTTTTTTGGTCTCTGAAGCCTTTCCTTCAGTTGTAGAGCCAGTCTTTCTGTTTGTCCAGGCCGAGGCCTCCACCCGGCTGCAAATGGGTTATCCAGCTGATAACGGTGGTTATCCGTCAAACCGAAGGATGACTGTGACAATATAGTCTATGACTGGGAGGTCTTTTTGACTCCCAGATTTAAGAAGATATTTTGTCATCAGCATTGACCAGAATCATGAGTGTCTTCAGAGTGTTGCGTATTGCCTGGAATACTCTGTTTATGGTGTGATGGCTCTCTGTCAAGTTGTTAAGTATTTTAGGTATTGCCATCTTTATACCTCTCTTTTTCAACCTTTAGCCCGTACAAATTTTTAAATGTTGTCTTGTGGAATCTTTGAGTCCTTGTTCTGCAGTCCTTCCCTAAGTGGAAAATCTTTGGGTTTCGCAGAGTCTAAACCCTTCAGATGGGTTAGTGAGTTTGGAAAAAATTACCATAGAGCCAGAATATTCATGTACACTGAATTCTAAAAAACCTGCAGAACCTGCAAGTTTTTTTGGTTTGGTTTGGGTTTTTTTCCTGGCAATGGCATAATTTGTAATTGCCTTCTTTTTTTTGCTTAAGAAAGTGTGAAGCATGAATAGCTATGTGTGATCTTTAGGGTTTTTAATGCAAAATAAAATGAGTTTTACTCTGAGGATTCTGATAAAGTAACTCACATGCATGCTTGTCTTGGTTTCAGCTGGGATAGAGTTAATTGTCTTCCTAGTAGCTGATACAGTGCTGTATTTTCAGTGTGGTATAAGAAGAATATTGATAACGCCCTGATGTTTTCGACTATTGCTCAATCGTGTTTAGACTTAATCAAGGACTTTGCAGTTTCTCCTGCCCAACCAACAAGAAGGCTGGAGGGGCACAGGGAAGCTGGGAGGGGAGACAGCCGGAACAGCAGACCCAAATTGGCCAATGGGGTA
>JAVKLA010000008.1:1130920-1148488 GCA_034782735.1 Sagittarius serpentarius
ACCCACGAGCTTTACTTTTTTTTCCGATTCTCTCCCCCATCCCACTGGGTGGGGGGGAGCGAGTGAGCGGCTGCGTGATGCTGAGTTGCTAGCTGGAGTTAAACCACAACAATGCTAAACAGTCTGGTTTGTCATAAAGCAATCCACTAAGACTTAAACCCGGTTTAATTAGTTGTAGGTGACAAGAAGATCACTCAAACTTTATTTAGTTTCAATTATATTTTTTTATCTCAAAATGTGCATTGTAGGTTGAGTGACTGCCATGAAGTACTATTGGAAATTCTGAGGAATCAATAAAAAATCGATGTGAGAACAAATAGAAACGGGGCGAGGCTTTATATACTTTATTTACCAAAGCAATACGCTGAGCTTAAAGGAATGTGCTGTATTGACAAAATGCTACAGTACCTTCTTCAGAATCTAATACATCAGTGCAATAAGGGATAAGACTGTGGTGAGAGCAATTGGTCAGTGACAGAATGGAGAGTGCACACAGTTAAAGAAATCTTCACTGTTCTCCCGCTGGACTGTCTCCTAACTGTGTATGGGCACTGTCCCAGTAAAACCAACCCAGCTGCAAAAAAAGAGATATTTAGAGCAGGTCATGATTGACCAACTTCGCATTGTTTTCTTTGCTTACAATGAACAGCAAGAAGATGTAACAAGACTGTTCCCAGTCCAGATGCGGGAGAAGTGCTTGCACTCTGGTTTAGACCCTGCTCTCTTTTATGAACCTTACAAGAAGGGCTGTGGTCACTCCTTAGCTATAACATTGGGTTTTTTCCAGAATTTGTGTTAAACAATCCTGTCGGTACAAATCCTAGTACTGTACTTCACCTTCATGTTGTCAGAAGACTGGCTGCAAATGAATACATTTGTGCAGACATACCCATCGGTGACATTCTTTTTCCTTGTGTCTGTTCTGTACATTTGCACAAGCAGAACTGTTACAGGAGCCTGGAGTTTAAAGATGCATATCCACACAGTGCGCCTCAGTCCAAGGTGGCTGAAGCTTTCCAGATCTTAAATTTTGGCCACAAATTTCACCAAAACGTTGCATTTCAACAGCAGCAGCTAACAAATACAAAGCAGCAGTCTATTTTCCAGCCAGTTCTACGCAAGCAGAGATTTCTGAAATATTTTCAGTGCTTAGCATAAAGTAATCAGAGTTAAATCTTTTCCCCCCAAGTTTTCATGAACACTGTTATGCTTTTTTGTAAGAGCTCTCCATTTGTTGCGAGTTTAAGAAAATTCAGTATAAAGTGCAGACAGTGCCTAGGCTATATGAGGGACTCTTAATGAATTACTATAGTCCACAAAAAGATGTATGACTAAGCTTAGTCATGAATATACGTAGAAGCTGAACTGCTTCAAAGACTCCCCGGTCAGATCTCCCGACAGTTTTTTTGTCTCTTCCATGTAGCTTAGGATGCTTTGGTGAAGTTCCTAAAATATTGCTTGTGCCTCACAAAGACAAATTCAGAACTGATCCTTTTTCCTTTCTGCCGGGAACCTACAAACTACTTTTGCTGGTCAGTAGTCAAGAGTGTGCGAAGACACGGAAGAAAAAGGAAAGAAAAAGCAAAAACCAAAGGTAATAATTGAGATCAGACTGCTACTAGATAAAGAGACTAGCATAACCTCTTCTGTCCCTGTGTCTTGGGATTTATGCCTTTTAATTAGTGTTACCTCTACTCCAGTTTTGTTTCTTTTAAGCTTTTTGCAAGTTTTCATGTGTTTAATGGTGTAATTCTATTAAAGCGAGGGAGGGGATAATTTCGGAGAAAGCATGGATCTGTCAAAGAAGGGAGGCAATAAAAGATAATACTATTGGTAGAGATGGGACATACTGGAATGTTGTCAGAAGAGCTTGTGACCTTTAAGAAAAGGGCCAAAAGTTTTTTTGAAAGCACAGTCAAAGTCCACTCATGATCTTAATACTGGGGAGGAAGTCTCGCAGCAGTTCAGCACTTGTCTTTGTCTCTGAATTACTAGTAGGCTGGAACAACTCTCTTTTGTCCACAAGGTCTGGTCTCATATGTATGTATCTTTACAAAATACCTCACCGTTGGACATAATATTGGAAGTAGCTGTATCGCAGAAATAAACTATTAGGGGAAAATACAAAGGGTGTGTGTGCAGTGTGTTTGAAGTATGGTATTCTAATGACACTGGCTTACAGAGAAAAAGCAAATTCTAATGTATTTCTTAAATTAAACTACTGCAAGAGCCAGTTCTCCTGCACTTGTAAAGCAAAGTAAAGATAGTGGATTGAAAGCTAAGCAACAGCAAGCAATGACTTTTTGAATAACAGGCACAGCAAGTAAAACCAAAGACAGTGGATTTATACTGGTTTGCTAGGTACACCTAATCCTGATATTCATGACCTCTGAGGGAGGGAAAGCATACACAAATGCATCTGGAATATAATATATAAACAACCAGGTTTTTAAGCCTGCTTCAGGACAGCTTGCCTATGCTCAGTTATTCTCAGTTGTTTTATTCTCAAGCATTATTACCAAAATAAGAGACATTCTAGGTCAGCTACTCTCCACAGACTGACCTGACTGGGATGTGCCTCCCTGAGAAGAGCCCAGAGCAGAGCCGATCTTCCAGAGAGGTTCTCCCACCTCTGGTACGAGCAGGATAGAGTTCAGGAGCCCCATCTGCTGCCGCGAGCCGTCACTTTGCATCTTGCAGCTGGATCAACACCTGGTAGCAGGGTGAGTTCACCGAAGAAAAGCCGCCAGCCTGTTACATGACAATAATAGCAGCGCACATTGTACGGCTAAATCGTAAACATAAAATTGCAATAAAATGCAGTATCTCCATACGTCTGTCAGCTGGAGGCTATGGCTCGAAACGCCATACGTATCTCACCCTTCTGTGCAAAATTACTAACTCCGTGTCATCAGTGAATTCAGAAAGCCAACGCTTACAAAACCAGCAAGTACCAGCAGAGTCAGCTATTGGAAATGCACACAGGTAGGAATTCTTTTGTGGCACTTCTGTTTATTTTAAGTAGCACGCCCTGTCACAGACTGAACGTTAGCCATTCCTGTCATTTTCTTTATTCACTCCCAGTTGTTCATTAGACTTTGGTTTCCTTTGTTCAGCTTCACAGTTTCAGTGCCTTAGATATGCTTCTTAAACTCCCTTTTTGGCTTAATGCACTTTGGAGAATGACTTTAATTAAACTATGGTAGTTAAGGTACATGATATTTCCTGAAGATAAAATGAGTTTGGAGAAAGTCAGTAGTTCTTGGTTGCACCCTAGCAGGGAGAAATAACTCATCATTATTTGCCAAAAATGCTTTGTGTTTGCTGAATTTCTCTTACAAAAGCAAAAAAATGTTAGATAAAGTATGATTTTCTAGTGGAGCGTGAACTTCCTAGCAATTTTCTCCTTTTTTAATTCTGAGGCACAACATTTACATCATGCTGATGATGGCTTCTGAGTGTGCTAAGCTCCCTGAGTCTCTCCTCTTACCATCCAAGGCTGCTATATGACTGTGCGTATATGTATCTCTTGGAGGAACAGTGGCCAGGAACAGGAGCCAGGTGTGGGATGGGCTGGGGGGGCTGGAGGAGAGCCCAAAGAGGAACACTGCATTCACTTACCTGCGCTAACTGGCTTTTGGGGAAAGCGAAAGACTGAACTGAAACTTGTTCTTTAATTTAATTCTGGGGTTTGAGATTAGCAATACATATAGTATTTCCAAAGAGTAGAGACTGTTGAAATTCTTGGCTTAAGTGGACTGATCTTTAGTGGAGTTGTCCTTGTGTTACAGCAGGACTGAATATGACTTGTAATATCCTGTACATGACTTAGCCAGCATTTGAAAATACACATTGTGAAGGTGTATAAATGAAACACACTAAAAAAAAAAATTAGGAATACTGACCTGGCTTCAATATTTGGCTTTAGATGAGCTTCTTAATGCATAGGTGTAGCATAAATAAATGCATATAAACTCAGTGTGAAAACTGATGAGCAGTGTAGTTATGAAACCCCATCCAGTATTAATGATTGCTGATGAGCAGTCAATTGCCATGCCTTGATCGAGGGAAGGATCTTACATTCCAGAAGCCACTTGAACCGTATTTACTCAGACACATCCAATAAAAGCCTATTCAACTCTAGTGCTCTTTAGGCTGATTTCCTATGGAAATTCTCCAGCCTGCTGTCTGATTGGGTGGAAAGCTGTAATCTCTGAGATAATTGCGTTTGAAAGATTTCGTGAAAATGGTGACTGGTGGAGGAGGGAGACATTCTAGGTGACCTGACTGAAGAAAAGGCTTCCGTGAATTCACAGACTGTTAGAGATTCCCTGGTGATGAAAACTTTCTCAGTGTTTGAAGCGTCCCTCTGAAATAGAGAGCACGGAAGACCGCAGTTGCCTGCCTTGTCTGCGCGTCAAGCTGAAACAGCCCTTTTTCTCACAATCGTCTGGTCGCAACGCGTGTGGCTCCTCAAAGGACAGAGCAGCCCCTTCTAAACTGGAGGCCAGCTATGCAGCTGGGCAGCCACTGCTGTCGTATAATTTGGGAGCTTGTGAGCTATATAGGGCAGGTGGGAAAAAGCCTGCTAGACCCCTTGAGGTCTTGGCCCCCAGCCACCGTATGTCTGCAACTCAACGCAGAGTACTGAGCTGGTTGGACTGAGACAGGCACACAGGAGAGAAGGCAGCACTAATTCCTCTAATCGGAGAGGCATTTGTTTTATCACAATTTGCTGCAAGAGAGAACGAGTCCTGCCGGGTCAGACTACTGCCATTTGCCATAGGAGAGCATTCAGAGCTCTTAACTCCAATTGTGCTCCTGCAGAGTCTCCATTCAGGCTTGTCCTGGAGAGTAACAGGCCAATTTAACCTGCTATGCGGCTTGCGAGAACTTGCCTTATGTAACCTGCTACCCGTTAATAGCTCCGGCTTCTATTAACTAACCACAGTAATTCAGAAATTAACAGAGAAATGTAAATTAAAAGTAAGAAACACAAAGGAATAAAAATAGGTAGGCGTTGAGTGCCTTGGGTTCCCTAGTGTAGGCTGGAGAATGAGAAAGTAGCTGGTCCTCGCTCAGGCACTGTTTATCATGTAAATCAATTGAATCAAGTGGAAATAGCTCTTAAAAACTCCTGTCTAGCAGAAGTGGAACTTGATGGCTTAAACTTGTACGAACATATTTCAAGGCTGTCTGGAGCTTAAAATACTGATCATGCTGTGAATTGGAATCTTTTTTTCTTGTTGTTATTGTTAACTCTTTGGTGTCACCAGCTAACTTAACTCACACAGTCTGATTTTTACCTATTTAGCAAAGTTTTGTTTGTTTTCAGGTTTCCACAGCTTCTGAATAACACTTTTATAAAGCTTTATAGCTGTCATTAATGGGAGTTCTCTTTAGGGTTCATCATGATGACACCCTGGAATGTAAAAAAAAGCCTCCCTGTATTTTGAGCAAGCTCTAACCATGGTCAGTTATGGGAAATGGAGGTTTTGTAGCGCAAAGGAGTTGGTGAGTCCCATTCTTTCCCCTGTCACACTTGGAACTTGGTACCTAGTTCCGTCCCTCTACAGATGCTTCAGCTCAATTTAACCTATGTTTTTTCTCCCTTTTTTTTTCTGTCTTTCTGAACTAAGCCCCTATTTTTTTACCTACAACCCAGCAGACACTGGTATTTGCTGTGAACTTTAGTTTTTTAATGACACAGCAAGGTAATCATGTTCAGATCCATTTCAGACATCTGTAATGAAATTTGCTTCTTAAATTAGCTGTGTGCTTTCCTCTACTGTTCAACCGATACAGAAAATATAAGCCTGCTGATTATTCTAGGCATCCATTTTACTTCTATTGGTAAGATAAGGCATTTGATAGCCATGGGCAGAACTTTCAAGCTATTTGGTTAATTCTCTCCCATTAAATTGATGGATTTAATGGGCACACTAAAACATAAGTAGATCTGGACCTTTGTTCTCTCCCCGTTTTCCTCAAAAAACAGATAGTATGTGAGATTCTGACCCACGTTAAGGACCACAGTTCTGATGCAAAAGTTTTGGAAAAGATAGATGCTTCCTGTCACACTCAAATTCCATATTATTATGCATAAGAAATGACCTGAGTGTCAGTCCTATTGGCTGCCCTTAGCCTTTATGGGAAATTAAGGAACACATGAACTCTCAGACTTAGTCAGCTTGAAACATATTCTTGTTTCAGCAGGAAAAGTTCATTCCAGACATCTGAGGTGCATCAAACATGGGTTTGCTATTTCCTGAACCTTTAGCCATGTCTTTTTTGCTGGAATATTTCATTAGGGAATAATTCAGACATTCCAAATAATGAAATGAGTGGGAGGTTTATACATTCATTTTAAAAACTACTTTATATAGTTCCCATTAGATTATATTAGTCACTGGGTTAAAAAAAAGTAGATAGAAATCCTTATTCAATTTTGTATTTACTATTTCATTTAGGCAATTCCATTTTAAGAACAATGGGGCAATTCCATTTTAAGAACGATGGGGAATTCCCTGAGTAAAGACCAAGCAAACAAACAAAAAGAGGAAAAACAGCTGCTCATCTAAAGGAGAGCTCTCTGACACATCAGTTTGGACTGGATACAAGAATGAGTTGGTTTCTGTTATGTAGAAGGTCAACCTAGATCATCATAAATGGTCTGTGGCCTTAAAAATCCACAGGAAAAAGATTCTTATTAATTTCATAACACTGATGGACATAGATGGGGTAGGCCTAGAAAAACAGAGGCTAAAGCTACATAGAAGAAAATTTAATAAGGAAAAAGTGTAAAAATAATGATTGCTTCCTTTGATGAGACATACACAAATATGAAATAACACTCAGCTTTTTTCTGTTGGTGGTGCTTGTTTGTTGTATGTAATACTCAAGGAATGTTCTTGCTCCTCTCCATTTGTAATTTACTTTGTGACCATATATATAATGTTTTAAGCACTTACATTCTCTTCATTCTGTATTGCTATTTTAATGCAAATGATTACCAAATAATGACTTTCTACTTAAGAAATAATCTCCATTGCTACAGGATCTGCATCTGATAATTGAGTATGACTAGAACTGTGCAGCTAGAGCAGAGGGTGCAGATGTATAACAGGGATCAAAATCCATTATTGGGCTGCCTTGCTCACAACAAAAGTGAACTATTGCTATTAACATATTTTTTCCTAAAAAAAATAAATAAAAGAGAGAATTCATAATGTCTTTAAAATTAAAACAAAAAGTATACCATGAATTCATTTTTTCAGGTGACACAATCAGAGTAAAAGTCAGCCAGAGTAATTGTTTTTAAACAATCACTGTATCCTCATATTGTTTCTACCAACTTATTAAGCACCTCTGAATGCAGATGGGCTTGTAAGATGGGGAGGCGAGTGTGGTTGTGAATTATGGAAGAAATTCTTATTGTCTTCTGAGATAAGTTTGTGACTCGGGAAATAATTGACTCTACAAGTTTCTTCCACCTGGGAAACTGACTGACTGCTGCTGTGATTTGTACTCTCTTCTATCTCCATTTGAATCTCTGTTGTTTTCCACCTTCTCTTGCACACACACAGGCACGTGTGCGTGTGCGTGCACATGCACAGACACATATTCACGCAAAACACAGAGAAGTTCTTTTCAGATTTAATTCATTTTACTCAAAATGGCAAGTATTTTTATAGGGTTTTTTTGTCTTTTTGGTATCACTTCCTCTTACAAGGCACACGCTGCATAATCAGCCAACTACTCTGTAATTACGTTGCAAAGACTATGTAAATACCTAATTATTTTCATGCAGATTACTTGATAATTATACTACCAGTTACGAAGTAATTCAAAGAATAATTACCATGTAACTTCCACTTTTTAGATGTGAGGATAAGGCTTTGTTTTAAAGATATAGAGAAGTGCATAATTATCCTGGGGTTACATTCTACTCAGATTGTCGATTATCCTATATTTACAGTATTATTATGTGGCTACTAGGCTTAGTATCGTGTTATCACAATCTGAAAAAAAAAATCTTTGCTCTCTGCTTTGTAACAAGTATTAGACAATGCTGATGTTAAATTTTTTCCTACTTTCCTATTAATTGAAATGGGTTTAAGACTTTTTTTGTCTGTGAAGAAGAAAATATCTTTTCGTATTAAATTGTACTGTGTTTTTTGAAGAAGAAAATTACACAGGCCCAGATTCTTAAAGGGCACTTGGATACTGAAAAGCTGAATTATGTCAAATGTATTTTTTTAATTTCTAGAATGGGTACCATAGTTTATAAGAATAGTGAGATGTCCCAGAAAAGATGCTGTCCCTCTCATAGGCTAGCCTAGAGGAAGAGAGGGTGATGAGTGTCATCTGCTGCTCTCAGGATGGAGCTGTCTTCTTCCATTTGCAATTGCATAAAATAGATTTTGGGTAAAATATACAATGAGCACTTTGTGGTATATGCAGTGACTCCAGGATTGTCACTTCACTTCTAGCCACGAAGCTACAGATTAATGAATTTGTTGCCTTGTTGGCCCAGTTAATCTTTCATTATATTATAGAAAATGAAACAGCTTGAATAGCAAGGGTTGAGAATGTTCTTTTCCTCCTTCTGAGAAGCCCGGTATCTCGTTTGCTGGCTGTAGCCAGTGGAGAAAGAACAGAGCGTACAGCAAGATTTATTTCTTTTATAATGCCCAAATACTCTCCTAATTACCTTGATGTTGAATTTAGATGCAGCACACATCACCGTGGAAGTAACAAGGCTGCGTATAGAAGATACAACCCCAGGCTATCTCACAGTAGGCAGTAGTGGAGCAAAGGGATGAATCCCGTCCATAAGATTATGGAGGGCCAACATTAGTCACAAGGAAAATAAATGATTGCCTGGAGCAGCATGTTGGTGGAGGGGCTGCAAATTCATCAACTGCTGAAGAGGATGCCTGGGGAGCTCCACCTTAGTGATAGCAGCCTGTGACTGCCTGATACCTCCTGAGCAGCTCCTCCGGCACAGCCCTTCCAGGAGAAGCCCAGCTGCGGAGCCTAGACAAAGTCTCTGCTACTGAGGGGAGACAGTGGCACCAGCACACCTGAAATTTTTCCTTTGTTCTGCATGCTTCCACCCATGCAGGTAGCAGGCATCTCTCTCTCTGAGGGACAAAATGAGGAGGGAGCTGGTGCCTCCTTTCTTTCTTCTCCACTCGTCTTACCATGCTGCATTTACCCGATGGAAAACGGGCATCATTGCCTGATGCAAGTGAAGCAGAAGGGGAAGCTTGCTGAGTGAGGGCTGATGCATCTGGGAGCTGCTCTATGGCTGCCACGCAGCTGAATTTTACCAGTAAGTTATTTCGCTGATAAAGGATGGCAACACTTGCTATTATTTACATTGCTGAGAAACCCTGAATGAACCTTGAAACTATTTTCATTAAAGGGCTGAACATGCTATGGTAGGTCTGTTGTTCCAACTGTCATTACAGTAAAAATCTGTAAAAAACAATATCATGGGCATCAGGATCTGTTGCATCTAGTGTAAGGATGCAGAGAACACTGCATGCATATAGGCATGCAAGATATCTCAAAAAGCATCTTGGTAAAGGGTTAGGTAGCTACCAGTTTTGAGTGTAATGTACCTTTTCTCTACTGCCTCTGCAGCAGCAGAGAAACTCACCGGAATTATCTGTGACCTTACTTACTTCTTTTTACTCAGGCAAAGAAACCTAGAGAGCCATGCTTCCCTCTTGCTCTTGCACAATACGAATGACTCTGCTGACTTTACATCAGTCCCAGTTTGCCTTGGAGGGGGATTTGCTTCAGGATTGTTCAACATGCTTTTTGCCTAAAAACCTTTGTAAATCAAGTGTGCTACCCAGGCTGTTAATCAAGGCTTGCCCATGTATGTGTTGTTTTATAGTTTGTAAACCAGAAACCAGTCCTTCATGTATGTGTGTGTATCTATTTTATATCTACCTGTATACATATGTATAAACCACATGTAAGTCTTTGTGTATTTTTTGTATCTGCATGTACATACCAGACAGTGGCTGATCTTAAGGAGGAGAAAAGGCCCCATTGTAACTGAAAACTTGCTGTCAGACACCTTAGTATTGTATATCTAATCCACTCGAACTGCTAGACAGCATGTCCTGGGGCTCCCTGATAAGTTTAAACGGGTACCTTTCAAAAGCATCTCGCCTGCTGACACCCTGGAGCTGCTGAGATGTTGTATAGGTGACAAAAGGGGCCAAGGCAAATCTGTGCTGCCAGGGAACCTCTTGGCTAATCTGTAAGAATAGATTGCCAAAACATTTTGTTTCATTAGACTGGAGGAGGATCAGACCTAAGATAATTTTTTATGTGTTTTCAATGTTCCAGCTTTTCCCATTCTTACTATGGCGACTGGCCAATACTTCCAGTGTACAATGGGCTGTCAGGACCAGAGACATTGTGCTTATTTGGCAAGACTTAGACATGGCTTACTGCATAGTTTTAAAAATCCACTTAGGTTGTTAATTCCATCCTTTTTTAACCTGGCTGTTCAGATGTGCCGTTTTTGGGAATGGATTCAGCCAGCTGGTATAGTAAATGATGACGAGTAAGAGTTGGACCTTCCTACTCTCACTGGGTACTGCTTCTTTTAGAAAAAGCCAAATATATGAGACACATCCTCTGTGCGCTGAGCCAATCTGTCCTTTCCTGCACACCCCTCAAAGCGATGCGCGCAGTGAAAAACACAAAGCCGCGCTGTGAAATAGCAGGAATCTACCTATTCCCAAAGAGCGGTATTGGTCTCTGATTGCTGCAGCTGTTTAAATGATTCAGGCCCTGAGAAAGCCATGACTCACAGCACAGTTAACTGGAGCAGCCCAGCCTCCCTAATGGTGAATGTCTGACTTGCTAGGTATGATTTCTCCAGGAGATGTGTGATATAGGATACTGGAGAGATAGCACAGGATGTGTGTGGGTGTTACAGATGGCACAGGGGTATGTGTGCAGGGCTAGAGCACGTGAAGCCTTAGGGTTTGCTATGCCATATTTAACCACAACCACAAAAAAAAAAGTCTTTCTGCATTAATGACCCGGTAACAGCAGCTTTGGCTCTGCACCCTTGTTCTCTAATGTGCTTCATTTTCAAAGCTGGAAGTAAAGGGAACGTAATCCCCGTCTTCCACAAAATCTGCTTTTGAAAGCTATTTTAAAAGCCTGGGTGTTGTAGCAGCAAGGCTGGGGAGTATTCTAAGTCATGTAGCATATGTTGATGGTGTCACTGACTTTCCTGGTGGAATCACAGTCCTTGTGATAAACTTAGTGTTTTTTTCCACTTGAAGCAACTGCTGAAATGAGGAAGCTGTGCCAGACCAACAGCTGTGTTTCTGAGAAGAAAGTGCATTTTACAGTTTCCTTGGACAATAAATACCCAGCAAGACTTTCCCATGGTCTTTTAAAACAGGGTGCTCAGGTATTCAAAAAATACATCAAAATGAGAAGTTCTTAGGAAAACAAATTACTTTAAAACATTACTGCAAAACATGGCAGGGAATTCAGTGGCCTAGATGCAGATGTTTAATGCTGTAGGGTACCTGAGACATCTTCAGGGGGCTGGAAGATGTGGCAGAGAAGACCTACAGCTGACCCAAACCGTTCTGGAGAGAAGGCAGGGTACTTTACATTTACTTTTGTGGTAGGTGCCTGCTTTTAGGGCACTGAATTCCACTTGGAGGTTCAGCTCATGTGAATCGTCTCACCAATCCATGCCTTGCAGGTGGCGTGCTATAAACAGCTTGCAGAAGTCTTAGTCTGCCCTCACCCTGCTCGGCCTGTCCTCTCCTCCGCGCATCCTGCTCACCTGGACTGCGTCCTTGGCTTGGTTTAGCTTGGGCCTTCATCTCCCTGGTCAGTTCCACCCTTTGCTAAACTAGGCAGATTGCAAGGAGTCGTCTGAGTTCTTGAAAAACTCCGATGGGAGTTTTGGTCACTGAAAAGGTCAGCAAAGTAGCTGGAGGGCTGCTGGAGCAGCTTGAGGGTTTATTACTTTCTAACAGAAATTTGGCTGCTCTCATGGATTTACGTGTGAAAATCTCATGCAGGTTATATGTCACCCTGGCTTTCTTTTCATGCCTATGCCAGACAAACTGCAATGCCGATACCTCATCTGGAAAGCCTGAGCTTTGCTCCTGACTGGCCAGAACTTATAAACGGGGGCATGAATGTTAGCTGACCTAGAGAGCTGTGTGTAGCTGTCAACTGCAACTGCCTCTGGGAGTTCTGCGGCGGGAGAATCTGTCCTGCGTTATGACGAATGATTGGGGGCATGATATTTAATCAAACAGGTATAATGTGCCTGTGTACCTTTTTTCTTTCAAACTGTAGAAGAGAGTATAAGCGGGTAAATAAAACAAAACTACCTGGAAGCTTTTCCTGGCCTGATCTGGTCTACCTGGACCCCTGCCTAAGCAGTCCCTGTTCAATACAGAAAAGAGGTCTGGGCACTTATCCTGTGTCCGAAATATAATCCTTTTGTGTGTGTTGGGATATGCTCACATCTTACCTTACAAGGTACGCTTCATGCTTTTTCTTCTGCTTACAGCTCTAGATAATATGGGTAATTTAGTGGATTCAGGTCTTTGGAAATGTATGCCCTCATTTATTTATTTTTATCACACCGGCATTACATTTTGCTAAGTAAACGTTACAAGCATGCTCATTCCGCTCTCTGTGGCTATTTAAATTCAAAAGGAACCGTAAGACTTTGCAAAGAAGTGAATATTCAGTGGATTTCCCAATCGCGTCTTGTACCAACTACTTCATCTCATCCTTTTCTCAGGAGATACACTGTATGATTCATTGAAGTAATTCACAACATTTTATATTGACTCGCACCTTTGCAAATTGTATGAAAATTCATGCAGTGTCTGAATTAGCCAGTGATCCCTAATGCTTCCTGTACAAGTCCATTTGGCATTTTATAAATGGATTTAAGATTCCAGACTGATTCAAGTGAAAAAGCTATTAAGCTAGTCTTTTCTTAAAAAAAAAAAAAAAAATTGCTGACAAAGCTTTTTCCAAATACATGAATGCATATACGAAGAATTTCCTTGCTACTTTAAAATAATGCAAAACTCTGGAATTATCTGATAAAATCCATTATAATTAATGTTGTTGAAAATGTCTATTACACAAATATGACCCACTTGACACTACAATTATTTTTAAATCACCACAACTATGTTGACATCCGCTACTCCTTTTCAGGTGACATCCTTTCCTCTGCTTATGAAGGAAAGACTTTAATCATACTTTGTAAACAAGTTTTAAATAAATAATTTGCAGTATAGTCAATGAAAGGTACTTGTTGTTGTCCAAAACTAAGATTTTAATTAAGTGAAATGCATCAAAAAATATCTGGAAAACAGTTTAGCCTTTTAAAAGGCTAAGTTTTCAGAAGTAATAGCTCTATCTGAAAGAAAACTGAATTAAAATATTCAAATGTTCAGTGTTTTCAAATGGAGCAAGTTTTGTGGATGTAATATTCGAAGAAAACACCATAGGAGCTTTTAGAATCAAACATTTTCAACTATACTATTTGAGAAAAAACTGTTGACAACCTTTCTATAAGTTCTGTTTCTGGTTAATAGTAATTGTTCTAAGTGTTCTACAGTATTTCATTATAAATTAATTTGTATTTCGCTGTTTTACTAAAAGCAAATGATTTGCACCCATTCTCTGGAGTTCTCTGCTCTGAATTAGGCTCATCCCATTCCCAAATGACACTCATTAAAAAGGATTATTTAAGTCACAGCCATTTCACTCTGCGTTGCAGCGTATCCTAAACCACTCAGGGTGAGGTAGGCAAGACTCCTGTAGGAACAACAGGGCACGTCCATATCACCAAGAGCAAAATTTGACGCTACAATTGCCAGTGCAACATTTTGACTTAAGTTGTGCATACCAGGCAGCATCCTTATCAAGGCGCAGCGTAGAACAGAATCGGTACAGTCTCCGAGGCCATGTGATAGCTGCAGCCTGATCCTACAGGCGCGATGCAATGGACTGATGGGATGAGTTCAAAATGTCTGCTCCTGACATATTCCACATCTTTCTGTTGCTGTGCCAGCAACATGGTCTTCTCTTTCGGTTGGATTTTTGATAAATATAACAACTCGTGATTGATGGTGTAACTTCGACAGTGCCAATTCCTCTCCCCCTCTCCACCTCTTCGTCTTCATAAAGAAGGTGAAAATGTTTAGCGGTAGTTGTTTGTAAGTATAACACTCTTGCTTTAAGTTACTACTCCTTTTCTCAGCCAGCTAACATAAACAAGGTGAAATATTGGAATGCTGAGTAGTTCTTCTTAGTGGGTCATATTTGGGAATTGGATGAATGCAAAACATGTGAATACAATGAACACCTTAGGGGTTGTAGCAGCTTTAAATGTTGTTTTAAGGAAAAATTCACTTCTAGAATATAATCTCATATACCAAGGGCTGGCTACAAATGAATCATTAATGTTGATTTGCCCTCTCCTCCCTCTCCTTGAGGCTATATAAAAAATTGTTCTGGCTTCTAAATGAAGGCACTGCAAAGTGTTATTAATTTGGGGGGCTGGGGTGGAGATAAACCTCTTGTTTCAAAAGGCTGTTATAATGACTTTTTGAAGAAAAAGGAAAAGCAATACCAGCCAGTTAATGAAAAGCAAAGCAAAAAGCTTTCTATAAGTAACAGTGGACCACTTGAAGGGAAAACAGAGAAGCTTCATATTTTCAATGCATATTTATCAGAGGGGCGTCACTGGAAAAAACTGGGAATGCACTGCCATATACTAAGCATGATGTCCTCCTTGCCTACACTCCTGTTTCTATATTTAGCATTACGAATTGAAAAAAGGCTTCTGCACATGTTGCTATTTCTAAAACTTAAAATGGTTTAAAATCAGATAACAGTGACCAGAATAATCTAAGCAACAACGTTTCCTATGTTTCCTATCCTGAGCTCCCATCAGCTTCTTTTTTCTATTCCCTCCCATTGTTTGCCTCACGCTTTTGCTGAACATGTGTCTTAACTTATCTCTGAAGCCCAGGAAGAGAGAGGGACAGGCGGGCGCTGAGGACAGGGCAGGCGGGACCACGGTGAAGGCTGGGTGTAACCGTGTCGCACCACGCCGGAGAAAGCTTTCTGTGCTAGCTGTAGCCAAAGGGAGAGGCAACACAGGTTGATTCATGATGGAAACTTTTCGGGTTGGCACAGGTTTGTGGGACCCACACAATGAGTCTGATCTTGATCGAGATGTTACTGCATTACTTAAAAAAGAAATAAAGGCACCAAAAGCATTTTGGAGTGAGAAAAACACGTCTAAGGTATCAGAGGCAGTCAATTCTGTGCTGTGACTTTTGTCTTACATTCAGTTTGGAATAAATAGATGGAGATCTTGTTGCTGCTGTAACCTGACATTTTCAGTGCATTGAAGTTTCTGTAGAAAAAAGCATGAACTGCAACAGCTGTCACTTTGCAGAGACAGAGTGATTGAGAACCTCATAGTGCCTTGCCAGATAGATCCTGATGCATCACTGATGCTTTTTCCATTATAACAGATAGCCACCATCAGAAATGATATACAACCAAGAGGCAGCATTTCATGTCCTGGATAACTGTGTTTCTTTTGCAGGATATGCTACTGGTTATTTAGTGAATATAGGCACAGGCAGTCCTTTTCCTCTACCCATATTTGAACTTCAATTTTTGAAAGGTAACTTTAATATTTAAGTTTATAATTTGTCCAGAGGGTGACAGACAACACACATTTAAATGTTGTTCGTATGGAAATATATTAATACAAACAGATATCCTCAAAATGCAACTGAAGCTGTTGAATGTCACCTTAACTGTTTCAATTAGGCTTTGCATACCCTGCTGCTGGGAAATAATCATGCTGTAAAGCTTTCAAAGAGATGGCTTCAGCAATGTGTTAAGAAGTAAATCGAAGCACAGTTTTTGTCTGCTGCACACTAGAGGAATTGTTATTTGAACAATTATAGCTTTTAGATCATGAAAATTTTAATGACAGTGATTGTGCTCTTGTGTCTAAGAGATTTTGTATCAAAGGAAGACCCTTGTTGAAGTGAATAGATTTGATGCAGCCGTTGCAGGAATAGGCAGCAAAATACATCCTGTGATTCAGAGGGGCTATGACCAAATAGACACAAAAAGTTAAACTAAACTAAACTCAAAACAGAAAAGAATTCTGCTCGTCTTGAGGATTAAACATCCCCTCACCCCCCAAAACCAAACTCCACCCAAAAAGCCCACCCAGAAATAAAATCAGAAATAAATGATGTAAAAGTCAGTCAAGAACTCAAGAAAAAGCATTGTAAGTTAGTGGTAACTAGTGAAATGAGTCTGTCTGGCTTTCCTCCTACTTTAGGGGTTCAGGGTAAAGAGAAGGAAGTGAAGACACCCAGGCTGGCAGATGAGATGACTGGGAGACTTGTCACTTGCCCATTGCCAATAGATAACTTCTCCCTTCAGCCAAAGACAAGATTAGTTGCTTGTTTGCAGTTGCTTACCGTCTAGTGAATCTTGCATCAGAAACCTAGATTTTGAGGAACTTCACTGCAGTTTGGCTACTCTCATTGCAGAGCGGAGCAAACGAGCAGACTTTAGCTCTTGTGTTCAACCTCAGTTGTTTTCCTTTCTGTATCCTATCTCAGTCTTCTCTCTAGTTTTATTTCTTTGTACTCTGCATTGCACCATAAGAGAAAAGGTTGGTGAGGCTGAGGGGTGGGGGTAGGGAGACTGGAGGTGACATTCAGAAATGTGAGTCATGCACGCAGAGAAATACAGTGAAGAGTTCGTCATGAATAACTTGAGTTACGTGACTCCATAAAATTCTAAGTTACAGCTGAAATGGGATGTATTCACATGCCTATATGATTCCACATAAGCTTCCACACCTGCCATAGATCTTCATGCAGCGTTAGATGCAGGTTGATTACTGATGTATTGGGTGTGCTTTTTAAATTTCAGGACAAAATGCCTCTGTTATATGCAGTGGAATGAAAATGCATGTATTTCCATGTACCAGAGGTGACAGCCAGTTTTGTGCAGAAAAGATCTTTTATTTAACCACTGAAAAGCTATACAGCTGTCATAAATCTCTCTGAAATGGCAATGTATTAATTTCTGATAATATCCACCTTAATATCATTGTGTTCACTTTATGCTGCCTTAGCCCTTTTCTGTGTATTATGTAATACAAAAGTTCAATATTCACAGGAAGTCTTTATGCTGCTGGATGTGAAAGTCTTGCTTTCAGAAGATTAATGATGGCCCCTTGATTCTTCTTAGCCCTCCCTCCCTGCAGCTCGACACTTTCACATATTCATCCTGCTTTTCCTTCCTTTGCCTAGTATGATATCTATATCAAACACAGGGGCAGCAGGACAGAGTTCTCAGTTCTCCATATTGCAGGAGCAGTAAAGTGCTCTTCTTTCCTTCTTCCTCTCCTTCCTTCCTTCCTTCCTTCCTTCCTTCCTTCCTTCCTTCCTTCCTTCCTTCCTTCCTTCCTTCCTTCCTTCC
>JAVKLA010000008.1:1153220-1198043 GCA_034782735.1 Sagittarius serpentarius
CCTCCCCTCCCCTCCTCTCCTCTCCTCTCCTCTCCTCTCCTCTCCTCTCCTCTCCTCTCCTCTCCTCTCCTCTCCTCCCCTGATCCATTTCTCCTGTAAGGAAGAAGGCATTCTGAAACATACTTTGCTCCTCCAGTCGTAATGGTCGGCAATAGTATATGAAATTACTTTGATTTTTAAAATGAGATAATGTTGCTTCATGTGATACATTCTCTCACAGGATGTTTATAAAAATGTTTTAATATGACTAAGCTTACTAATTTCTGTCATCCTTAGGGTTGAATTCTTGTGGTCTCATGTGGGAAGAGAAACTATTAGTAATGTGTATTGCTACCAAATGACATCTGCTTTTGTGAAAATATGCCAAGTGAAGATAACTTATTGTAAAATTTGCAGTAAGGGTTATGATTTTGCTGTTTGAGGAAAACATAATTTTGATGTCATTTTTGCTAGACAAGAAAGGTCTTTTTAGTGAGGAAGCGTATAAAACTGGCATAATGCATGTGTTAAAGTATGTAAGGATAATGAATCAGATTAACTGATACACTTACTTAAAAAGGACCCATTTTCAGGTACTGCTAATCTTAAGCTGTGAGGAACAAGACAGAAGAAAAGTTTGAGTCTATAGAAAACATTACTTTTCTCTAAGACTGTTGCAACTCATGTGTCCCTAAAAATGTGTGGGGACAACATCCCCACTGAAACTGAAGGAATTACTTACCTTCCTCTGGTGAGATTAGCAAACAAAAGTAATTAAAATATAAACATGGCAAAATAGTTACCTGAGGACTTACCTTTAAGCATTTGGATGATTTTAATGGCTTAACAGTATGTCTCATATGCCTAAGACTGGGCAGTAGAGGTAGGTTAAATCACCCTTATTGTTTCCTGTGTTCTGTTAAAAATATTTTCTTTTTTTTTTTTTTTTAGTAATTATTGCTTCAGAATGTAGCATTGAGTAATTTTTGGCGTGTATGTAAAGAGAAATAGGAAATTCCAAACCTAAATCAAGTACATATTGCCTTATAAAGTGGAATGTTTCTGTAACTTTTCATTAAGAATTTTGAGGGGCATAAGGTTTTCAAAAACTACTTAAAAGGGGAAGGACCCAGATAATAATCACAAAGTTTGATAGTTAATAATCACCCAGGAAGAGTGACAACATTGGATGAATAATGAACCATGACAGTTCAGATTTTCTCTGTGTCCTGGTTTTATTAGGAAAAGGTTTATCGGTTAGGTAAGAAGCTGTATACTAACACTAAGCAGAACTGGGCAAGAGGTTTTCGCTTGCTTTTGTCTCTAATTTTAAGCAGAAATACTGGCATTTCTGAGTTGTGAGGAGCCTTAAGGAGGCTGTATAGCCTGAGCCTGCAGTTCAATGCAATTTGCTGTACAACGCTTCTAGCAGTCAGGGAGGGCAGTAGTCCATTGCAGCCCCGGGCTGAGCCTAGCTGAAAGCATGAGTGTTTGCCAAATGAAAAAACGGCTCAGAGTTTACGGGCAGCCTCTGCACACAAGAGACGTCTGACTGAAAGGCACAGAACTCTGTTACTTGCTAGTTGCCCTATGGAGCTTGGTTCCATACAAGATTTGCCTACTGAAGTGATTTTCAAATGCTTCGATGCCTGCACCCCTCATGGTGTGGTCTCTCCTCTCATCTCATTCATCTCATCTCATCTCATCTCATCTCATCTCATCTCATCTCATGTCATCTCATCTCATCTCATCATCTCATCTCACGTCATCTAATGCTTTCGAATGAGAAACTTGCTTTCCAGTCCTTGCAGCTGATAAAAAAAATAACAGTGAAAACATATTGAAAATAAAACTGCTGTAATGCTACTTACTGGCAAATATGTATGTCTGAGGAAGAACCACATGCTTTACATTTTATAAATTAGTATGTGGAGGGTTAAAGGAACATCTTGTGGGTATGTTGTAAGATATGTCCAGAATACCTCTGTTCCCAGGACACCACTCCCGTGCAAAAAGTGCCTTCAGCCTCATGGCAGTGCCATATCTGTGTCTCTCAGGGGAACTACAGACATTAACCCCCCCTCCGCTTCATCAAAAAGAGTACCCAAGTATTTTTCTTGTCATAAGGCTTTAATTTACATATATGTAGGAATACAGTTTTTCATAATTTAATTCCCAAATCAATACTTCATTTTTGCTGTATGTCTATTGATATCACTTTTAACAGAAACAGGACCCCAAACTATTCCCCATAATGCTCAAGAAGAATATTTATGCAATATATTCCTTGATGAATAACATTAAAGAATATGTTATAGAATACCTACAAGGACTTTATGATGGAAGGAGGCAGAGTCACAGGATCAGAGGCTTGCTTTAGGGTTCCATCACTCATGTAGGCTGAAACTTAGAAGCTGCATTAAACCATCAACCAACATTTGAAACAAACATGCAGAAATGATTTTTCTTTCTGAAAGCTGGGAGAGCTTCAGAAATCTTTTCTTTTGCGTTTCTCTTCATTGTTTTATTGCTTTTGGTTTCAGCTATAAGCGGAAATGGTTTGAGAAATATATATGTGTATGTATGCATATGCATACACAGCCATGTGTATGTTTATGTATGTATTTGTTAATTAGCTATTGTGCATAAAAGGCGTCCGTAAGTAAAATGTCCCTGCTAGTGTCTCAGAAATTGGAATGGTCTGAAGTTGTGACACCAGGCAGCACTTCTTTAATAATTTTCGCCCTGAAACATATTCTTACGAAGGTCATCAAAGGCACGGCAGACCACTTCTCCTGTTGTCCAAGCCAACAAACCGGGGAAGTCTGAGGTTTCCATGGGCTCCCACCTATTGATCATTAAAAACTGGAGACTGCTGATTTGAAGTATAGCTACTGTGATGGCAATGAACAGAAAAGTATAATTTTTCCATCTCTACAAGATAATTCCATATCATACCTGTCTTGTCTGAAGCTGTAGACCAGGGATTTTGCTTATTTCAGCTTTTATATAAATATATATATATATATAGGCTTTTCCCTAGCAACTTGATCAGATATGCAACCTGTCTATTTTTCTTAATTTGTTGTGAAGCAGCGGTGCATATTTTTGAAGCTTTGAATAATATTGTTGTAGCTGTTGCTAATAATCTGTGCTTTTCTAGTACCCTTACTCTCCATCTGCTCTGGAACAAGAAATGTAAATTGCAGCTAATATAAACAACAGTAAATCAATTCTCACCGTGTCCTGCAAAGTCAGTTAAGTTCTATCCATTTTCTATATGTAGGGTATATCTTGCTTAATATTTTAAAACTAAAAAAAAGCCAGTGAGTTCTCTAGATCTGTGAATTCCTATTCATTACAATAAAACAGCACTATGAAGCGCAAAAATGGTTTTAGAATTATATGAAAAGTCATTAGGGAGGTACTTTGTAGTTTTTAGTTGTTTGTAAAATGTAAAATCATTTTGTAATTTAGTGACAAAAATGTAATTTTGATTAAAATCAAGTTTTATCAGAAATTGCAAGGGGCAATTTCCTGATGGTGCCAGGAACATTTTTTTTTTCAAAAGGTGCAAGCATACTGTATAACTGACTTTTTAAAATCTTTTTCTACTCCTGTCAGATCTATTGTTCTCAGTGGAGAACAAGGAGATAATGGCAGAATGTAAGATATGGTCCTTACCAGCCAGACCTCCAGCAAATACTTTGCAGGCATTTTGAGGGCCCCATATTACAGACTAAAACTCCTTACACTAAATATTTTTTATTTCTAAGTGGCATAACATTGTCTCGTGCTGCATATTTTCGATAAACCAAACCCAAGTAACAACTTATTTGCTGTCTGTTAGGTCCTGGGAAAGTACAGGCAAAAAAGGAATGTCAAGCTACTAACAAATGATATTTAAAGAAAAATAGATTCCTACTGACATCATTAAGTCTGTAGAATTGTTTTTATAAGGGTACATACCTATGTCCTATAATTTTTCCCAAGAAATACGTAAACAAAGAAAAACATCAAGTGTTAGGGCCTGTCTTGAGAAAATGACCAGCCATTTAAATATGCCATTGCATTTTCAGCATAGCTGCTTGCTCTAAATTAGCAAATCCAAGTGTGTATATGATAATTTACTGTGGCTAGTGTTATTTTCATTAGCTACTAGTTACCAGCTTCTATGAGAAAGTTTATTCTAAAATCAGTAAGAAAATTTGTATATAGTGAGAGAAAGAAGAGAAAATTTTTTGTGATCTGAGAAAGCGTATTTATCTGGTTAACAAAAATCTGATTTGACTCTTAATGGAAAATTATTTCAGTCATAGGATTTGGTAAGGATCTATTTTCAGTAATTAATTAAGTGCTTATTAGGTTGGTCAAAATACCTGACTCATTATCAACGAAAAAATACATTTCATCAGCTATTGTTTTATTTGTACTTCTAAAAAGAAATTCTGCTTTCAAACAAATTCAAGAATGTGAGTATATACAAGTACTGCAGGTATTAATGAACATATATTTTAAAGTGGAATCAATGTAAGGTGGATATAACTATTCGTGGAAGCACAGTATCAGGAAATGAAGGACTGTTATTCTGGGTCTAGATTTAAGTTTCATTGACTGTCCAGGCCAAATTTCTGTGCATCCTTGCCTCAGTTACACCTTCTGCAATACAGCTTTTATTTCTCAGGTCCGTTATTGTGAAATTAAGTCAGATCTGCTTTCATGTTGAATAATACTGTGTAAATTGTGAGCCTAGTGTTGTATAAAAATAGTGAAGGAGCTTTTAAAGCAAGCCACAATAATTTCCAACTGTGTGTAACTGTAAGGCCATATGTTTGCTTCATTTTTTTTAAATGCTAAAGTTGTTTTGATTTTTTACAATATATGCAAATAATGAACATAGAGCACTCCCCCACCTATACCTAGATACCTAGCAGTCACATTTCATGTCTGATAATGAAAACGTTTGTTGAGACACAGAAGAAAACTCACACAGCTGTGCAGTCTTTAATATTCTTGTAATAAGGCAGCCACAGATCTAATCTTATTGCTGATAACATTTTGACGGGTTTTGTCCGACAACACTAGACACAGGAACTGGCTCAGAACTTCTTAATGAGACATTTCCTTAATCAGAATATCTATGAGTTGTGAAGACTAAAAGCCTTCCATTTGGAGGCCTTCTCAGGTGAAGGAGAGAATTTATGTTGACAAGAAACACTAATTACAGTGCAGCCAAATGGCCAAGGCACTCTCTTGGGATGTTCATTCCCTACTTTGCCTCTGTCACAACACATTTTATTGGAGAACATGAACTGTATCTCTGCGGGCTACTCTAATCTCTCTCAAAAATGCCCATTGGTGTTTTTTTATAAATGATAGTAACCCAGACAAAACTCTCCTGTTTAAGCAGGTGGTTCCTATTGGAAGTGGGTACGTGTGGTAATTCCAGATTTCAGATTCTACTCACTGGGATGCTGATTTTGTCTGGGGAGTCTCTCTCTTTTTTGCATGTCTCTAGGATTGCACATGGAAAACTAATGAAAATTTTAAAATGCAAAATCAAATACTAAATTCCTCGCCCCTAATAGGAACTTGTTTTTCCATAGAAATTTTGAAACTATTAAAGCACAAGAGAAACTAACATGATCAGCAGGAAACACTCAGCTCCTTGAAATGTGTTTGTTTCACAACTACACAGATTTCCAGCTGGAATGTCCCTGATAATAATTAATTTCCCCCTACAGCACTGTTTTCATTCCCTTGCTGGGAAGAGCACTACAAAGCCTGGCTCTGCTGCAGCGCCTGGCAACAAAGACAAGACACTCCCACTTCTTTCTGCCTCCTTCTCAAAACTAAACTCAGGTGCAAATTTCACTCCCTGTGTATTGCTTTGATTAATGAGATGGTATCAGGTCCAGGGCTAAATACGCTGTAGTGTTCATAAAGTGTTCGAATTACTGCAACTCTTTTCTCCTGACGATTAATACGCGTGTAACGGGCTGCCATTCCCAACTGTTTTGTCCCATCTTTGCTACATAACCGGAGCCTACGTTGGAACTGAGACTCAGTTTAATTATTGAATTAACACAATTTCATGGTTGATATGCTTCTTTCTCACCTCTGGGCTTTATATTTACTGGTCTGCTGTGATCTTTTCCCCTATTGGTGCAAGGAGAAATTAATGTATTTGCTTGTTGCTCATGCACTACTATCCGTAACAATCCCAAATTAAATTTTACCTGAAGAAACAGAGTCTTCCATCAAAACTTTTCCCTGCAGCTCCTTCTACATTTAAAAATAAGCAAGACATCTTTCTTTTCACAATTACAGCCATACATTTCCATTGCAGGATGCTCGTATCCAAACTATCTGTTATATATTTCAGTTTTATGTCATTTCTTGAAAGCTGTGGCTCAGATTACTGAGGCATAGTAACTGTGAACCTGGGCCCTGGTCTGTCCCTGAACATCACTGTGCTATAGCTTGTTCAAACAAAATAGCAGCCAAAGTTTAGATTCCAGAGTATTAAAGTGCTCAGAATGTTTAGATATCCAGAATATGTAGGCCTTCATCTAATGCAGATACTTCATCATTAGGCCCACATTCAGATATATCTGTGCAGCATTAAAAAAAGGACATTGTCCTCTGTGGTGGCAGAGTTCCCTGTCTTCTGCAGTAAAAGGATTTAAGGGGGTTTATTCTTTTCTTCTGAAATGACGCCTACTGTTTTCTAAGCACTCGCAGTGGGGCAGGCTGAGACTTCGCAGAGAGAAACTTGTGGTGGGTATGTGACAGCTCATCACAATCATCTCTTCCTTGCACCCTGCCACATCTAAGCCATCTGAAGCAATCTCCTATCATGGTGATAAGCTTGGCTAAGAAGGCAACACATTGCAGAAAAAATAAAGTCATACTTAGGGAAAACTGAAAACGTGTGATTTTAGAAGCATACAAATTAGCCATAAAAAATAAAGCATTGAATCAAAACCTTCTTCGTCACTACTGTGTCTTCCTTTGTTCTCACCTACTATCTTTTTCCCTATTGCATTGTAATTGTTGTTCTCTCATTTCATTCTCATCATTTTTTTCTCCCCAAGGAGAGGAGGAGTGATGACTACTGCTTCGTCAGCTCACCTGGAAGAACATGTAAATAACATAGCAATTAACCTATGGAGAAATGAAGAATTATTCAATAACATAATGATATGGGGGAAGTGGGATATGCTCGTTTCAGTATCTGGCTCACTTAATATCTAAGCAATTTTTAGAAAGACCATCATCATCAACAAGCCCTTCAGCTGTCTCTCTTGCATGAATCTGCCACTACTAGCCCATTTAGCGTAGTAGAGGTAGTGAAGGGGTGGCCTCCCTCCACTACCCTCTCTTCCATTTTGCAAATCAATATTTTTTTTTCCACCCGAAACTGTTCAGTGTGATATGATCCCATTTTGTTAGTAATTTCAGTGAAACCACAAATACTGTTTTAGCAGAACTACTTAGTCTGTCGATAATTTAGTTTTCATCTGACACCTGAAGGAAATAAAAGGAAAGAGAGATTTATTATGGTAGTTTCTTACCTAAAAATTAGTTCTCTCACTATCTTTTGTTCTCCAAAATAGCAAATTCAGACAGATTGTGTTCTGACTCCGAGAGCTTTATCCTCATTTACTTACTACTGAAATTATTTTGCAGATGGAAATGTTCAGGGCTGTGTGGCCTCCTCTCCAGCATTTACTTTGGGAATATTTAATTTTTCACAGAAGTTATCCTTTGGAGCTATATGTCATCGAACTTCCTCCAGGAAAAGGGATTGCACACTTGAGTAACAGTTGCCAAGTTTGGTTCTGTGTTTGTCTTGTACTTGTTGAACTTGATATAAAGGAGACATACTACACTGTGTCAATACAACTGAACTTTAGGTAGCCTTGTTGAAGCAGGTAATCCACATTTTGTATATGCTTTCTTTCAGAGTTGAAAGTACATTTTTATAAACGGATATTATACAATAGGACGTGCTTTCAGAGCTGACAAAGACCTTGGGAAAGTTAATGTTTTTCTATTATTAACTAATCAAGGAACTGTACTCCCCGCTCATTTTTCTATGCAATGAGCCATAATCCTTTTGTTGTTGGGTAACCTTTAATTTTAATGGAACATGAATTATGATTATGAATTAAAAGGAATTTCAATGGAAGATCAGACAGAATCTCCATGCATAGTATTATAAGATTTTTAATTGCAATTATTTATTAAACTTTCCAGACTTTTTTTATATCGTAGCAAACCAATCATATTCTACACACTTAGAATAATGACAAGAATATTCTATACTAGAAATGATAAAAGGCTACAATGTTATACAGTGCTTGTATATCCACCTGATAACTGTTCCATTTCCAACACACAGATTTTTCTGGTAGATATCAAAAGAAAATCCATGCAACTAAGAAATTAAACCAAGAAAATTCAAATCCAGCTGGAAAAGGGTTGCAGTAAGGATGAGAAAAAAGAAAAAAGTTTTGGGACAAAACTATCACATCTATTTCCTCTATTCCAACTAAGAAAGCAAGAGTTTCTCTCCTGTCTCAGTTTAAACTTTTTAGTTGAGCAATTTTATGAAACTGTCTCAAATAGACCAAGGTTTTTCTTAACTGCCATCTGTTGCATTTTGTCCTTTTTTAGCCAAGCCTGGTAAAACACCCTATCAAACCATCATTTTAAAGTCCTGTGTGTTTAATAGGAAGTTGTAAAGTCTATTTGCATACTGGAGAGCCAGCAGGCTAAGGGAAGAGCTGATTAACCTCTGTTTGGCATGCCTGCAATGTTATGTCCAGTTCCGGGACAGAAAAAATATCAGCAAACTGGACAGAGCCTGGTGAAGGAACATGAAGGGACACTTACGGATGGTTAGGGTGCCAGAGCACACAACATGCAAGAGAGGCTGAAGGAACCGGGTTTGCTTAACGTGCAGTACAGAAGCAAAAAGAGACATCAAACTGCAGTCTTCCACTACCTAAAGGATGATTACAGAGAAGAAGAAGCCAGGCTCTTTTCAGAGGTGCACAGAGGAAAGACAAGAGGCAAGAGTCACAAACTGCCCCAAGCGAAACTCGTCACATATAGCTGCTGCCCAGAGCCCAGCTCCAAAGAAAGGAACGCATCCTCTTTCTCAAACTGTGCCTTTGCAGCTCTTCATTTTTATCCAACAGGAAAATGGCTATCAGCCTCACATTCCTCTATAGCAAACCTGGGCACAGATGACTGCTATCGCCTCCTCACTTTTTGTGGAGAATTAGGTAGCGTCACTTTTCCCTTTTAGTATAAACCAAATCCTAAAATTCTCATCTTAAGGTGACTCAATACTCTATTTATTATAGATGGTTTATCTACAAATAACTCATCTCAAACTTACAGTTCCTGCTGCTTCTAGCTTTGCGTAGTAACTACAGATGACACAGTAAAACTTCAGAGGTAAGGAACAGGACAGACTGCTTTGACCAAGCACACCTTCTGCTCTCACATACACATCCTTTGCCGGATTCTGGTGGCACATCTTCACATCTCTGAACTGCGTAACAGGGAATTACAGGGCAGGAGAAGTGGGAGAAAGCTGACATGAATGACCTTTTCCATGTTTTGACCACCACGAACACACCACAGTGACTTCCCGTTCCCCTGTTCAGGTAGCCCCATTCTTTCACAGTAATTTCCACAGGTATTTTGCTTTGTTTCTGCAAAAAAATCTAACAGTGATAAGTTGTTAGTACAGTATATGTTCATAAGCTATTCAGATGTTAATGTGGAATTGCAGTTATGTAAAATTAAACCCTTTAAAACAAATTGAATAATAATAACAACCCTCAAAAGGTAGGTAGGCTGGCAGACCTATATCACTATACAAGACATATTTCTGCTTTCATCAACATTTTCTCTTTCATTAAAAATAATAATGAACAACTCCTTGCTGTATTTTTTTTTATTTTCCTTTCTCTTATATTACTTTTAAGTTATCTTTTTTATTTTGTTTTTTTTTTTTCCTTTTTGTTTTTGTGTTTGTATCATTATTGTCTAAAAAAACAAGAACTGGAAAGATGGCATGTTAAAGAGGATCCAGAAACTGATTCAGTTTGATCAGTTATGAAATATCAACACATCTGAATCCCAATGAATGATCCCCGTACCTCAGCTCTCTTGCTCTCTCGTCTCACTAGATAAGCATCTTTGGACCTTAAATGTTCCAGACACATGCAATCTTGTATTCAAGCATACAGACAAAACTTTAGTTCAAATATCCTGTTGACTAAGCTTAGTCAAGATCCGGAAACTGCTTCTCTGCCTAAATCCCCTGATTCATTTGTCATGCTCTGAGCATGACCACAGGAGCAGGTTATTCACAGGATAAATTTCATTTCCCTTTTAACTTTTCCATGGCAGCACAGTGCACTGACCCAACTGGTAGGTGACCTAGCTTCAACTCCTTCTCATTGTCAAAGAATTTTGACCCAGCATTCCCTCTCTTCAGCAAAATCCCGCTAGCTCCTGGAAAAAAAAGTGATTTTCTACCTTTGAATTAATGTTGTGTCCATCTACAGAAAATGTATGAAGTCTAATTCCAGCCTTGTTGTAAGGATCCTTCGACAGAAAAATTGAGGACCTAATGGCATTTTCTCCTCTGTGCATTGTTTCTGTATTTCACCCAGTCATAATTTCATTTCAGCTGCTCAACATGAACCAGTCTCTTTGGATTCTCTTCTGAAATTATAAGGAAGCCTGCACAGCAGACACAAACTTCAAGCTTCCCGTCTAGTGACCTTGGAACATAAAACGTATTCCAGCCCATGCTTTTTAAAGAGCATTTCTTTCTGTTGTTGCTGATTCTAGCTTCTACCCTTGAACCAGGAGGCCAGGCGACAGATGGTAATGCAGGCTGAGGTTTCCCTGAACTCCTTCTTCCTTTGCCTTTACCACATTTGAAATTGCACTTCAATGCCCCTCACGCACGTTCCCTGTATTTTGGTGTGTAGCCTCATGCTGATGGCAGTAGCCAAAGTTCAGTATGTTTTTCAAGGTTTTCTACAGTTCATATGTTCTGCTATTATAGATATCAATTAGGTTCCTTTGAAAAGAGAATACCTGTACAAAAAGCAATTTTCTCTGCTTGTAATATCCTACATTGCACTAGATACTGCTGAAGATACTGGTGTCTGAATAGGACTGTTCTCCCTCATTACCCCACATCTCAGTTTGGTAGTGCGATGAATCCAGAATCCTGTATTTATGACTTCACAGTCCTAACCATGGAAACAATCTCTAGTAGCACAAATTCAGTACTGTGGCTTTACTTAAGATTAAACTGGTAAAGCTGACAAGGACTGAAGAAAAAGGCTGCTATTTCAGCAGAAACAATTTGAAAAAGACAAATGAACACATGAAACCATAACAAAAAGCCATTGGAAATACTGGGAAATTATTTAAGTTTTTCTTTAACCCATAAACAATCACATACTTAATTTGAATTACTTTGGGTAGCGCTAAACCAGGGCTTATTTTAACAGCATTTCAAGGCATTGGCTGTGATGCTTTTCCATTTAAACAGGAATAAGAAGGGAAAAAAAATGTGTTGTGAGGTGGAGGGAAAGCAAATCCTTGTATGAGGCTCTGTCACCTGGCCAAATTCTCAGCTCTATGCGCAGTTCATTAGCTTTAGAGCATATAGTGATACCACTACATCTGGTCCATCTGCCCTGGAGGGAATGAGAAATGAAGGTACGAAGGTGAGGGAGAAAAGTGAGGCAGTTGGCTAGCCAGAGGTATAATTTTGGTTTTTGCAACTATTGGCAGAGAGTACATGGGATGTCCACCAGAAAGACTGGGTGAAACTATCTCCTGTTTTCCACTCCTGACTGTAAAAGAGAGGCCAAGCTCCTCTGGAGCTGTAACTATAACTTTCCATCTGGAAAAGAAACCCCTCTGATGGGAACGGGAGGAATTTCTACAGCTCTGAATGGAGCTTGAACTAAGACTGAATGACTGCAGGAGTCGCTGCATGCTGTGCTGGTGAATTTGCCAACACTTGCATTACATCCTGTTTGATCTCTCCTCAAATTTCCTTATACACTGTCTGAAGAAGTTACCCTCAAATCTGGTCCAAACCTAGCAGCTGCAGTGGCTGGCTCCCAGTGTTGTGATCCAGTAGGCTGCAGTTGCCTGTACAGCAGACTGCTGCCAGACTGCGGTAACCCCTAAAGGCATTAGCCACAGCAGGAAATGTTCCCTCTGCTTCTCTGCCTGCCAGAAGAGTTGGATGTGGCAACGAGCTGGGATGGGAATGCTGCTTACAGCTCCTTCCTCCTGTCCCCTTTCCTCCCCTCACCTGTACCCTGCAGAAAAGATGCCCCTTCTTTCCCAAGAGTGTCCATAGGCATTGGGACAGGCAGTCACTGAGAAAGAGGAGAGCCGGATGATGTTGCCAAGAGATGCACGGACAGGGCTTGTCTCCCTCCTCTCCCTTTGCATGTTCTCAGGGCCAAGAGTTCACTTTGTCTTTGAAGAGCTCCTGAGCAGGAGGAGGCAACTGCTAAGGAAAAGGCAACTTGGAATGGATGGGAGAACTGTTAAACCGAGCACCTTCATAAACTGTGTGCTGAATCACATTAGTATAGGCATTTTCAGAAAATATTCTTCATATATCAAGTATATTTTTCTCACATTCCTTCAGCCATGCTCAAAATTATGAACCTTGGAGTTTTCCAAAATTTGGACACCTGTGGGAAGAGCTTGTATTTGATCAAGATTTATTTTAAAGCTAATTATGACTTTTAAATCTTTGTGCAGACATGATGTTTTGGGGAAGACTTGGTCAGAAAGCTTTTCACACCTACAGTTAGGCGTATCCCTATGATCATCAAGTACCATCAGAATATTTCAAATTGAAATAGAACGGGGTTCACATAAGACTGAACAGTCCCTGTTTAAGTCATTGTGAGGAGGTTACCTAACCCCCCACAACTCTTAATTCCACCTTGATGACATCCTTGATTACTGTCATGCTGCAAAGGCTGCCTGTAGCCTACGTGCTTTTGATTATAGTGATATTATGAACACCATATGAATTAGCACCAAGTGGGGAGTAAGAGATCATTGCTGCCAGAGGTTGATCTCAGGCACTGAAGGAAAATAAAACATTATTTTCCCCTTTAAGCAGCACTTCTTCATTTTGTCTTCATATGCTTTCTATACTGTGATTATTCATTGTGTAAATACAAGTGTAAGAAGTGCTACGTAAAGTATATTACACTTGCTAAACCTTAAGCCGTGTTGATACATCCTTGAAGCACTGCAGCATGGACTGAAAGATACTTCTCCAACAACTCTCATTATTCATGGATCATTGACATGATAGACCCTAATGGCTCCCTCAAAGCCATTACAGTGTGCTATATAAATGTGAGCCCTTAATCCATGGATCATTGGCATGATAGAATGCAACATTCTTTCAAAACCCTTGCAGTCTATCAAGTGAATGCATGCTATTAGAGATCTTTAATTTGTGGATTATTGCCACAATTGATCATTACACTTCCTTTGGGGCTGCTATGGTCTATCTTGTTAAAGTATATTCGGTGAGCACTAATCGGTAGATTATTGATACAAGTATTTTTGTCTGTTTTGTTAAAAGTCCTGGCACAGTTGAGGGATCTCTCTCTTATAGGCTCTTCTAGACTCTTTAATTCTTTAGTTCAATGACTTGTATTTTCATTTCTTTCTTTTGCTGCATTATCAGTTGCTTATGAAAACAAACAAGTTTGTGTTCAAATGGTGCTTTGTATTCATCCTAGTAAAATGGGATTTCAGCTTTCACTTCTATTATTTGCGAGATCAGGCACAAAATGACATAGGCAAAAATATGTGTTCTTGCTTGAAAGTGTGGTCCTGAGAATCCTGTACACCATGAACACAGATACTGTTATGTTTTGAGTGGTAGAGATGGTAAAAGCGTTCATGAAAAAAACATATTGCCTTTCTTTTATGCATACCAGTAATGATTGCTTTTAAATGGACTTTCTCACACAATTCCTCTATTAAAATTCCTAAAGTTATCAACTCAGACCCCATGGATTTGTAGTCTTGAGATTAACCTTTTAATGTTTAACTGTTAGAAAAGTTCTTATTGTAGCCCAGTGGCATTCAGCTATTTCTGGCCTGTAAGTAATAAAATGGCTAAATCTCACCTCATAAACCCCCATAGCTTACATTCTTGCCTATTCCTGGTAGTATTGTAGGGATAGGTGGTTGGGGTGGGAAACTGATGGGCTGAAGAGTGGCTCAGAGCACCACGTCTCCCAGGCTGCTAGGTAGCAAAAGGACTGAATCCAAGGCTCTTAGGTTGCTTGGATTCCCAGCTGGGACACAGCCGCAATGAGCTGGCTGCTTACCTCCCTGTGAAAACTTGCCTTTTGGTTTCAGCAAATCAACATCTCTAGACAAAAGAAAAAGTCGGCTTTTCTAGAAAATTCCTAATCATCTGTTTTGACTCTCGCTCAGTTCCCTCCGACCATGGTTTGGATAGACCCTTGGATGGGTCCAATTCATGTCAATAAGGCATACATCTAGTACTGATGCAGTGACGGCAGAATCTCAGTTTTCATTAAAAGATTTTCTTTTTTAGCCCTAGTGGTTGCTAAGAAAAACTTGGAATGTGAACTGAATGCAGCGGCTTTACTTACAGCTGCTTGGAGACACGAAAGAGGAGCAGCAGATGGGGAAGCAGCAGCGGTTGCTAGAGCACAAAGCCAGCAAGAAAGCCAGTTGCTCCCACACCTGCAGAAACAGGCATGGTTCTCATTTTTCAGGGGGTGGTGGGGGTGTGAAAGGCTGGTTAAGAGGAGAAATCTGCCTGGGGAATGGACATGGCGAATGAGCAGGGATGGCTGTGGCAACAACAGCAGGGAATAGGATCAGGAGGAAAGTTTACTCACCCTTCCCTGCCTCATCACCTGTCTCAGATACTCAGACATTTGCTGCTATCAGCCAGGGTATGCGGTTCCCTATCTGAGAAGTTCTTATCTAGTCTAAAACTGCTGATGTTGTTTTTTTAAGAGATAGCTTCCATTGTAGCTAAGACTTCTGATTTTGTAAAGCCTGCATTCTTTCACAATGAAGGATTGCCATATAAACTCTGTTGCAGCATAGTGTAAGATATGTGAATTCCTTAGCCCTTTTTTTAGCCTTCTATGAGCAAAAAGATAGCAAAATCAATTTAAACCAGATAGGTCCAATAAATAAAGGAGGGGCAGGGGGAACCACCTCTGCTGAGAGCATATGTGGTTTTTCAGCTAAGGGCATGTATTTTTGGAAACCGTGACAGCATCTCAGTGGGACAGCAGTAGGTAGTTTAAGCTCCAGATCTGACTTATGTTAAAATAATCACAATCTGATGGAGATAACCTCAGCAAGTTATTTTATTTGCCTTCCCTCTGTGCTTTAGAAGAGAAAAATCTTAAATTTCCATTGATTTTGGGGAATGTAAACAAATTATTTTAACTAATGCGCTGCTATTTGTCTCGCAGCAGTGCTTGGCGTAACTCCACAAAATTACTTTCCAGGATGCAGATCCTCATTAGAATTGCTCTGAAGGCAAACCTGTAGTGAGAGTTCCCACCACAGCCTCTTGCCTCACCACACGCTGCTGCCCTCTCAGATGTACTCATTCAACTGTTTGTGTATCTGTGCTCCAAAGCAGACCAGTGAAATGACCTTTGGTGTGCACAGTAGTTGTTTTTCGAACCCTGCTGTTTTCACACAGGGACCTGTTTTCACTGATCCCATTTCTAGAACAGACCACTTGGGGCTGTTTGGGAAGGTAGTGCACAGTGGGAGGTGAGCTTGCCTATGAAAGGGCGGGACAAGGACCTCTAAAATGGTTTTCACAGAATCGTAGAATGGCTTGGGTTGGTAGGGATCATGTAGGTCCAGCCCCGCTGCCGTGGGCAGGGACACCTTCCACGAGACCAGGTTGCTCCAAGCCCCATCCAGCCTGGCCTGGAACACTGCCAGGGATGGGGCATCCACAGCCTCTCTGGGCAGCCTGTGCCAGTGCCTCACCGCCCTCACGGGGAAGAACTTCTTCCTTATATCTAATCTAAATCTGCCCTCTTTCAGTTTAAAGCTGTTGCCTCTTGTCCTGTCTCTACATGCTCTTGTAAAAAGTCCCTCCCCGGCTTTCCTGTAGGCCCCCTTTAGGTACTGAAAGGCTGCTATAAGGTCTCCCCGGAGCCTTCTCTTCTCCAGGCTGAACAACTCCAAGTCTCCCAGTCTGTCTTCATAGGAGAGGTGCTCCAGCCCCCGATCATCTTCGTGGCCCTCCTCTGGACCTGCTCCAACAGGTCCGTGTCCTTCTTGTGTTGGGGCCCCCAGAGCTGAATGCATATTGTTAGTGAGAAACTAGGGATGAGGGTGTTGTGCAATGTGATGTACTTGAATTTGAGGAAACAAGAGTCGAAAGAAGCAGTTCAGGCACTTAATACCTATCCATCCATCCATCCATCCATCCATCCATCCATCCATCCCTGCATTTGGAAAGAGTACTGTCAAATACATGAGCCTTGACAGAAAATCCTTGGGAAAGAATCAGGAGAGAGCCAACACACTCTGTGGGCTCATTTTACCTAGAGACATCGAGTTAGATGTGCTTGGAATGAAACATAGGCTTGTTGAAAGGAGAGTTTGGGGCAATGAGGTCACAGGATGGAATATGAAACTTTGATCTGGGAAACTGACATTTTGAAGCTGATGTCTGGTATTTTATGAAAAACGCATTGTTGATAAGAAGGTACTGCAAGGAACATTTTACTTTTAGATGTAACAAATGTACCATCCAAAACAGAGTTTGTAACCAAACTTCTCTAGGACTGTAACCAAATAGGTCTGCTCAGCTATTTCACTAAGGTGCTGGAGATGTGGAAAATGAAGGATATATCAGTAAGGTATTGTATAAATATAATATGCTTACTAATTCCCCTGTTTCATATTATTCTGCAGGAGGTATGGAGTTAAATCATAAGAGTCTTCTATAGGGAAAATGAAAGGAAATGCAACAATTACAAAGACCAGGAAAAGAATGACAGCTGTTTTTTCCAAAGAGCATACCAAAAATCCTTCAGAGATACATAGGTGAGCACTTTTGGATTATGCTGTCTGATCTACTGTAATGAAGCTACTGAGGCATTTTCTAGGGCAGTGAGGCCATGGGCAGAATTTAGGACTGAAGGGACACCTCACAGGTAAAGATTATTTCTAAAGAGGGAGGTGGAAACAAAAAGAAGCTGAGTGAAATAGCATGTGCGTATTTATAGGTAGGGGTGGGACCTTATTATTATCGATTCCTGTCCCTATTTTGGCACTGGTTTCTATGGTGTGCTCACCCGGGTTGTCTGGCTTAGTCACAACCCCACAAGCATGCAGCTCCCCAGTCTCAAAGGGAAGGCACTGAGTGCAGCAGCGTTGTGTGTCTGCTCCTACACGGATCTGGGTGCAACTGGGCAAAAAGAAGCCCACACATGCTTGCAAGCAAAGAATAAATTTAGAAAAAAACACATAGAATCATAGAATCACAGAATGGCTTGGACTGGAAGGGACCATCAAAGGCCATCTAGTCCAACCCCCCTGCGGTGAGCAGGGTCACCTTCAACTAGACCAGGTTGCTCAGAGCCCCGTCCAGCCTGGCCTGGAATGTTCCCAGGGATGGGGCTTCTACCGCCTCTCTGGGCAACCTGGGCCAGGGTTTCAACACCCTCGTTGTAAAAAATTTCTTCCTTATATCTAGTCTAAATCTGCCCTCTTTTAGTTTAATGCCATTTCCCCTAGTCTTATCGCTACAGGCCTTGCTAAAAAGCTTTTCCCCATCTTTCTTATAGGCCCCCTTTAAGTACTGGAAGGCTGCAATAAGGTGTCCCCAGAGCCTTCTCTTCTCCAGGCTGAACAACCCCAATTCCTTCAGTCCGTCTTCATAGAAGAGGTGTTCCAGCCCTCAGGCTTGTTATTTCAACCCTGTTCTGTGCATATCATTTCTGGTTGGCTGAATGCAAAAAGTGCTTGTTTTAAAGAACTTGTTTTGGGATTAGTTGAATTAATGGAGGGCCAGAAAGCAGTTTTCATCAGACTCCTCTGTAAGAGCTCGGACTGTCTGTTTTGCAGCGATGGGAAAACTTCAGTGCAGAAGTCCAGTTCGAGTATGGTCAAACAATATTTTTCTCTCTTGTAAGAAATAATGCAAGCCTTATGACCTGAGGGTAAGGTGCAAGACAAATTACAAAGGAATGTAAAACACACCTTGTGCTGTAACACGAGTATGACAGGAGGCACCCCAGCCCCCAGTGGGAACAGCTGAGGTGGGAGTTAAGCAACACGTGGCTTCATTGGAAGGAGCCTGGACTGCACCAAGTGTGGCTTGGGCAGGCAAGGGCAAGACACGGGGTTTGGCCAGGGAGTGGGTACATGTTTAAGTGCCAACTAAGTCAGGCACAGGCTTCACTCAGGCTCTAGCAAGCAAGCACAGATTAATGATAACAGCCAAGGGAGCTGAGATATTTCGTACCTGTTATTGCAGTCATCTTAGATTGCTTTTCAGAGGCAGAAGGCTCATTGCTAGTTTATTGACAAGCAGTGACTCGTCACTGCTTCCAGCTCCCCCACCAAGCACCCTTCTCATTTAGCTGTTGCTAGATCCCTGCTTTTCATAAGCAAGCCTGGAGATGAACATTTCATGTTGCAGCTACCACTGGCCAAATTTCATGAATATGTTCTTACATATGATTAAACTGTTTTTATACCTTGTTTCTGCACCCCAAGTATTGTGGTGCAAATGAGGGCTCTATACTGTTCCCTGGTGTTCTGGAAACTTGTCCCTATGTGTACAAGTTGATACAGTGTGTTAAGAAATGCATCTTTCCAGCTCAGTGCTTACTTTTATTCTCAGCTGGGGCAGGGCATAAGGCTTAGGCATTGTTTAAAACATGAAAACTCTTCCAAATGTATTGGCAGATAAATACAGAAGCTCATAATTCGTTGCCCTATGTAAAAATGCTGTGTAAAACTAGGTGAGCAAAAATATCCAAGAATTATGTGGAAACTTTCTCGTTACTGGGATCACAAAACATATTGGCTCCTGGGTGTGATCCTTAAGGCCCAAACTCCCCAAATCCCATGAAGCTCCTGTAATGGAGCAGGATGCTTTAAAAAGCATAACACAAATCCTATGAACCACTTAATGGATCTTGGATCTACCTAAGGTGAAGTTGGCACCTTGCATTGGATTATTGTCCAGCATTCCTCCTCAAAATCACCTCTGCTGGTATTTATATAGCATGAGCAGGAAGCATAGGATGAATGCTATTTTTCATACTAAATATAATGTTTGCATCCATTGTTCCTTGTCAGTGATTTTGGGCTATATGCACTGTATTTTTAAAGGTGCTAATTGAGCTAGGAACCTTCACTGAAGGGAAGTTCCACTCCAAAAAAACCCCTCGCAAGAAAAAGCCTTTTGGCATGCCATGGAACTTTAAAACCTGCCACTTTGAACTTTAACAGTGGTACTTGCAGGGAAAAAAAGGTCTAGAAGTAACTCAGGGGCAGTAGGCAGCAATGCTTCTCCAAAGGCTCCTATTCTTTTGTTCTAGGATGGACAGATGGATAGATGCGTAGCTGGATCCAAGGAGGATGTGACAGTATTAATCTTAGAAGCCCCTGCTGATTCAGTCTCTCTGACCACAGAGTCTCTAATTGCTCAGCGAAGATGGACAACCTTGTGGCTATTAACATGATGTAGCCTTTTGGAAGCCATGCTTAAACTGTTCGTAATGATCCATAGTGACTCAAGAGTTACTGGTTGTGCATGTAGCTGTAGATGTTATTCCAAAAGCAAGCAATATTTTAGAAGTAGGTGTATAGGTGGGGAATAAAATGGTCATTTCACATTTACCCTCATTACTCTGTCTGATTAGATTACAGACCATTATAAAAATTCTTTTGTAATGATGAAATTCTGCAGATAAGAGGAACTATATGTTTTATCGTCTGTACACCTACAAAAAAATCCCAAATCTTATATTTTATCTCTTCTTCTATATGACACAATCTTTCCAAAACCACATTGAATACACCCAATGTCAAGTTCAACTTAACTTCGACGCTTCTGCACTCAGAAGCAATCCTGCAGAGTAACTTTCTTCCATTCTGACACTGTCTGTGGATTCTAAATCAGTACAAACTGCAAAATGAGGAACCCTGAAAGTTATAACTGAAAAAAGCAATTGCCCTACTTCATTAATTCCGCCAACAATTCCATGTGTGATTTACACTCATGCTCCCACTTCAACTTCCTTTCAGCCCATAAACTGTTTTGAGGTCTAATTTATATTACTTCAAGTATTTCTCTGACTTTGCTGAAGACAGCAAATAAATCTGCCCCTTGTCTTTCTGATTGCTAGCATTCTTTAGCACTTAGCAAAAGTTTTTTCACAATTTGTGTGTTGTGATTTTTTGTTCTAGAGTATTGCTTTATATTGAAATAACAGTATCAAATTAATTTGATCTGATCCCTGGAGCTGAATTCCAACCACCAGGCCACACAGGGAATATATCTTTTATTTATAATTCATTTACTACCGAAAATCATAGTGGCAATTTCATTAAATGAAACATATTCCAAACCTAAAGCCCATTAATATGAACTTATCATTGATCTGACTTTATTAACTTTACTGACTTGTTCTATTTGTTTCCAGAGGATTAATAAAAATATTTTTTCCACTCTATTTTTTAAAAAAATATGTATGTATAGAATTCTTTTAAATAGTTCAGAGATAAGTTTTTCAGAGCAAATAAAAGAACTGTCCTCTTTTCTAATAATAAACTTTAAACAGGACACTATTCCTTAAAGTATAGAAAAGGTTAGTCATTCTAAAAGTCAAATCTGCCTGGAATTATTTCTCTAAGGGTTAAAAATAAAATGCACTTTTAAAACTAAAGCAGGCTGAATAACAATCCAATTTTAACCTCACTATTTTTTTTGAATAGTGTAGTGTAGTCCTCCTTTCTTATCAGCTGGGCAGGGATTTCCTGCTACTGAGCACACATTTGTGTCTTAGACAATATAATGGGTATGTGCATTAGCTATTGTATTGCTCTTACAGTGCAGCACAAATAAGCAATAGAAAGCTGTGTTATCTTTCTCTCAAAAGATATTTTCTGCTGTCTGTATTAATTGGCATTTCAGATTATGTGCTGTCACTTTTACATTTTGCTAAGGAAAAAGAAAAGGAAAAATATGTATTACAGCTATTGTTGTTATTAATATAAAGCCTGACTTTTCTTATAGAGATTTATTTGAAATGACACTGTGGAGCTTGACAGTTCTTGTTGGTTATTTTCACTTACTAGACAATTTTGCATGCTATTGGCATGGGGACGTGGTCTCAGGCAACAACTTTTTTCTATTGATTAATATTCTAAATGAAATAAATATTGAAGCAAAGAGTAAGCCTAAATAAAGTCTAAATTACTATGCTAGATAAATCTCAGTAAACAATTATTGAAGAGAAATTTGGTGAAACACATAATAAATGATTGAATATTCAACTGATAAATACCTTTTCTGCTGGATGAGGGACTAAGGTGCACACAAATTATTGGCTTTATTTGGAAATTTTGAGGTGCTCATATACTGGCTTTGGAGTGTGTGTTATTCCTTCCTATAATTCAGTCATTTCAGGTCATTTTAATATTACTTCTTCTGTTTCTTTATTTTAAGGCAGTTGAAGATGTTTAGGAGTTAAACATGACTGAGCCAGCCCTACATGTATTAAAATGTGATATTAAATTGAAAATTGAATCTTGTAGATCAAAACTTTTTCTCTTCAGCAAAGACCCAGAGTGCCACTAAAAACCTGGTGATCAGCCAGATTTAGTAACTTAGTACTGAGAAACACACTGCTATACTGAATTCTGTGAATTGTTAGTTAAGGTGTTAAGCTGGGATATGACACTAAAAATGACCATTCTTTCCTCAAAATAAACACGAAAGTTAGAATATGTCTGCTCTAAACCTGCAAGTGGATGTACTAGAATGGTGAATTTTAAATTAGTGCTCTGCAGCCTTGGAGATCAGTAGATAATAAAGAAAGTGCGCAAATACGTCCTACAGCAACATGATTCAGCTGGTTTTTAAATGACAAGAAAAAAACCTCTTTTTGTTTCAGGTTTGTTTTAGTCTCTATAGCATGCATCCGTCTTATTCCAAAGGAGTTTTGCTAGGGCTCTGTGTGTTGGTCATGACTTTTTCACCTTATTTTTGTGTTCCATCTGCTGATGCCATATTGAGTTTTAAGGACTGCTTCTTTGTGTGTGTGTATCTGTTACGGTAGGCTTTTAATTATGTGGTCAGTATGAGCCAAATGCATGTGTGTGTCCCCCTGCCTTTTCCTTCCACAGGTGGAAAGCCTTGGAGAGTGGGAAAAAAAATCACAAAATCATAAAGAAGATGAGTCTGACCTCTTTCCAGCCTATTTTCAGACCTCTCTGTTCTCCAGCTTTAAGCGCGCAAGCACTCCAGAGCTTCCAGAAACAGATTTCCAGACAATGACTGCTGTGTCCGTGCTGCTTCCATTTCCTTGGTCTTCCTTTCTCCTGGCCACTGCACTCTTCTGTCTGTGCTGGTCTGGCAGGTGATTCTCCGAATGCCTTTTGCTGCAGGTTCTAGGACTGCAGAAATTTTTTTTTACAATCTGATAAGCCAAACTCACCAGAGTTTAATTTTTTTTCATGTGTAGAAACTCTTCTCCATGAAGGTATTTCATCAGCATTTGAGAAAAGGAAGGTCTTCCGTACAGAATGGCCTCCTATGGCTGTTCTGATTCACAATGGGATGCATCAAGCTTTTATAAGTGAGAGGGCACAGTTTTCTCCTTTTTACTGTAAGCTCTTTGTTAAGACTGCTCCACTTATCCATTTATCACTTATGTGAAAATCTTCTGCTGTGACTACTAGTCATTGATGTGAATACTAGTTATCAATGAACTATAGGTAATCCAGCCCCATGAAAATGCTTATCTTTTATTTTCACAGTTGTATTGGGTCTGGTTGGCCAACATTGGGCACCACAAACAACTGTGATGTGTTAACCTTGGCTGACCACCAGATGCCCACCCAGTCTCTCTCTCATGCCCTCTCCTTAGCAGGGTAGGAGAAGAAAATACACTGAATAAGCTCATGGGTTGAGATAAGGACAGGGAGATCACTCACCAGTTACTGTCACTGCAAAACAGGCTTGACTTGGGGAAATTAATTTAATTTATTGCCAGTTAATAACAGATGAAGATAGTTAGAAATAAGAACAAAACTAAAAGCACCTTCCCACCACCCCATTCTTCTTCCCAGGCTCATCTTCACTCCTAACTCTTCTACCTCCTCCCCCCAAGCAGCACAGGGGGATGGGGAAGAGAAGTTGTGGTCAGTTCATAACACTTCAGCTCTGCTACTCCTCCTCTCCATGCTGTTCCCCTGTTCCAGTGTGGGGGTCCTTCCCACGGGATGCTGTCCTTCATGGAGTTCTCCAACACGAGTCTTTTCCATGGGCTGCAGTTTTTCAAGAACTACCCCAGCATGAGTCCTTCCCACAGGGCACAGTCCTTCAGGCACAGACCGCTCCAGCGTGGGTCCCCCACAGGGTCACAGCTCCTGCCAGCAAACCTGCTCCTACATGGGCTCCTCTCCATGGGTCCCAGTTCCTGCCAGGAGCCTTCTCCAGCGTGGGCTTTCCACAAGCTGCAGCTTCCTTCAGAGCACATCCACCTGCTCTGGCGCGAGGTCCTCCACAGGCCTCAGTGTTAATATCTGCTCCACCATGGTCCTCCCTAGGCTGCAGGGGGACAACCTGCTTCACCATGGTCTTCCCGTGGGCTGCAGGGGAACCTCTGCTCCAGCGCCTGGAGCACCTCCTGCCCCTCCTTCTTCCCTGACCTTGGGGTCTGTAGGGCTCTTTCTCCCACATTTTTCTCATTCCTCTCACAGCAGCCACAGCCTTTCTTAAATACGTTATCATGGGCTCAGCTTTAGCCAGTGGTGGGTCCATCTTGGAGCTGGCTGAAGCTGGCTCTGTCCGACTGGTGTCTCCTTACAGAAGCCACCTCTCCAGCCCTCACTACCAAAACCTTGCCACCTACACCCAGTACAACAGCTTTGCTAAAGCCAAATGTAGTTATGGCTTCTAGTGAATGCATTTAAACATACAGGGAGAGTATGAAGAATGCTGAGCATGTGACAGGGCCATGGCAAAAGAATGTCAGTTTATGGTAAAGGCCTAAAAGCTGACAATGGAAAGAAAATTTAAACTGCTAAGAAAGTTTTTTTTGTTAATTTTCTGTGACTATTTGACTAAGCCAGGTTTTTTTTGTGGATTAGCACATATTTTGTCTTCCGACCATCCTACCCTGATGACTGAAGGTCATGAGGATGAGTGCATGGTTCATGAACTTCCTTCTTGATTTCAAGGTATAAAGGATGAAATTAATTCCTGTGCAAGTGAGCCATCATGGAACATGATGAGGACTATGCAATGGGACAGCTATCACACTTACTTCTGGAGATGGGTCAAAGACTCCTTTTAGCATGAAATTAGTATTAAATCCCCGAAACGTTTAGAATTTCCGTTTTCAAATCTTTTTTTCCATCCTGTTTGTATTTATATTGGTTTAGTTCAAGAAGTATGCTGAATTCTGGGGAAAAAATATATATATTTCTTCCTTTGCTAAACAAAAGGTAAATAAACTTTCTAAGACAAGTCCCCTCACAGTATGATGGTAATAAGAAAACATATTGCTTAAGAGTTAATTGTGCTATTTCATATCAAAAGTGTTTGTCCCAAAAGATTCATAAATATTTATTGTACTGTAAATATTATTTTCCTTTTTTTTCCTATTTGCTTCTCTAGACTTTCTTAATGGCTTTACTAACAAAAAGTTTGTTGAGAATTATATAAAATCCCTTTCTTGATGCTCATTAGAACAATTCATTGAATATTAAACATACTAGAAAGCTCAGTGTTTGGTATCTATTTTATGACTGGATAAGTCCTAAACAGGTCACAGGCCTCAGTTTAAGGATGTTTGTTTGTAATAAAAGCTCTCCCGCACCTGGCTTTGTGCTTTGTAAGAAACTGTTTTTCTCCAGGGTACAATTACATCAAGCTTTTTTTCCAGCCCAGCAAGAAGAAAGGATAATGGGCAAAACTCAAGTTACACCAAATATTTGGTCTAGAGTTTGGCTTTGCAATCTATTGGATATTAAGCATAAGAGTCTGAAATCCCATGAGAACAATAGGTTACTATTTTGTGGATGTTTTAAAAGGCTCTAATTTAGACTAAACTTCCTTTAATTTTTTAGTTCGTATCAGAGCCTTAAGTCAGGAGCGTGAACTATGTTTTAACTAAATTTTCCCATTCTACCAAGAAAAAAGATAGTGTTTTTCTTAGTAAAGTTTAATATTACTAATGGTTCCTATTCTATGGAAGGGATTTTAGAAGCTAATTTGGATTAACTAGGAGTATTATTATTCTTTCTAATTGATTAAAAAGCATTCTTGTTCTATACCAATGCTCTGTTTTGTATGGTACCTCCAGCTGCATGAGGCAGAGGTAAGGGAAACCACACTCCTGTAGATGGGTGTTCCAGAAACACGGGCTTGATGGCAGAAGACAGAATAACATGGAAACCACTTGCAAGTTATAGTTTCAAATTAAACACACTGTTGAAACATACCCTGTAGTTACCCTTGCAGAAAGGTAGTGGTGGTGACACTGAAACAATACTTCAGCAACAAACCCTTTTGAGAATGTTGCCCAGAAAATCCATTGTCAACCTAGAGAATTATAGGAAATGAAGTGTGATTTTACTAACAAGTCCATACAAATAAACCCCTGTATAAAACTGATACGAGAATGAGGGTCTTTAGGGAAAAACTGTCATCTAATGCACTGTAAGATTATGCCAACAGCTAGACATCACCTCTTTTCCATATTCTTCATTTTCTACTTCTGTAACTGCACTGTTCCAAGAATGCAAGAAGGAATGGCTTCAAGTGAGATATGACATACTTTATTAGATGAGCTGACATAGAGCAGTCATATATTCTTGTACAAAATTAGACATCTAAAATGTTAATATGTTTATAGAAATGCTGCATGTAACACCATCAAATTGTTTTCATAGTTCCATCGTTCACCTCAGAGTATCTAGAATAAGTGCAAGCACTGAAGTGATTTCAAGCAGCCAGATGCTATTGTGGATGTGTGTATATGTGTATATGTGGATGTTTTTACATTTGTTGTTTTATTTAAGCTGCTGGAGGAGGACAGGGAGACTCTCTGATACTACTTTCCATTTAGACAGTGATGACAGACTATATGAATTTTTAGACTGAAGCATATGAGACAGTGCAAAGTTATCACACTAGTTTAACAGGTGGTAACTTGGGTTCCTGTGCAAATGTGAATGACAAACACTTTAAAAGCCACATATCTCAGAAGATCCTTTTTAAATTGTCCTACACTACTCTTAATGACATTTATCAGAGATAAAGCATGTGTATTATAAGATTTTTCAGAGATTACAGACATCTAAAAATAAAATGTTTTAATAGATGATCGTTCACAGTTACCGTCATTTAAGTAACTTCTGATTAAACAAATGACTGAATCTTCACCCAAACAGGGCATCATATGTGGGCTGGGATGAAACTCTGCTTATGAACCATTAGGCTCTTAGGTTCTCAAACCCATGCAATGTTAATAATTAGTTAGTCATTTATCAGATTTTAATATAGGTATTCAATTTTTGCTGAGGCACACTGACTCCAGATGGCATAGAACTTATCATTTTCCACGCAGTGACACTTTGGCAAGGTTTGGGACACACAGGAAAGGAGTGATAGACCACATCTTCTATAGTACTGATCCAGGAAGGGGACACGGTTTAAGTTCCTCCCTGTCCCAGGGAAAAAGCACGGGTTTGGCTACAAGCTGTAAAACTTCATCATGCCAAAGGTGCAAAGCCATGAATTTGAAGACATAAAGTGTCTGTTTTATTGCACCTGTCTTTGCCAATGCTTCTCTCCACAAGTCTGGTCCTCGGCCATTAAAGAGGTCCCATTGATCTCCTGCTCTGCTGAATGTTGGGAACAAGCTGGTTTTTTCTCCACCTTTCCTTGATGTTCTCCTGTCTTCTGTCCTTTGAGTCTTTACTCTTTTCCTCACTTACCATGTCCTATCTTTTCCTTTTCTGTGGATCTTCAGACCAGTGAGATTACCCTGCAGGAAAGAAAGAAATGGGCAAGTAGTTTCTGAAAGATATATGACTCTTTCAGGTGGGGAGTCATCATGTTTTAGCTTTTGAATGTTACATTAAATATGCAGCATTAAAAGGACTTTATATAGACAGATTCTACTGATAGCTGTGCACAACATAGGGAATCTCTGCTTCTATATTTATCTGGAATCTCTATTTTAAGTTATTTAAATGAGGGCTTGTTTGTTTTTAAATTTTATCTTCATGAAATACTAATGTTTGAATGGACAAATTGTTTTCTTCTAACTCTGGATTCCCTTGGTATTATGTGTATTTCAGGCTAGACTCTTGACAGTCCTGAAGTCTAATTTCTTTTCATGTACATACTTGAAGCTTAAGAATATGCTTTAAATCTAAAGCATTAAAAAAAAAAAGAGAGGGTTTCCTTTTATACAGTCCCCAGCAGAAGAGTGTTCTACTTTCCATTCAGTAACAGTGCTTGGACTATATCAAATGCAGTTTTAAAAGTGAGGTCATGATGCTATGATTCAAAATTTGTCAGATGTAAAGTCATAAGGGATTTTTAGAAGATGAAAAGACTAGACTTCTGATGTGACCTGATGCAGCTGAGTAACTCCCAAAGTCACAAGTCAGTTTCTGACTATAAAAGAGACATCTGATCAGATTGTCATGCTTTATGTTTAATGGAGTGTTACAAGGACTTTGACACAAACCATTACCCACTATTTACTTATTCAAGGCAGAAACCTACTGGAAAATTGAAAGAAATTATCCATACTTTAACAGCTTTGAGCAGATTGCAGTATGATCAAAATTTCTAAAACATGCTCTTTTGAGAACACTGGTATTAAATACTCTTGAATTCTTGTATTGTGCTTTAATCATTATGTTTTACTAAATAATTTTTAACCTCAGGGTGCTAAATAGAAATGTTGCCAATATTGCAATTTATATCTGCCATACATAGCCATGTTACAGAAAGATCTATTATTGACTAGATTCAAATGGTAATCAGTTGCGAACATGTTTTTCTTTCACATCTTACCATTCTTCGAACAAAACTATGTTAGTCAATTTTTTTAGTATTTACAGTATCCTTGGGAATCAAAGCCATTGTAAAAATCACTAGCAATAACTCCAGTCTTTGACGTTATTAAGAATTTGAATTTTCAACTAAAAGAAGATGCTCAGAGGAATCTTGGTCACATCAAACTGCACAGAGGAAACATGCTATTGAATAATTACTTCAAAGCCTATTGGTTGCTACTCAAAAATGAAAAGCTGCTAAAATCATAATGCTTGTCTAGAGAGGGATGCTATTGTGAAATAACCAGTGAAGCAAAGCATGATACCTCTTTTGCAAATCCACAGTTATTACACATTGGGAGAGTGTGTGATTAGTGTGGACTAGTTCTGAAACTTAGAAAGATAAATGATTTGAAGACTCTCTGAGGGTGGTATAAACATGCTCACATAAGGAAGAAGAGCGAAGTAAATATTCCAAGCATTTTTTTTTCCCTGCAGAAATGACCAGGACTTATATAATTATTCTTATATGTGATTACCAGATGAGTTCACTGCGGACACCAAATATGAGCTAAGCAAGCAGATTATATTTTCATTCAGGACACTAATGACATTATAGAAAATATGAAAAAAAGAATTCTAAGCCTCTGACAACTTTTGGAAATCCTGTAGCTAATAGAAAAGGATCACAAATAACACAGGGACTCTTCACTTTTCATTGACTGATATAGTGTAAATCTTCTTACACGAGTCAAAGTACACATTCTCACCAGGCTAAAGTGGACCCAAGCACTGCTTGTCTGCAGAGGAGAAATCCAGGTGCTTCAGGGTATACTTCAAAACCAAGTAGAATAAAATGTTAAGTATTACTTGAGAAAGAAGGGTTTTGAACAAATAACTGAATCAATTTACTAATCGGTATCTTTATTAAGTGGAATCCATTGCTGAATTTTTGTGTGGATTTTATTTCTGATGAATCCTGTAATTGTAGAGATTTTTATCAGATTAAGCTTTGCCCTACAAGGCAAAGGATCAAATTGTTTTTCACCATCTAGCTGCATTAAGAGGGCCTGGAGGTCAATCATATCAGCAAAACATCTATCTATGTCGGGGGAAGAAAGCTGACTGGAAAGTATTTCTGATATCTGCAATGATATTAAAAGTAATTTTCAAGAGCCAGGTTTAAGTGAGGACTTTTACATACATTTGAATAGTTTACTATTGAAATGCTCATATGGTTTCCAATATTTTAATGACATGTAAATTTTAATGAAAGGATGTGCACAACACCACACTTCTTTGAGGCAGAATGGCATCTTTGTCACCACTTGTAAATGTCACAAAACATATCTTAAGACCTGATTTTCACATGCACTGTATCCGGAAAATATTTTTAAAAGAACTCTGGTCCCTTTAGACAGATTTCTTTGAGAGTTCTACTAAATCTGGTGCCCCAAAAAGGAAGTTGCTCATTAGACCACCTAAGTGGAAATAATTGAACATCTCACAGAATCATAGAATCATTGAATAATTTAGGTAGGAAGAGACCTCCAGAGGCTGAATCCAACTCTCTGCTCAAAGACGCAGCTGTCACTAGTAACCAGCTACCTGCTGGACCGATGTCATTGGTCACAATCCCTTGAGCCTGTTAGTCCAGTGAATTTTCCACACACCTTATTCATCCACTTAACGTGCCCAGATACTGCCAATTTGGCCGCAGGCATGCTGTTGGACACAGTGTCAAAGGCCTTACTAAATCAAGGCAGGCAACATCCACTGCTCTTCCCCTGTCCAAAGCACTGATCATGTCATTGTAGAAGGCAACCAAGTCAGTCAGGCATGGTTTACCCTTCATAAACTCTTTCTGACTGTTCCAAGTCACCTTCTTGTCTTCCATGTGTTTGGAGACTGTTTCTGGGAATATTTGCTCCGTAACTTTCCCACGGGCTGAGAGTGAGTTAAGGCTAATCAGTTGTCTGTAGTTCCTGGGTCCTCCTTCTTGCCCTTGTGTTACTGGGCAATAATATCTCATTAATGGAAGTGTGCTTTTTTACCATCTGAGCGAAACTATTGCAAGAGTTCGCTTATGAGAGGAAGTCCTAAAAGAAGAGACGCCATTATAAAACAGGATCTTGGATGAAAAAAGAGCTCCACCTCTCCTTACAGAAATGTAATTCCAAAACCTAAACACATATTAAAATTATTTGTGGAGGTCAGACTACAAAGACCTGTGAGTCTTTGTATTACAGGACTGGCTTAATAATGGTTTAATGAACTACATTCACTTCAATTCAGTATTTCTCTAGATATGATTTTTCCTGGGTGTGAAATTGAAGTAAGAGGACTGAAATGGAAAATAATGGGACTGAAAGGTCCTCTGGACAAAGATACCCCAAGTCAAGCTTGTAGATGAAAACTTTTTTTAGTAAAATGCCAGTCTTATCTAGAAATACGAAGCATGGAAGCTCTGTCTAAACTATGTAGTGAACTGCCCCTAAATAACTAGAGAATTTTTATGAAAGAAGGCTAAAAAGGATGAAGAATAACTCCTGTTTATCAAGAGTAAATACCATTCATGGTAACAATGTTTTACCTGTTCATTGCAAGATACTGTAAGAAAACTCAAGGCTAAAGTGACATAGATAAAGCTTAGTACTAAACTGAGATAAGAGATATAGCTTGGATGCCACAGCAGTTTTAATTTTTCCCAGTTTTAAGAAAATGTTGATTGTAGTGCATGTACAGATGCATTTATTACAGAAGATAGTTTTCAAACAGAAGCTATATTGGTAAGCTAAAACGTTTGCAAAGAGTGGACAAAACTGGTTGCTTTGCTTCCAGCAACTCGTTTGAAACATGTTCAGTAAATGTATAGCTGTCACTGTGACTATATCTTGCATTCCAATCAGAACCTGAGGCAGGGAAAATTCCCTCTCATATTAAGGCTTATTGGCATAGCCCATCCTTTTCAGTACTTAGGACTGAAATTACTGTCCTAAGAGAAACCACTGAAAAGATAATTGTTTAACAGGCCAGTCAACCTACAATATGTGAGGAATGTACTTTTAAAATTAATTTTACCTTGTCTTATTAAGTAGTTATCCTTTCACGAGAGAGCTGTTTGAATCTCATTTGACTGACTCCTCATTTATATGATGAAAAATAGGAACTTGCAGGAATTTGTAAATCTGTTGAGGGGCAAGTGGTACTGCTGTAAATGTAAAGTAGAGAAACAGAAGAACAGTGACGGTATCCTTCAAACATAACCCTCATGGCGATTCAGCCAAATAATAAAACTTTTGTAGACCTCTGAATATACCATTGATCAATCAGATGCTGCTTTTACCTCTTATGTCCCCATTTGAAACGATTTTGAAAAGTGCAGAGAATATAGACATAATCTAAGGGAAAAAAACATGGGAACAGTGGAAAGAATTCAACATGTGTAAGTGAATAAAAAGAAGATGAACACATGATTTGTGCCTTCTCTACTGCTATATTCTCATTGAGAAAATGCCAGATGTTAAAGAGATCTTCAGCTTAACAGACTGAAAAGGTAACAATAACTTAAATCTCAAAGATAAGGACTGGCAAATCCAAACTAAAGTAACACTCTATTAAAAATAAAAAAGGCACCACAGATTAATAAAGATGAGTAAGGGTGAAACTAATAAAGATGAATGATCATTAAGTGAACATATGATGGGGAATAATCTATTTTTTTAGTCAGTTAATTAGGTTCTTTAGTTTTCAATTCAATCCCAGAAGGATAAGTGTACTTAACTCAAGCTTAGTCCATGGGGTGCAATGTAGCATAAACCAGATAAAACAACAATCACAGGTATGCTGTCTGATCACATACATACCAGGCTGCATGTCAGATTTTCAAGGCGAGACATGGAGGTGAACAAAAATGGAAAAAAGTTGCAATTTGTTTAGCAAAACAGACCATGTTAAGCTAACTTAGTGTACTAAATAACTTCTTTTTTCTTTTAAAGAGGAGAAATATAAGGACCCTTGCCAATCCAGACAAAGATCCATAGAAGCATAGAATAGTTGAGGATGGACAGGGCCTCTGGCATCATCTGGTCCAAACCCAGGTAGTTTAGTTTAGTTGGGGCTGCTCAAAGACTTCAGTGAGATGTTTAATAAAATCCCGCTTACAGAAGATGGAGATGATGAAGTCTGTAAAGTAACTGTAAGGTAAGTATGTATCTCACTACAGAGATAGTAACAACAGGTAATGATGGAAAGGAAAATCTAAGATGGAAGAGACATTATTCCAGGATGAACTAGAGGACCAGTATTCTCAAATATCTTAGTTCATGGGACAGTGCTAATGAAATTTGGCCATGACAAAGTTCAGAGGCATCATGAACAACTAAAATAGTGTATGCCCTTGACAAATGGAGTAATAGAAAGCATTTTATAGCACAAAAAGTGCATGGTCAGATATTCTGGGACTAACACAATTATTTTTACAATGAATTGCAAATTATTTGGAAATAGATAAAGAAAATTCTGATTATTTCACAGGACTGAGAACCACCTATATGATGCAGCTGTGAAAAGTGTTAAAAATGGGGGAAGTTGCTGTAAATTATTTTCTGATGGCTTAGTACATGAAGGAGTCCAATCTTTAAGTAGCTGCCAAACCAATAGTGTTTTCAGCCTATGTATAAGTAAGGGACTTCCGTGATGATTTGGTTGAGAAGGGGGAAATCGCACTGGGTAAAATAAAATTCCTGATTGACCATTAGGAGCTGTCAAAAGTTGTTCTTGTGGCACGCTGTCTAGATACTTCTTACTAAGCATATGCTTATGAAGGGTCTGGGAAACTACTCCCTTGCTGGAGTAAGGATTGGATTTCAAGAATTCCTGAGGTATTAATGGAAAATGCTTGTATTTCGATGATATTTAGATACCCATCCCTGACAGTTAGTACAAAGAAACATGCATCCTGAGACAGTGGAGTGGCCTTTTTAGCAATATGACATCAGAACTGCCTTTCATGATGGCTCAAATAAAGCTGTGGTAAAAACACGTTAATGTGCAATAACATCCTCAGGATGAAGAACTATGTGTATCTGCAAGGATTTAAGTTGCCATTTCAAGGAATTTCCCATCATACTGAGTCATATCAAGAACATAAAAGTTCTTGATAAGGGCAATTGCTTTGATTAGGTAAAACTAATAAAAAATGAAGTTGATGTCCAATATATATGGTGTCTCGAACTACTCGTATGCACAGAGGTCAACAGCTGTGAGGCAGCATAGTGAATAGAAAATAGCAGGGGGAAGGTTTCACGAAAACATCCACAGAGGGCATTAAAACGTGATTACAACAGCTGCTCTATTGGTACGCGAGAGGTCTCTTCAAGAATAATGAAAAGCTTGTGAGATACGATCAAGCTTAATTTGGATTGTACTTAAACCTGTGGGGGCATTTCAGATTTCTCTGTATTGAGTAGCAGTGAAAGAAATTGAAATCTGTGCAAAGAGTGGAATGGCAGTGCAGAGGATTCAAAAGAATTTGCTCACCTTAGACACTGGCAAATGTAATTATAAATATATCCCCATAGAAAACAGAGGATATGCATAGATCACAGGAGCTTTGGATCAGGCATATGGGACTAGTTTTACAGAAGGCAGAAAAGCAGATAAATGGAATACCAAAATCAATTGGGAAAACAGACTGTTCGTACAGCTTCATCTAGAAATGTTTCCGCCTTAGATCTTCTACTTCTGCACTGTGTGCGGCTTAATTGTACAGAAGCATTTGGCCCAGTGTTGCCAATACATGCTGCCTCTGGCAGCAGACTGGCTCCGCTCTGAATCAGAGGGAAAGATGCCTCCTCCATCCCACTCCCTGAAATCCTGGGGTTTTTCCTTGGACTTCTTTCAGCTAAACACTGAGTAGCTCTGATCCTGCTTAGCTTTTGCGATCTGAGAAGATCACCGCCTGAAGCGGTATGAATAACTTCAGGTCCCAGTGCAAACAGGTGTGCGGCAACAGTGTGAAAGCTGATGGCAAACATTTCCAGTAGATTCTTCTGGTGTTCTCCTTCATCAAGAAAAACTAAAATATGTACATAACCCCCCTGAAAATCTCTTCCCCCCAAAAAAGACTTATTTCCTCAAAATGCCCTCTTTCACAAAAACCGCTGTAGGCATTAATACCACCAAAACAACCAAACAAAAAAACCAACCCAACCCAAATACCAACCCCCTCCAAGAAAACCAACCCAAACAACCTGGGAAAGCAGAAATCCTGCTAAAAGAGGAAAGACTGTCATTACCTTTTAAAGAGTGCAAGATGTATAATACACATGAAAATATTGCATGGTTCTCCAAGAGATGAGAAAACCTCAGATGGGTATACATCTTAAAGGGATATACTTGTTGTTGAGGGGAATTCACAGTACTGCCAGGCAGTGAATTAAAAGAGCACTACTGAGTTCAGTTACCCTTCCCTGAGAACTGAACCGAAGTATAACTCTTACGACTCATAAATACTTTATTTTTATAGAAGAGTGGATTGGTTTTAAAATTAAATCCACAAAGCTTAAGTTCTATTAATAAGTTAAATTGCTATCTTCCTTCCAGAAATGACTGGACATTTTCTGGTGGGACATTTTTTAAGTCAGGAAGCTCAGATTCACTGAATCGAAACACGCCGATATCAAGAAAACATTTGTCAAAACGCGGCAGATTTCTGATGGGGAAAAAATACCCTGGCTTTCTGCCAGCTTGCCTGATAGCCTTCGTCACTGTATGGCTTTGTTTCCTGACAGGGAGTGCTGGAGCTAGACCTCTGTTAAGTGCCTATTCTCTTGCGTTTAATAGCATCAGGCCCTCCTCTGCCTGTTCAGCTTCAAGGCTTGCCATTGAGGAAGGCTGAGTGCTCAGACAGCAAATAATCCAGAAAAGCTGTCAGCCAAGGAGATTCGCTCTCAGCAATCTGGCAGTCAAAGCACCTGAGTGTTTATTGAATGGGGAACCAGAGAGCCTTCAGAATTAATAGGGAGTTCAAGAAAGCGGAAAACCAGGGTGCGAGCTACCAGTATAGTCCCAAAGCCTTTCCTCTTAATAGACCACTTTGTGTGCTGCAGAGGTGGGAAACCTGCAAGTTTGAAAACCTCTTTGCACTAAAATTTCAGACCCTTTACCTGGCTGCCTGAGATTTTCAGGCAATTTCTAAGCTTCAGAAGCTAAGTTTTAAGAAAAAAATGCTGTGTAATGTGTGACTCGTACTGAAATCACAAGAACTGGCTGTTAAGCAAGCAATACAGTAAAAGGTTGGGTTTTGTTGCAGGAATTGCTATGCTGTCTCGGACCTGTGGTTCACTGAGAACCAAAAGCAGTGCCTGAATTTGGGGGAATATAAGAAGTTACACTAGGCAAATGCATTACAGTCTGTTTCCATGAACATATCATTCTAATTTCTAGTAATTTAATATGAGATTAAACTTTGAAATAAAAAGCTGAATTTCCATTAACAATTGTATCTTTGGATGATAGTGGATGCTAATCTTCCCCAGTATAACTGAAGGCCTCTTCAGTGGTGAAATTTATAGTCCAGTATTGAAAACATTTCTTTTATTTTCATTGGCTTTGAATTTTTTTATATCTTTATTTTATCATTAGAGTGACTAATTTTTAAAAAATCTCTCTCAGATGACAATTCCACCACTATCATTAACAAGATCTTGATCAAAATTTGTAGACTGGATTTGAAGAGTACCATGGAAAAAGTGATTTTTCAAAGCTGAAGCACTATTGAACTCCATCCCATCTTTGTTAATCCAAATACCCAGTATCTGGATTTACTTTCTATTTAAGAGAACTAACATGTACATGGCAGCACGTACATAGAATGATTTGTCACACCTGAGTCAAGCAGACCCTGAAACCTTGCTGTAGGCAAGGGCATGTGCCTTACTAGTGGATATAGGCTAACAGCCAGTCCTATACAGGAGAAGACAAGGGATACACAACCTTTTCTGTGAATGTGAGGAAAGTCACAATTGCTCAATCTAAATTAAAATTTTGCTGACATTTTGGCTGTACTCTCCCAAACTCAAAACAGTTCAGTATTTCATGTGGTTAGCCCCTTTTAAAACCTGTCTCTGTAAAATTATTATCTCTTTTTTAGTGTGGTTGCATTATATGTAGTTATATATAACTATTGCTTTAGCAGAAAACCGGCCAAGAAGAGTCTAGGAATGGCTTAAGGTAAAATTTTCAAAAGCCTGAATGGAAGACAGTCTTTTGAAAATGCTATTTAGATTTCAATAGAAGAGTGAAGCTATGGTGCTAAGATTTATTACATATTCATTTTTGTAAGAGAATGTGTAATAGTTTTGTTGTTTTCAGCAGTGAGAACACAAGTATATAATGAGCTAGAAACTGGCTTTTTTGTACCCTGACTTTGGAGAAATGTAAAAATTCTACTTGGCGCTTTCTCCTTTGAATTACAAATTTGCTAGCTAATGGGGCACAGAATAGAACATCACAAGGCTTGTCCAATTTAACTTCAGCATCATATCTCACCAATGAAACCTGCTAGGTTGATAGACTAAGTGATTTGGGGATAAGTCATGGGGAACTCTTTTTTCATAACAGGCTTTCTTCAGAGATCAGGAGGCTCCATCAGTAAGGCATTAGCCCTCCACTCTGTTAGAATGAGATCCTTATAGCAGTATCTCACAGCTACATGCATGGCTTCTCCTTTTTTCGCAAGAAATCGGGCAAAGACACAGATTTATTAGCAATTCATTTTGAATAGTAGTCTTTCCTGAAAGTACCATCCAAGCTAAAAATCTCCCTTCTGGAATGTAATCCTGCCGTGATACAGTCTGGAGGCGTTCCCCTCATGACCCCCAGGCAAACCACACTGGATACTGACTCTGTTTAGCCATCTCCCTGTTAATCCTCAAAATCATGCCTGCAACTGAATTCCCATTGTTGCCTGAAAAGTTCTCTCCTCAATGGGAGTTTCTGGTTTGCTGAACTACCTGAAATAAGCTGTTGAGTATTCTAGACTTTGTTATCTTCCGTCCCATCCCAGGTTTTCAGTACACAAAACAGTTCTTGGGTATCTGTGTGCAAGTATCTGCGTGATAAGCTTCATTTTTACTATTCAGTAAAATACTTTACTGCAAATTGTGCTTACACTAAAGAAATCAAGCATGAGGTACAGTTAGATACTATCAGCTTTAGTGTTCAATATAATATCAGTGGGACAAGCTGCTAGATAAAACTGTAATGGAAAACAAGGGAATAAGGTTGTGCTTCAGAGAATGATTTCTGCAAATATGTATTTTGCAGACGTTTTCTGGAAAATGACCAGTTTTCATCCAGGCTACCTGAAATATGAACTTTTTACTCAGAAAAACCTGCTCATCGAAGGCTGTGATCTGTGTGGGAAATAAGCATGGTCTGGAATGATGTGCAAGCAGAAGTCTACGTGCAGTATGTGAAAATTTTGCAACTGCATTACTGAAGATAATGATCTGATCGGATGTTTGCTAGGATTAGGATTTGTCAGCACTTATATGGGAAAGTTTTGGAGAAACCGAGGTAACAGAAAATGGAAGCAGTGATACAGCAGTTGGCACTGATTCATTTAAATCTGATCTGGATGGAAAATAGGTAGGATATAAAACAGTGATTGCAAATTAACTGTTTTTGACCTCCTGAGCAGGTTAATCCCACAGAACTTTAGATATTCACACTGAATCACTTATTTAGACTTCCTTTAATAATCAATTTCATTTCTAGCATATGATTCATCTTATTCTAAAGGTAGAAATCCTAAATAGGGCATATAAATCACATCCTCTGCATGTCTCTATCTTTCTATTTGACTATAAAGATGACTCGTTTGATTATAAACATCTCAGCTGTAGATGTCTGAAGCTAAATGAGATGAATCACATCCTCTGACTCTAAAATAAGGGTCTTTATTCCAAATTACACACTTCAGAATTGAGAATATGGGCATCCACACAAGAAGTCAATCATAAATTCCAAATTAACCTCCCACATTAAGGGAGGCCTTTACATTGAGTTAAGGTCTTTTCATTGAGTTGATAGCACCCTTCTTGCGTTAAGAGGCAAGATGAGACCCTGTGCAGTCATGGTTTCAAGGCTGCATTTAATCCATTACTACAGTTTATGTTGCGTAAAGGCATGAAACGCTATGTGAAAAAAAGTAAAATACCCATAATTAATATAGTCATATTCAGCTGGCAGTATAACTAGTCAGGCTGAACAAGATAGTATCTACTCTAATTTGCCACTTCCCAACATTCATAAATTCCTACTAAATTGCCTTACTGTGAAACATTGCTGCTTTTCTTGATTGATAATAGGAGTTCAGAGAAAATGTGATTTACTGATGTGAAAAGAAGCTTTCTTTGATGATCTAGATTCCTACTTATCTTCTTGTCCCATTTTTTGGCTAGAAATTTTCATAACAGCTTTTTCTAACAGTTTTTGACAAACGGTGGTTTTGTATTGTAATATGAGAAACTTCATGTTTGTGCCACAATGATTATGTGGGCTTGTTGTGGGCAGCTGTGCTGCTGTGCAAAGGGACCTCGGTAGGCTGGAGAATTTGGCTGACGGGGACCTCATGAAGTTCAACAACGGGAAGTGCGAAGTCCTGCCCCTGAGGAGGAACAACCCCAGGCACCAGTATGTGCATGGGGCCACAGGGCTGGAAAGCAGCTTGGCAGAAAAGGCCCTGGGTGACCTGGTGGACACCAGTTGAACATAAGCCAGCAATGTGCCTTTGGGACAAAGAAGACCAACGCCCTCCTTGGCTGCATTAAGCAGAGGGTTGGCACCAGGTCGAGGGAGGTGATCCTCCCCCTTTATTCAGCACTGGTGAGGCCACAACTTGCGTGCAGTGTCCAGTTCTGGGCTCCCCAGTGCAAGAGAGACATGGACATACTGGACAGAGTCCAACGAAGAGCCATGAAGATGACTGAGGGACTGCAGCATGTCTGCTATAAGGGAAGGCTGTGAGAACCGGGACTGTTCAACTTGGAGAAGTCTCAGAAGGGTCTTATCAATGTCTATAAACACCTGAAGAGAGCGTGCAAAAGAAGATTCAGCCAGGCTCTTTTGAGTGGTGCCCACTGACAGGACAAGAGGCAACAGGCACAAACTGAAACACAGGAGGTTCTGTCTGAACACAGAATCATAGAATTGCCTAGATTGGAAAAGACCTATCAGATCACCTAGTCCAACATCTGGAAACACTTTTTCATCTTGAGGGAGACCAAGCACTAGCACAGGTTGTCCAGGGAGCTTGTGGAGTCTCTATCCTTGGAGATACTAAAAAGCCATCGGGCCATGGTCCTGAGCAACTGGCTCTAGGTGGCCCTGCTTGAGGAGTAAGTTTGGACCAGAAGACCTCTGGAGGTCCCTTCCAATCTCAACTGTTCTCTGATTCTGTGATTTACTCTGAATAAAAGAGTTAATATTTTCACTCAGAGGTAGGTGTTTTTCAAAACCGAAACCTTGACAGTTTTTATTACCCTCAAGATATATTTTAAAATAGTTTATACACCTTTTAAAATGTCCAGGTCTTCCATATTTATACTGACCTTTGTCTTCAATAAGACAAGGAGCTGAATTTGGACCATAAATGATCACTGGAGAATTCTAAAAAAGCAGGGAGCTATCTGTGCATGCAGACCTGGTGGAGGTAATTTTTCGGAGTGACTGCTTCCTGTTTGACTCTGTACTCAGGGCAGAATGGAAGATAGGTGCTGTGGATGAGAGATGCCAAAGGCAGCACAAAGCAGGTTTTCCTGTGTTGGTCCTCTAATAGAATATGCATCAGGGACAGCTTAGAGTGCCCCTGCTCAGAGCTGGCCAAGCCCAGGTGTCCACAGCTGTCACGCTGCTTACCCTCTGTGTCTGCTCGCTAAAGAAAAGTTGGGCATAGGAAAAATGACCTCAAATACTAGAACACCTAAAAACCCATATATATATATATATATAAAAATGGAAAAAGAACCAAGCCTATCCATACACCTATAATGATTAGAGCGAATTTTTTTCTAAATGTCTTTCTAAATCCTCTAAATCAAGAGGAAAAAAAAATCTTTCATTTTAATTTCTTTGATATTTTGGAATTGAAGAATTAAAAACCTATGGCAGAGCCTCTGCTGGGGCCCACTGTCCTCTCTGCTCATAGTTTGTTTTGACTTTGATATCTAAAAAGTTGAGGGTGGGACTCGTGATAGAGTGAGTGTTACCTGTGACCTTTATGGTCTTTACACAGATCTACGGGTAGTAAAAGACCATCATGATTTCCATAACACTTATCACTGAGATAACTAAGAGTCTATAAAGCAGATGGTAAATGATTTTCCCTGCAAAATAAGTAAGACTAAGCGCTCTAAATAGTTTCCTTTCCTGAAAGCTAGTCCTTTGGTCTATATTCCATGTGCAAAAGCTGAAGATGAAAATTAGAAAAAATCCCCCAAACCAAAAACCATAACCCAAAAGGAGACATTTCACTCTGATTGAGACTACATTACTTTATCCCCTTTTGGGACAGGAACATGTAATATGTTCTAAACATCTAATATTAAAAACTACTACTCTTAATTGAACAATTTTAATGCCTTCCAGTTATCTGTTCCTTAATCTGTTAAAAACCCATGGAAGAAAATAAAGACTCTAATTGACTACTTTGATAACTCTTGCAGGAACATGAGAAAACAGTAACCTTCCTCACCATCCCTCATGCATAGTTCTATAGTGTTCTGCCTGATCAGTAAACAGGGTTTACTGATTTGTACATTTACAATACAGCCTCTCCTCTGAAGCTGATAAAGTTGTGTTAATAAATGCACTTACAGTTTTTTAAAAAATAAAATTATGTTGATTAGATATATGTGGTCTCGTTATATTACAGATTTTTCTGTCAATTAATTCAGGTTAAAGAAACCCAACAAAATGAGCACTTCAAGGTATAGTATTCTTCGTCTTCTGTTCCTCAGTGGAAAGTCATGGACCCTTTTTAATGGTATGCTTAATTCTCATTAGCTCATATGGCTTGTGACTAACTCTCTCTAAGAATCTGACTGTGTGTGTAGTTGTGACTATTTGTTTTACTAATTCAAGAGCCCAGCTCCCATCTGTATGAAGCTTGCTAAACTTCTGTTGCCTGGGAAGCAAGGAGAGAAGAGGAAGATGTTCAGCTGGATGATGAACCATAGACAAAGGTGTATGTGCCATGGAAATGGCAGAGAGATTATGTTTCTCTGAGAACTATAGTGAAAAATAATTGCGTTTCCTCTATAATTCTCCAAAACATCTTCTCAGCTACTGTCAGTCTGTGAGTGACTTTCAGCACCCGTGGCCTCATACATGTTCTGCCATATCAGGAGACTACAGCTGGCTCCTGGGTACAAAAGCACAGTCTGGCTTTGACATCTATGCTAATAATCTGGTAAAACACAAACACAATTTTTGTAAGAATTTTTATAGGAATTACCAATTTACATGACTGATCCCACAGCAGAAGGTCCGAGGGATAAAATCTGTCTTGCTTGACAGCTGAAGGCACCTAGCATGTTAAAGCATACATAAGGACTTAAACAGAACTTCAAAGTGTGTACGGAGGAAAACAACCAGTGTATTTGTTCATCTGTTGATAGAAAGATTTGGAAAGTCTTGAACTGCTGACAGGGCAGTTAATGAGTAGTCATCTGGTTATTATTATTTCAGGTCTTTATCTTTTCCTCTTCTGTAGGAAGATGTCATTCATAAGTTGCTCATTTCTTTTTTTTTTCTCCTGCTATCATTAGGCAATTTCTTTTTTTGTTATCCCAAACTTCAGTCTATTGACGTCAGAGGATGGCTTGTTTCAGTGGAAATAAACCCTCGCCCTTCAAAACAAAAAGACGTTATAGGGTGTGATACAAGAACAAGGTTAGAGAATATTACAGCAGCATCAAAGGCCAAGATAATTTGGCAAGAGCACTAACTACCTGTGCTTGCGAAAACAGTGAGTTCAATTAATGTGATTCAACCAAATACCACCATGCAAACACCCAGCTTGCAAAAGTTTATGATATAGATATGGCAAAGCTATTACTACTATTTGTGTTCTGTGTATATTGTGGCATCATCCAAAATACGCTAGGTACATAGACAGCTATATTCTGTGCTCAGAGGGTTTTAACTCCAGTGACAGATACAGCACAACAATAGAGAGCTAGAACAACAAGTGGAGGAAACACCAGGATGGGAAGAACGTAATTGCAAAGGGAAGGTCAGGCCATCTTATAACTCTCCGTGCAGACACCTTGTTCCCTAGTATATATAATATTTGTAGGGCTTTTATCATGATTAGAAAAAGCTTAGTTTATGATGACCAAGGCTCTTGTTTAGATGTGAGTCTGAGGGGTTCAGGGTATACTATGCGCTCAAAACCTGACGATGCAATGAGAAAGGAGGTTACAGAGCAGTGAACTAGTGAGGACACTAAGATACGAGAGGTCCAGCTGCAAGGCTTTGTGTCAGACAAGGCAGAGCACCTACTTTACTCCAGATCACCAACATCACAGGTACATGACCTAGCCACTGGCTATGGGTCCTTCCAGAGTGGCACTTGTTCTCTCCCTCTCGCTCTCTTCCTATAGTTCCACCGTTCCAGAATTTGCCAGCCGGAGCCTTTACAGTGCTTCCTCAATTAAGTTCTTTCTTCTCGCCAGTTTCTTCCTGCAAAGTTGAAGCTTAATATTCAAGTACACTTCTCCACAGGTTCAGAGAGACTTCCTGTATGATTTTAGGTTACAGTATGACTTTTGTTTTCTATTCTTCCCCAAGAGTTATTTAGGACCCATAGTCTTATTTCTTCCTATGTCACTTAGGAGTCTAAAATGCTCGGTCTACCTGAACCCTAGCTCTCTCTGTGGGCTGGTATGGAAGCTGAAAAATATGACACTGGCCTCAGTTCTTGACACTTAATATGGAGGATTTCCTTCTGACAGCCATATGAGACGAGTAAATATTGCTACCTTTTCCCAGTGGGAAACTGAATGCAAGGGTGGTTTCTGGCACACCTGAAACACGTGAGCCTGAATCAGAATTTTGGAATGTCATGTTCTAAACTCCTACGTAACCCAAGGCATTTTCACCTGTTCAATCTCATGTCTTTAATCTGAAGGTCTTTTGTCTGACCTGTCTCCTTTATTTTCACCCAGTCATCTTCCAAAAGAAGATTCTGTGCTGGCATAGTTATGAGCAAAGAATACAGCACAGGTTTAAGGGAATGTCCTGGAGATTAATGGCCATTGGAGACTCCTTTAGCTGATTGTTATTTCTTAACAAACACCCTATGCTGAGGTAATTTCTCTTTTTAAAAACAAAATTTAACTTAAAAACAACCAATCCAAAATAACATGAATAAGAATTTCTGGTTTTATTTATATGCCTTTAGTTTTTAAGTAATAACATTCAGCTTCTGTTGTTCTGTGATGCTTTATTTTGCTAATTCTGCTTGTTCTTGATACTTGTCAACAAGAAATAATGAGATATCAAGAACTAGTGTTCATTCCTGTTTGCTGCTAAATAAGTTTGTAAAACCAAGCTTATGGTTAACTTAAGATGATAAGCGATCACACATTTTTTCATGTTTAAAACTGAATGCAAAAATAACTGTTTTGCAGGATGAGTGTTAGGAGATCAAATCTGTCACTTCTGATCTGATGGTTGTCTAAATTATTTTTTTTTTTGTTCCCGGCTCTTTGAAAAACTCTCTGAGGAGGCATTATCAGAAGTTTCCTATTTGCTTAGGAATGGATCCAAGTGTAAAAATTTCCACCATGTTAGATGTTGATTTCATTGGAGAGTTCCTTACAGCATTTTGCTAGGCATTTGTGCAGAGCAGTAAAGCAACGAAACAAAACACAACAAAGTGCTTTGGGAATCATATAATTCAGTAGTTGTTTGTTGATCCACCTGAAGTATGGAATTGGTACAAATTTTGTCCTTATATTTTGAAATTTGTGAAATTTTGGCAAATCTAATAACTGTGGTGGGTTGATCTTGGCTGGCCAGCAGGTGCCCACCAACCCACTCTATCGTTCCCTCTTCTCAACAGGACAGGGGGACAAAATATGATGAAAAGCTTGCGGTTGACATAATGACAGGGAGATCACTTACTAATTGCAATCAGGGGCAAAACAGACTCGGCTTGAGGAAAATAACTTATTTATTGCCAAGTACTTGTAACAGCGTAGGAGAGTGAGAAATAGGGACAAAAATTAAAAGCACCTTCCCCTGCTCCAGCATAGGGTCTGTCCCAGGGGCTGCAGTTCTTCACAAACTGCTCCAGCGTGGGTCCCTCCCCTCCCACGGGCTGCAGTCCCTCAGGCACAGACTGCTCCAGCGTGGGTCCCCTGCGGGGTCACAGCTCCTGCCAGC
>JAVKLA010000008.1:1198143-1295922 GCA_034782735.1 Sagittarius serpentarius
AGCCTCCTTCGGGCACCCCCCTGCTCCGGCGTGGGGTCCTCCCCGGGCTGCGGGTGGAGATCTGCTCCGGCGTGGACCTCCCTCAGCTGTGGGGGCACAGCCTGCCTCACTGGGGTCTTCCCCAGGGGCTGCAGGGGAACCTCTGCTCCGGTGCCTGGAGCCCCTCCTGCCCCTCCTTCTGCACTGGCCTGGGGGGCTGCAGGGCTGCTTCTCTCACATGTTCTCACGCCTCTCCCCCAGCTGCTGTGCAGCGGTTTTTACCATTTCTGAAGTATGTTACCCCAGAGGCGCTGCCACTGTCGCTGATGGGCTCGGCCTTGGCCAGCGGCGGGTCCGTCTTGGAGCCGGCTGGCCTTGGCTCTGTCAGACGTGGGGGAAGCTTCTAGTATGTTCTCACAGAAACCACCCCTGCAGTCCCCCTGGTACCAAAGCCTTACCACCTAAACCCAATAAAATAACATATCTTTACTCTTCTTTTATTAACTAGAAGGGATGATACAGCTGAAAAGTTGTACTAAAGGAAAGGTCTGCACTAATTAAATATTTAATATTGCTGCCTGAGAATTCTGGCCTGTCTTTGGGACTGACAGGGAAATTGAGGCAAAAATTACGATTTTCCAGAAACATATTGAAGTGGCAGGTGAAGAGTTTTGAACTCTCTGGCAACTTCAGAACCTTCCAAACCTAGACTTGTCTAAGGGAACCTCCATTTGGCAGAAAGGATTTTCCCAGCTGTAGTACTTGATCCTTTCAGGGTCCTTGTTTATCTCATTTGACAGCATTTTACAGTGGTGCTTTGTCAGCAAAATGCTACATATTCTCTTTTGCTTATACTTTAACCTTTCCCTTGACATGGAAAATGTACGAAGTACAGGAATCGTATCTTGTTTACTGTTATCTGTAGACTTACAGGAAGGCAAAAGATACAAATTTCAGAAATAGTACCATACTGATCCTAATGTCGTCTATTATATTATTCTATACGTTCATGTGTCTGTATATGTATGCATACATACGTATATATGAATATACACAGAGGCTCATATATATACATATAGAAAAACATAGGTCCATTTTTTGGTGACTATTTTTTAAAAATATCACACTAATTATACCTAGATAAAAAGTTTGTGTTTAAAAATCTATTCGTGTACCATTTAGTGTTATTTCATACCTTCCATTTTGCAAGGTGACTTTGAAGCATTTTTATTGGACAGAGATTTTACATTTTAAGTGCATACAGCTCACAATCAGGAGATACATTTTACATTTTTATGTGGGCGCAGAATCCCTAATGTAGCAGCTAGTATCATTGGTAAATTATTTCTTTACGTTGTATATGCCAAGCTACAGACATATAAATGCAAAGTGTGTACACATTCTGTTAAAAACATTTTCATTACTGAATGTAAATTGCATTATTTTTGCCAACGCTTATTCTTCAGTTTTAGTGCAAAGATCAAGGAAATCCAGACTCCTTTTCCCACTATGTCTCTTTTAAATTGGACATATTTTTAAGTGCCGCATTTTATACTGAAAATTGCTATTCTGGAGGAAATTCTGAAGAAAGCACAAGGCATTATTAGATTTTACTGTTGAAGGGCTGGCAATAAAGGTAAAGAATCTTGCTTATGTGAAATGTTTCTGGCTTGTGTTTGTGAAGCTTTCCCTGGAAGTATTTAGCTTGCGTTAGATATGAGACTACCCCTTCTGTGTTTCTGCATTCACTTACGCTCTCAAAGCCTTTCAGCCCTAGCTTGTTTGCACCACCATTCTTTCCTGTAGTACATTGCTCTTCGAAGCCACCTTTATAGTAGCCTCCAAGCTATATTGTACACTTCTAAGGGAATCTATACTGGGTACGAAGTACAGGTTCTGTGACGGGGTTTGTGAATGATAACTCTAGGCTGATCCCTGCGCCAGCCACCTCTCATGATATTCAGTGTCACGGAGAGCTTCGTGAAGGAATGGGACTGACTTACCCAACTTGCCAGGCAGGAGCAGAAGATTTGCACGTGGGAGATATGTCAGGCAGGCTCTCTGCCACTGTTAGCTGTACATCATTTAAATTCCCTTCTTTGAATCATCGTGTTAGTTTGTCACAGCTATTGACAGCTGCTATCTGATCAGTCTGCTACTGCCAGTAGTATCTTGGCAACAGCACAAAAATAGCTTTCCCCCCTTGTGAGTAGGACCAGTCTGCACAGACAAATTAGAAACGTGCTAAAGACAAAATAAACTGATATTGTGGGCCAGATTTTCAGCCTTACAACTGCGCTGCAGACAATTATTATATTGTCCAAAGCAGCTGACGGAGGATTCCTCCAGAACGGGAGAAAACAGCTTCAAGATGCTCTATTTTTCTCCATTGCCTTTTTGTTAGGTATGGGTGTAAGAGGAGGCCGTTCTGCGGGGGGGACCCACAGCCAGCAGCAGGGCGAATGTTCAGCCAGCTGCTCACGGCCAGCTCCAGGTAGGAGAAGGCAGTGTCAGCCAAGCCTTGGCAGCCTTGGGAGTTTTTTAAGAAAAAGCTGGGAGAGCCCTAGCAGAGGCTCCCCGCTCCTCCTTCTGGGAGATCTTCTAAGCTGAGGGGTTTGCGCTTGTCCCTGCCCATGGGACAGCATCGCCCCAGCTGCTCCCCGGCGTGGGGGAACCGTCTGTGGCCCCTCCTCCCCTCCTTTGGATCTGTCCTTTGCAGCATGTCAGTCCGGGACCGCCAGCTGGCCAGTATTCGGGGTGCCCAAGCCCATCTGAAGCATCTGGAAAGCTTCTCCCTTCCCACATGTGCTCCAGGCAGGGCACACAGCCTGGTAAGGGCAGACCCCGCGGCGGTCTCCTGCCCAGCTCCCTGCCCCTAAGGAGTCCGGTGAGAGCTGCAGTGTGCCTACCTGCGGATTTGCCCGTGGTTTCCCGACCCCCCCTCAGCCCCTCACCCCCTCCAGCCATGTCTGCTGCGATCGGGTTATTCCTTGGCCTCCACAACCCCCCAGTCGCGGCAAGTGGGAATACCCTGAGGCGCAGTCCCTTCCCAGGCTGGTGTGAGAGATGTAGCAGGCACTCACCTATTGCTGTTTGTAACCCTGGGGCTGCAAATTTTGGATTCAGTTCTTTGGGAAAAGGTGTATTTGCTCGGGCGGACTTGCCTAAAACACTGGAAAAGACCGGGGCTTTCCTGCATTAGAGCAACGAGGTATGGCTGAGAGCTGGCACGGAAGCTGGTATTTGCTGTACGCAATGAATTTGTCTTAAAGCTGCCAACCAATTAACCTTAATTGGGATTTGATTTCATATCATAGTGATTACATGTTACCTAACCCAAGGGAAACACACACCTTTATTTTTCTAGTGGGGGAAAAAAAAAAAAGGTCTCTGGAACCGCAGTCATACTTCCTCTTCCTCTTTTGGGACAAGAGGTCCCTGAACATATGAAAATGTTTTCAGAAATTTCTACATATAAATCCACTTCTTTTCAAAAGCTACACTCCTTGACAAGACTACTTTGCTTCAGCCCCAAAACCTCAATTAGGTCTTGCCAGGCATCCTGCTGAGAGCTTGCATGCACATTCATTATGTTTTGTTAACTCTAATAGAATCTGGATGGCAAACCAAAACTATAGATAACATTTCGTTCAGTTTATTTTCCCTTTGACTCTAATTTTAATTCTAATGCCTGAATAACTTCTGTGTCTGAGACTCATAGGCATATTTGTTTGACAGTGGAACAGTCTCCTTAGGGAGGTTGTAAAAATGGTATCAGCTGATTCAATTGAAATCAGGCCGGACCAAACTCTCAGGAGCATACTGCACGGAACTATCTTGCATTTGGGATGGCTAAGAATGAACTCCAGGTCTTTCCTATATCTGCTTTCTACTATTCTTCGATTTCCCATGGTCACTGTCCCAGTTTGTCAAGCACAGGCAAATATTTCTTTAAAAGTAAAGTAAAATAAAGCATTTCTGACACATATATATATATTTTTCTTTTTTTTCTTTTTCTTTTTTTCTTTTTTTTTTATTTTCATATCTTTTGTTCACTTTAGGAAAAGTAACTTCATGTAAAGATCTGTTTATTTGCTTCATGTGTTAATTTCTTCAGATCTTGAACAGTTGTTTCCTAAATGTGTGGTTTTTCCTTTTGTCTTGTTTTGCAGATTTATTCCAAAGCATAATCATTACTATGGGTATAAAAATGACTTTGTGCTTTCTTAAAAAAAAAAAAAAAAGCCAGGATGCATATAATAACTTTTCACTAATGGCTCCAAAGACTGAGGGAAATTGGGTGCCAAGAAAACATATTTCCTGATTGAGGTTATTCATTACCAGTACTGTATAGATAAAAAATCACTCTACAAAGAAGAATGATTCTGTTTGATGTATCGGTATTTCTGTTTATACATATAAGCATATACATAGCAGTGACCCTTCCCAAACTAAGCAGAAAAAAACCATTTCACACAGGGAGCATAATTCACAAACTGGTGACACTGTAAATATGATCAGGTTTTAATTTATGTTGATTTTAGTATTATCTGTAATTGCTTCCTCAGAGGGCAAAGTTTATCTCAAATTGAGTTCAAATGTAAAAAATGAGGAAAAAGTCAACAAGGAAACCATGACCCTAGGCCTCATTTCTATTCTTGTTGAAGTCAGCAAAAAAAGATCAGAACTGCATCTTTGTGTTCCAAGAGCATGAAAAACAGTGCAGCTGGTAAGTTAGGCAGACCTGTGCGGTTTTAACATTCTTGTCTTTCTCCCAGAGACTGAATTTAGAGTGCAATGAGAGAATAGCAAATTCCCCCTCAAAATGTAAATGCGCAAATAATATTGCCAAACTCTTTCACGTATTTTTTTATTCCTAGGCCCAATTAACACTGCTACCTTTGATGTCCAAAGGAACCAGCCACCTTAAGATCTGTAGCTGCTGAACGTGCTTAGGTTAACTTGTGCCCGTGTATTGCCAACGGGCGCATTCGTAGCAAGAGCAGCCAGTCCAGTTGAACACCAGCCATATGGCAATGCTACCGCAGCGTAATATGTCAAGGCTTAGAGCCGTGGTCCCAGGACCAAGTCCTCTTAAAAGTTATATACATGCTAAGGTTTACGGGCTACTTCCACTGATGCCATAGGACATACAGTGTCTCCGAAGATTTAGGGTTATGCCTTCCATTAGTTTAGACATTCGCCACATAGCTACATCCTTATGTTAATCTTTATGCTTTTTGTTTGAATATCTATTTGGTGGTTAAGGGTTCTGTGAAGTATATACACAGATACTGTGCCACAGAGTGTTATCCTTTTCTCCCTTTCCTCTGCTGACACGTTCCAGCTCTATTTTAAGGCTACAGTAGGCCCAGTGCAACACTACAGAGAACGTAAGAGCTCTGCATCCACTAAACATCCCTAAGAACAAAGTCCATGTTGATTACTGAGTTTATGTATTTCTAGGGCACTGCTTCTGGTCGCTGGGGTACAAATAACCACGTCTAGTTTCTATCTGCAGAACAAAATCCCTTCCAAAGCTTAGTATGTGAATCCTGAGATTCAAGTGATAGGCTTCACTACATCTTATCATCATTTTCTGTGGTTATGAATGTACTTGAGGAACTGAAAATAAAGAAAAGTAAAAAGGAAGCATCATAACAATTTACCGTTTAGCTCTTCAGAACATAACTATGGATTTTTTTTTCCCCAGGTGTGAAAAGAAGTGGCTTCCAGTTGTGAGAAATGTATTATGGACTTTGTCAGGTTACTTATAGTCTGGTTTCATTTAGGATTTCTTAGTGCAGGTCTGGCGTTTGCCCATCGCACTGTAGTGCTGGACGTCTGCTACCCATTTCTAAAACGTCTGAGCTCTCTTCTTTCAGGACAGCAAAGTATTAGAATAGCCTGGGTTATTTTTTGTTTTTCCCTTGCATCATGCCTTACATGAAACTGGATTACTTCCAAAGGAAAAAGTGTGAGGTTTTGAGGAATCAATATGTAAATAGGATTTGTTTGCACGTAAGTTCCACACGCAGTAAATTTGAACCATAAACATACATGTTTGCAACTCTGGATCAGAAGAAACAGTGATTTGATCACCTGCGGCTGTTGAAGAACAGTACAAATGACCTGCTCCAGGGTATAAATTCTGTATATAAATCAAAACTTTCCCAAAGTGCAGGAATACTTTTTTTTTGCCAAGATTCATTGTTACCTCTGGATCAAAGAGCTGTTAAGATGAAACAACTGGGAGAAAAGTTCAGGGCGTGCCTCCACAGATTGGAAATTTCACTGAGACAGATTTGTTGCACACCTGGAGTACGGACCCCCCCGCCCCCCCCGCCCCGTGATGTACATAGGTCCTCGTAAGCGCACCAGGATGGTGCTGAGCATCAGCTGATAAGCTTCGAGGTACCTCAAGCACCATGCAGAGATACAGCTTTACCGGGGAGTCTCTGGGGTCTTCCACATGACTTTTCTCCCTCCATTACCACAAGCCAGGGCAAGGCCTTCTGCAGTGCCGCTGAGCCCAGCCATGCCTGCGACTAGCTCTAGGAACAAGAAGAGCAGATGCATTTCTCCGCACCGCTCCATAGACATCTCCTCAGCACCTTCTTTTGCCAAAGGCCTTCCTTCCTTGTATAAGCTCACTGCATTTATCAATTTTGCTCTGCTCTGGGAAGTTGCTGCAACTCGCACGTGAGCAAAGTCCTTTCGTACTACCCAGAGTTTCACCTGCGGTTTGTGGTGGAGGGAGCAGGCACTGTAAGAGGACAGACGCCTTCTTTTTGCAGCAGCTGGAGGCTAGGCTTTGTGGTGTTCCTGTGGTGCGTTTTAGTGAAAGGGAGGGTGTTTCCTGAAGAGGACCAGGCAGTCAGTCTTGAAGCTGGCATGGTCCATGAGACAAGAAGCTGTGCAGGAGCAGGAACACAGAAAGCTCTCTGCTGAGCCGCTCTTCTGTGAACTCTCTGTAATGGATTTAGGTATTGATCCTGGAGTATTTATTCATCTTCAGGTTTTCACTGAGCTGTCAGGTTTCATCTGAATTAACAAGTAAAATTTCTGACTTGCTGTGCTATGATTTTTTCATGTGTAAATATACAATGCCGCGATAATACTTTTGTTCAAGCCCTTCTTCGTACCTTGCTTCCTGCCATGCTCAGATGCTGAAGGATTTGGGGAATATTTTACTGCTCTCTTTTTTTTTTTCCTTTTCATTTGGAAAATATGTTAATTCATGCTTAAATCCACAGAAATAAGAGGTCTCTGAATAAATGTTCCTAAGGCTCTCTAAGTGATCTCCCCTGTGGCTGGCACATTAACACTCAGAGTCCCATGCGATCATACAGGTTACATACTAAAGCAGTGCTTTAGACTTGAGGCCAAATTCTGGCTGGTAGTACATACCAGCAAATCCACAGCCAGTGATGTGAGGAAAGGTAGAAATGGCCCACACAGATCCTGTCTCTTTGAAGTATTATAGAGATGCTCTTTCACAAGCTTTTCATGATCACACCACAAAAGAATATTACACAGTGAGGCCTAGAAGCCAGAAGATAAATCTGCAAAAATGTTTATTCTTATACAGCTCTGGAATGGACAGTTCTTTTCACAGATCGCTTATTTTAGGTGGCTTTATTTTTTGATTGGTTGGGCTTCTTCGTTGTTTGATGGTTTGTTTGGGGCTTTTTGAGAAAAGAAAGATAGGAACGGGGAAGATCAAGGAGTCTGGACAGCAGCATATGAGGAAAAGAGACTACGTTTTTATTGAATGGAGTGAATTCTGATCCTCTGTGCAGGCAGACAGTTCATAGTACAGACTGACTCTCCGTCGATGCCTCTGCAGTGAATCCTGTCCCTGTTTTTCATGTTGTACTTTAAGGTACCACAAAGCAAGCACCCACTGTCAGATACAAGGCAGAAATAAATGGCCTTTCCTCAGTGACTTAAAAGCCATCCAGATGAATTTACAAGCACACTGAGCAAGACCTGGCCCGGCAGCAACTATCAAAACATTTTGTTTCCCTTAATGTGACCTTCTTCCTTGTACCAAAAGGACATTTTAGGTTGGAATGAATTTAGTTTGTTACATACACATCAGTCTTTCTACTTGCAGTAGCATCTAGTGAAAGAGACGGTTCTTCCTCCATTTTGTGCTAGGATGCTGGCACTGAGAATTTCGTGGTGAATTATCAAAATGTGATGAATCATTCTTAAAAGCTGAATTTAGGCTATGTATTAATTTAACGTCATTTAATGTTACATTAAGGTAATTAATACTTCATCCTCAGAATTCTGTTTTGCTACTTGCAAGAGGAAAAATAAAGCTAATGAGAAGTAATCATTAAATATCTGGCAATTCCTTTTTTCTTTCCATTATCATTAACTAGAATTTATATTATGTATGCATGGTGTGCAATCTAATTACTTAAATTGCTCAAGATATGACCCAGCCTTTTGGGGAAGTTATGTAACGGTTGGTTGTGTTCAGCCTCACTTCTCTCCACATTGTGTTTTATTTAACAGAGTGACCATAAGAGTTCTGAACCTTGTAGAATATTATCTTTTAGATATTTGTGTACTTAGTCTTGAAGCTACTGATGACTGTTAAGTAAACAGAACTCCTGTTCTTTCTATAATAAAATATTTACCTGTGGTTTCAGAAAAGAGCCAGAATATTTGAGGGAAGTGTAGTATGCATATTACATATACCTATCCACAACATTGTTCATAAATATACACATATATATGCATACTTATGTAGCTCCAGCCTACATAGTTCTACTTTCTTGAACAGTGATGAGACTGAAGACTGTAAACATAGAGAAGATTAATTTTCTATAGATCTAGAAGATGCACCAGTGTAATGTTAAACTACAGTTGTAGCCATGTGCAAAGTTCCCCTCCAAGGTCATTATTAGTATTACTGGGTGAAAGATACTGTATGCACATTAAAATAGTTTTATAAAGGAGAAATGGCAGTTTTCAATCTGAAAGGAAGCCAATATGGAGGAATACTTAATAAGGCATGTTAGGGTAGCGAGGCAAAGACTGAAAGATAACAGTAGTTAGCAAATACTAAAGTTGGGGGGGAAAAAGAGTTTAGGCCATATGTAGGTCTCAAGTGAGCAAAATGCTATCAAATATTGGAGAAAAGATTACTAATTTAATCTTACTGAAATTAAAATTCATCACAGCTGACTCATTTCATACGGAACTTTCCCCTACTAGAAATATCACGCTCTCTGTAAGTATTCTGCTAAAAATGTACGTCTTCCCCTTCCCCTGCCATAAAGTACCTCATCACAGCATTGCTTCTTATGTATGCTATATAAAGCTGTAAGCAAACACAGATTCCAGAAAAAGATCTTGGCTTTGACGTTTGCATAATGCAAAAATATACTGCCTTGGCACATCATTGAGAAGTTAGCAGAAATCAATGAAATTTGGATTCATTTTGCCCACTTTTATAAACAGTAGTTATTTAAATCCTTTAAGATATTCAGCTGGCTCTGTCTTTCACGAGTCTGTAGCTCTTAAATATAAAAATAATCCTGTGGGCTAAACTCACAAAAGGGTTTTGGTATTAAAATGACTAATTCTTAGGTGTCCTGCTACCTACTGGAATTATCCTTTGCTCCATACACAGGGTATGTTACAAACCAGACTCCTGAGAACCTGAATCACAAAATCCATAGTGAAATATGAAGCAACCTAGGGTAGCCGACAGGAAATTCAGGAGACTTGGGCTACAGCTGGGTGCCATTTTATATAGGTATAGATGTGCCTTTGCACAATTCAGTGTGGCCTTTTTTTGTGGAAGAAAAATGGAGACGTTGATGGAGTCCCTCTGACTCTGCTAGTCCTTCAGTAATCATGAGATCCAAGATGAAAGATATTAATGTTGAAATTTCTATTCCTCTGCCTGAATTAGGATTTCTATCTAAGTATCTTCTTTGACAGTTAAATGCTTTAACCCCTTTAAGATAATGGCTATATAGAGAAGGTCTCTTTCACACTCTTCTGCTAAAAGCTTATGCTTTGCAAAAAATAAATCAAATATTAATTGGATCAATGCCCAGATCCTGTCTGAAAAAACTAACTACGGGAGTACAAACTCATTCTCCCATATTGCCTCTTTGAACTGTATATTTAAATAACTTACTGAAATAAAACAGCAAGGCACACCAAAAAAAAATCCAGTTTGTGAGGTGGGATTACTAAGCTGAAACGCTTATGGTATTTCAGGTGGTAATGCAAGCTGGGCAAGATCTCTTGGACTAGAAGCTAAGCTTGCATCATTACTACTATGAATACATGGTAATTACGGATGACAATGCCATAGCATGAGCAAGGATCATTTTCTATTTCAGTTTCAAGCACTTCCAAAAGCTTCATCTGTTCTTGTGTCATTACCCAGTCCAAGGCGGTCAAGTCTAAGCCAAATCCTGCATCGTCTCAGGTCTATTACCTGAACACTCTTTTTGTTCTGTAGGTTTCCCCACTTCAGATATCCATGAACATAGTTCTCTCTGAGCAACTGGAGTGTTGAAAGAAGAACTGACTGCCTGGGAAAGCTTCAAAATCATTTAAAGGCACTCCTGATCATATGTTATTTATCAGACTTTTCTATTGAGCTCTCAACTTCGATAACTAGCAAGGAAGCATCAAAGTGAGGAAGAGTCAGGCCTGTCTGGGCAGGACCAGTGTTCCCTTCACAGGAAGGTGTGCAGGGAGACTGCGCTGTGTCCTTGGTCCTGCTTCTGTGTCCCTTTCCCTCAAGGCATGGACTTTGCTCCACGGCGTAGGTCTAACTGCTCATGCCGTTCATATTTGTTAATGACAGGGGGACCCAGCATCTGGGGTAATCCCTTGACGAGCTTGGGTATGGTAATGACAGAGGACTAAATGAGCACCCTAATCTTTGGTTCACTGCAAGGTGCATAGACGCAGAGTCAAGGAGGCCACTGAGGCTCCGGCCACTCAGTCGTCCAGCCAGTTCAACTAAAACATGGGTCATTGTTAAAGTGTTTGGTGAATATAAACTAAAGACTTAACTGCGCAGAGATTTTTAAAGCAAAGGTAGTGGGCTCAGGATCTGAATGCAAAACAAGTGGAATATTTTTATAAAAAGTACTTGACTAAACATTTTGGTATCTGACAATAAATACTTCGAGTATGCCAAAAAAAGACCTAGTGGTTTTTTTCTGCAAGTGTCTTGCTGAGGGTGAGAAATTTCAGATCTTTCAGATCTTTTTCTTCAAAAGGTTTGGAAGGGTCACTAAATAAAAACTGAGCTGTAACGAACCTGTCTTTTCCGTGTTAACTGTCAATAGGCCAATGCCACATTAGCTCGTCAGAAGATAACTGAGTCTCAGTGTGTCTGCATGGTGGGGGGTAGTTTATCCTTCTGGGGTCATAACTCCACCATGAAAAGAGGAAATTAAATGTAATAGCTAAAATCATCATAATAGAATAAGAGAATTAACAGTGGGACATAAACTAATAATAAGGAAATTCACAGGCCAGCTGCCCGCCAAGACACAATAGGGGCACATTAAGGAAGTGGTTCAGGAGGCACCCTGTGGGGCGTGGATATTGGAAGTCAACTTCAATTGCAAATTTCCTTGTTTGTATTAGCTCAAGTTGAAATTGAACCAGTCTTTGAAAGTTGTGGGTTTTTTTTTTCTCAGTGAATTTCCTTTGTTTTTGATGAAAACTTAAAAGCAAGATTCAGTTCCCTCTCTCATAAAAAAAAATAAAAGCAGGTTTCATAATCAGTAATTCTACATTTTATTACACTGTAGATTGTGATACTGTAAATATATACTGATTTTAGATCCACTCTGCCTAGATCAATAGAACATATAAGTTTAACAAGAATTTTAATATTTATATGACTATGTCATGTTGCATCGTAGGATTTTTTACAATACCACATGTTTCTCTGTCTTCTTCAAAGGCAGAAGGGACAGTACTCCTATTTAAATTTAGGAGAAACCTGGGTACAGAAAGGTTAATTAATCTGCGCAAAACTACATAGAAATTCTGAATAGATCACATCACGTTTTCTTTAGGTTCTGGTACTTACTTCTTTCCTGGAGAGGTTGCAACTAATTTTTTTTTTTTTTTTTAAATCCAGCCTAAACTGTATTTTGCCTATGTGTAAGCTAGACTAATTAAAAAAATGTTGCGCGCTTTTAGTCTTGCTTATATTGGCCAGTACCAAGAGTAGAGATATAAAAAAGTAAAGCTATGATAATTTGCATATTATTTTTTTTTTTTTTTACCCTGGACAGAACAAGAGATTAAGAATTTAATCCAATCTGTGAAACACAGGCATCAGATTTCACTGACTTGGATTTAGGCCGGCTTCTAAAGTAACTATTGGAAATCTTGCAAAAGGCCTGTTACTGTAGGCTTACCAATATAAAAGATCTTTGGCTACATCCTCATCATGTTTGGAAAAGCAACTGAATGATTAGAATCATAATTAAATGCAACTGGCAAACTTTTTGATGTTTAGCCATCTCCCACTATGTTTTGAGATATTTTCTGTGGATCTGAGGGTATTCTGGCTCAGGATGGTGGTGGAAAAGGAAAGAAGAAGAAAAGCTAGGTCTTACTAGCTAGCAGAGAAGCTTTAATTCATGTGGATCTTAAAGGAAGAGATTCTGTAATATAATCTGCAGCTCCTACAAATAATGGAATATTGCTTCATGGTTATAGCTCTGTGAAAACGTGAAGAGAGATTAATTAAACTGATAATTATTAGTTTGCATTGGCACTTACCTGCTCCGTGAGTTCCAATGCTATTCTGTCAATATAGGATCACAATCCTGGCATGCATATTCTTTCCAGATACAGCTTTGGCAATAATATCAGAAAATTAGTCCCAAATTCTCTGCTGCATTAAAAAAGGAGAAGTAAAGCAAAACAAAATCGTCCAATTGTCACAATCTGTGTACTGGGTTTTAGCCAGAAGAGAAATAGCAAAGACAACATTAAATATGAGTAGTGACAAAATAATCCTATCCTGTTCAATTTCCTTTTCAAGTAATGTATTTAAACAACAAACAATTTGGGGCATAGGGACCTCTGAATATACATGCACATGTGTGTATACACACTAATACAGAATATATTTGGAACAATGTATTTGATTTCTGTAATGAAGTACGACATCTTTTATTGCTAAATCCCTTGCTAAGTGTATTTTTGTTTTGATTACATGAAAATTATTCTAATTCCTAGACGAGTCCGACAGAAAGCTGCCATGGTACCAACACTTTTTTCAGCTTAGTGCCCTTCATTGCAGTTGGGTACGTGCCCATTGTGTTGTCTCCTATGCTGTGCAAATTGTCTTGAGTTTAAGGAGGGAAAATCATATAAAAGCTGATTGTTCTCTGTCAACATCTAGATATTTATATCCTTTACACAACATGACAGAACCTCAAAGGACACTACAGCTGAAAACACTTAAGTCTGAGAAATTGCTGCCTTTTCTTGACCTGCCCCTAGATTCCATTGTAGACTTTGGGAAGCATTTTCTTCTTGTGTACCTCTATTAAACATGAACCTTCTTCTTTGTTTTGTCTTTTCTGGATCACGTAAGATGGCATGGTTTGCAGTATTGCCAAACCTGAGAATTTAAATGTCTTTAAACAACCTAAAAATGTAACTAAAACGACTTCAACAAAATCAGTTTTGTTTTGTTTTGTTTTAAAAAATAATCTTCCTTTGCTTTCTTGGTTTTAAGGTTTTAGGATTTACTGGTTCACACTTTTCTGTATGATGATATTGGTTAGGAATTTAAAAGCTGAGGGAGAAAAAAAAAAAGAAGAAAGCTGAAATTTTCATACAAATGTCTGATTCCTGTCTGTAAGGGAAACAAAAAAAACCATCCAAACAAAAAATATGTTTTCCTAGAATTTTTAGTGAAAAACTGAACACTAATAAACCTGAGCTTGACTACGGGAAAGATGCACATTTTTCTCCTGATGCACTTGAAGTGCTAAATAATACTTAGTGAGTTGGGTTTTCTTGACGTTCAGGCTTATTTTAAACCTGATTACAGGCTAGCTAATAGCCTGTGATTAACCCAGCTTGTCCTCCTGTGAGGCTATAACATTGCTCCCAATTGACCGTTTAACAATTACAGACCACTACTCCATCATAGAACATTTCTGATCTCTTTGAAACAGTTTTCAACTTATTTACAGACCAGGGCGCTCTCAAGTTTTCGGTTTAGCTCCTTCTTCCTTCCTCCTCAGCTTCCTTTTACACAGCCTCGAGCCACAGCCCCTTCCCTCAAGGTGCCGCTTTTTGACGCTACCTGTTTTCCCCAAACCATTCACCGGGGGTGCTCGTTTGTCTGCTGCACGTGAAAAACAGAGCGATGATTTTTGCCTCTGATCTCTTCCAGATGGTCATTTCCTTGTTCCTGGTTGCTGAGTATTTTTAACATTCGTCGACATTTATTTTCTCTCGCACGGAGGATAGCGCCAGCTCACTGACGAGGAAGCTGGTTTCGGAGTGACTTGCGGAACCTTCTGGGTTACATTGCCCATGGGGCAGTCGGAGCTGGGTTATGCTTGCCCGTTGCCTGCATCACTTGTTTTAGCACGGCAAGACACATGGCCCAGTGGCTTCTTTTGAGCTCCTCCAGAAGCTGAGAGACACCGCGGTGCCTTGTGGTAGTCAGGGAGGCATACGTCCGTCAGTGTGCTAGGTTCCCCTTACACGCACAAAGTCCCGCACTGTTTCCAGGATCTGGTGTAAAGATGTAACCCCGCTGTTTGCCTGGATATCCCTCTATCACGCCGAGGAGGATTTCCCAAACAGGTTTGCCATGCATTTACATATTAAGGGTAAATGCAATGAGCCTGAGGCTTCCAGGAAGCTACAGACTCACTGTGCATGTGTTTCTCAGTAATTTCTACATCATATTTACAGTGTACACACAGGCCATCTGTGCAGCACATGCACGGTGGATCGGCTGGCCTCATTGCAAATGCACTGTAAAGTTGCTATGCGCATGTGGAGTGGATGTGTCCAGATTTTCTCCACTACTGCTCTGATTAGGTTGCCAGACATCCAGAAATCCTGAACAAATGTCAAAAATCTTTGAATTCCCTCTGGATATATGTTCCAGGCATTAGAAAAAAAGATGTGTTCAAGGGAACTGAAGCATATGGTAGTCTATCCGGTGCAGACCACACTAAATGACTTAGTCACGTCTTGATGACAGAACACAGGAGGGCTGGGTCCAGATGCACCTTCTGGCTGCATCCCAGTTTCATACTGGGACAAGACTTGGGTGATTACCAGCCCTTTGTGGATTTCACGGTAGGGAAATCTAGATATATGGGTCAGCGGAGGAGCTGCCGCATCATCCAAATAAGTCCTTGATCTGCACAATCAAGGGAGAAGGAATTTGGGGCAAGATATGGAGGTTCTCAGCGCAGGGGGGAAGATACAGCCTCGCTCACATGATGTCCTGGCAAGGCGTTTATTGCACTCAGTATTTTCCCATATGTTATGTACATAGTTGTAGAAAAAAGCTAGTGCCTTCAGTGAATGTGGCTTTGATATTTGGAAGATGTTTCTACTTAAAAAAACAAAGGGACAGAGTACTCAGTTGCTGTAAGAGTTGCTGGACTGTTACTCATTTGGAGAGCACACAGTGAGCAGTTACAGAACAGCAGTTCAGTAAAGGAAACGTAGAAAACACAGTAAGTTCAAACATTTGTTCTTACTACGTTTACTAAAGTGCCTGTGATTCCTGCTTTGAAGCTGGCAAAATAACAATAAATACTAAGGAAAGAAAAAGGTTATCTGCATTTATTTCATAAGCTATTTATTTTAAGTAAGTGCGGAGACTGTAAAGTGTATGAAAAACATATGTATACTTTTTTTTTTTAAGATGCATCCATTACTGGGCTGGCAGTTTAAAAGTCAGAGAAGAAACCATAGGCTAGCAACATGGAAGTAAAGACTTTTTATTTTAATCTTGATCAAATTAAGGAAAATATATGTATGTATATATATATTTAATTTGCATTTATGTATTAAACAGTAATATTGTCTTTAGAACCAGTCTTAGGTAGTCAATAGAGATCAAAATTAATACTTTTTAAAGTAGCAACAAAGGGAATAAAAGAAGACACAAAACTTATTTTGGTGTATTTTAAGTATAACTTTACTTTAAATAGATCTTTAAATTTTCCTTGACCTACATAATAGCTACATAGCTCTGTATTTCGCAGAACTGTGTGGTCGCTGACCCTGCAAACTGTGTTACATATGCTTAACTTAACACCTGTGCAGAGTCCTACCGGAATCCAGTGCATGAAGGTAGTCACAGGAGTAACTGTTGGCAAGACTGAAGCCAGATTAATCTAATGTATTGCATATTGCCTGGAAAAAACTCCTTGGACCGTATCCTGCAAGTCTTATGCTGGCAAGTCTCCAGTTGATGTAAGATCAGATTCCTGCCTGATTGAGAATTGTATAAAAGAGCGCTTGCTTTCTTGATAATCCTCCCAAAGAAAATAAGCAAACCACAGCCCTTCGTCATTATTGCTTTTTAATTTCTTGACACAAAATGCGTATGATAGTGTGTGTGACTTGGATAAGGAGGTAAAGCTCTACATTTGGCAAATTTAATTTACTGGTAGAAAATATTTCCAATGCACCACTTAGACTGGTAAGGGTCATTGTCAAATATCGTTATTATTGAATCTGAATGGAATAAGAATATTATCGGAAAGATTCCCAACAAAAATAGCCTGACTTCTATAAGTTTATTGACCTGATAACTAAAGTCACTAACTAAACATGACTGAGAAACCTGTCAGTCTTACTGACATTCTCAAGGTTCCAGTATGATTTTTATCTAGTCTCTTCAGCCAATCCTCATCTGAGAAATGGGAGAGAAAAAACTCTTACTTCCTTGATTCTCTCATTAATTTTGACCAGAATTTCCACTTAAATCTTCAGCAAAGTTCAACTGTTCTAACATTCTGTCTGCACTATTTTTCTCTGAGAAATTTGTTTCTGCTAAATAAGCATTTTTCGGTCACAGAAAACATTTTTCAAAACATTCATGCATAATGCTGCACAATGAATTCTGATTACTATTTGATATTACAAAATCTCGTCTCTGTAATTACCTGTATTCTGCAGCTATAGAAGGCATAGAAAAGAAAAAAAAGCACAAACTCCTTTATTTAAGTGTTCCTGATATACATAAATCCCTTCCTTAGTGTTTAATTTAGTACTGCTTTTAAAAGCATACTTATATTAACATTACATTTTAAAAATTACTTCCCAATGTGGATAAATTGCTATTATACCTTAGGAAAAGAAAAAAAAAATCAGATATCATTTGAACACCAGTTATTATATATGAGACTTACAACATCAATAAAGAACAAAGAGGCTACAGCAAGACTGATAAAGTGAAGCTATTATAAATGGTGTTAAAAATCTATTTTTATATAGCAGACCATATTTGTTGATAAACCTACAAATTCACTGTTATGTTAGGGAGTCTTAGGTTAGCTAGTGTTTGTTTTGGTGGGGAGAGTGGTAAGAACTCGTCAACCAAATTTTCCCCTTTCTGGGCATTCCCCTTACTTGCAGAAAAGGTAAAGGAGTGGAACCAGTTCTCACTGAGATACACCCAGCCTGGAGGAGAATGGATGCGGCTGGTTCTGTATGTGGGAAAGAGATTCAGAGACAGTTAGATATGCACTCAAAACTCTGCGGGTGGCATGTGAAGTCAAAGTGTTTTGTTTTAAAATAAGAAAATGAACAGAATGAAATTCAGGAACACAGCCCAGACAGTAACTTCCTGCACTGGCAAGATGAAAACCTTTAATTGCAGATGTTTTATTATGAGAAGAAGTTCAGAAAAAAACCTTCAGATCTGCAATTCTAGACCCCAAAATGAGAGAGAGCGAGCATGCTTGCTGTCATGTCGAAGGTGTATGTGTTAGTTCAGATTGTCGAAAGGCGAGATTCCCGTTAGCTTTATCTGAACGCTCCTTTGTGTTTGTGCACCAGAGTATTTCATATTTTAGGACATACTTTTGTTAAGAAGTGACTTTTTATGGCTTTTTCATTCAGCTGACCTGAACTTTACATTCTCTTTTTTAATATTTAGGGTATTTGTCTAGAAGCTTACCAGGTGTGCATATGCAACAAGAGCAGGTGAAACTCCAACAAAAGCCTTTTATTTGGGGAAGCTATTTATTACCAGAGTGCTGACAATATACTGTAGTTAGGCTTAAAATGAGGACTGGACAAATAAGTCACAGCAAACAATTTATTCAACACACATATTACCATTGTTCCTACTCTTGAATTGTCCAGGAACAGCTTGCAAAGCTCTCAAATTTAGTGCCTGGAGCTGCAAAAATGGTGAGTAATTCTACTCTAGTGAGTAGCATCACTGATGCATGCAACAGCGCTATACAACAACCATACAGCAAGAACTTAACATTTTGCTATTAGTAGTACAAATTAACTTAAAATGTGAATGGTTGAGGGGAATAGAGTTGAAAACATAGTTTTCGCAAACTCTAATTTTCCTTTTGGCTGTCCGTCAAAGGACACTCTTTGTCCTTGCGAGGGCAGTCCTCAGAGTTTCCTCTTGCCCCTCAGCTGTCTCATTCAAGGTTGTGATCACACGTGCTCATGTAGACATATCGTGTAGATATATACGTATATCAAGTAGCCATATCATAGTAGATAGTAGATAGTTCATGTAGTTACCTATGTTCCATCTACTGGATGTAAAGATGGAAAAACAGAAGTAGTGAAAGGAGGTCAGAGGAGGAAAAATTCATAAAGGAACTGATTTCACACTGGCCAGCCATGTCTCAAGACATGATGCACAGCCTGACCTAATTACCCAGGCACACTTCCGATCTGGTAATATAGACACAATGCCCCAACATAAAGTTATTTAATCTCTTCACAAGCTTTCTACGGGAAGGAGTCTTGTAGAAAAAAAAGATGAACAAATTAGAATTATGATTTGTGAAGTGTTCAGGGATTTTCAGGTAAGGACTGTTTGTGTTGGGCAGTGGAGTGTTTTTTTTCAATCTGAAGCACATTCAAGTTTCAGTTACACTTTGCAATTCATTGCTGTGTTTGATTTGGCTTCAAAGGTAGACGCCGAGAAGAGTTAACCTTATATACAAAGGACTAAACCCCTGCATTGAGCATACACAGCCACTTCCAGGTCATTTTCCATACCTCTGTTCGGTCTGATTGTACAGACTAAAATCCTATCCTGAAGGTAGACATTTGCAAACTTGCTTCAGAAATAGGATGTGTAATGAGTCTCCTTTAAAAGGAAAGATTTACTGTTGATTAAAGCAGTTAGGTATGAAGTGGGAAGCCATCCCCTGGGGTCTGTAGATTCAAACCACATTTCCTAACTATCCTTACCCATGCTGCTATGCTCACTCTTTTGCTGTCCTCAGCAGATCTGTGAATCCCGAGTGTGTTACAGCACAGTGGTCTAAAGGAACACCTGCGTGCAGAATAGCTTACAACCTAGTAGCTTGGGGGACTAGAGATTTGGAGCTGAACATTTTCAGCCCAAAACCTAGTGAGGTGTCTGAACAGCGGGGTGCTATGGAAAGGGTGCTCTCATGGCCGTCGTGCAGTGGCAGGTTGCCTTTGTGTTTTATGAGAAGCTGGGTCGAATCTGTGTAAGCTGTGCTTCAAAGGCGCATACAGGTTGTTTAAAGTGAAATCCTATGATTAAAATACTAAAACAGTAATTGAAAAGGGACTTTTCCATAGTATTACTCACTGGTGGGACATTTTACAGCTTTTGATGTTTTTCAGACCGTAGAACATACCTGCAATTAGCACAAAAGTACTCAGTGGCATGAAACTCAGAGTAAGACAAAAGCTTAGTTTTCTCAGGACTGTAATGTTTTCATTTTCAGGAATCAACCCAGAAAGCTTTTGTTGCTGTTTAATGGTTTGTAATACAGAGGAGGTTAGAGCAGTTCACCTAATGGACCCTCTGGCCTTGGGTTCGGTAGCACTGTAGTATTTAAATGGCACTAAAACTCACACTAAATGAGAACTCTGGTACAAACAATGGAAAATGGTATGTTTGTACCATCAGCCAACCATCTGATTGTTATTCTAGTCACTACAAAATGGTACAATGGAAGATTTTATTTCCAAAGAGGAAAGAGTGAAGCTTGTTATGTCATGTGCTTTATTTTCTTTTTAGGAGTGCGTTAACTTGTCTGATGAAGACCAAACAGTATATTGTACTTCAGGTCGAAAAAACAGAATGCTTGTCTAATGGTTGTCTTGGAAAGAAATCCCTCAGTCCCCAGTGGAATGGTGAAATGATGGAAAGAGGCTACTGATGAGTCATAAATGTAAAGTATTGTTTCACCCACAATCATCATGTTCATAAGTATCCAATTTATATACATTATTCCATGTTTGCACATTATCAGTAATAAAAAAATAGCTTAAATGCAGCATACAGCAAATTGAGGAACGTATTTTTGTCTTTCCCTTTAAAAAAGGAATTGGTTTGGCTGATGGATCTAATGTTGTCTATGTGAAAAATATGGATATTACCGTACATTTAGTTTTATTCCTAGACTCAGCTGGAAAAATCCTTTCCCCATCTTATACAGGGAATTCTCCTTTTTGATAGTCAAACCAAATATATTCATTTACTTTCATATTAGTTATGAAATATATATAGTTATGAAGCCTACTGGGACTATATGTTTGTCCCAAGCGATTCACAGACATGTTAAAAAAGAAACACATTAAACAACACATGTTAAAGCATTCCCAATTAAGCTTGGCACCATATCCTGAACTCAGTGTTGTGATGGTTTTTTTCTTTAGTAAGCATCACAGCTAAAGGACCAAATGTCAGTTTTAACAAGCAGGTCCTAGTATTTGTTTATTTGTGCAGAAGACACATTAAATTACTATTTCTTTCCAGTGTGAAAATGGTTTTATTACTACTCTCTTCGCAATATACCAGGGACTGTGAAAAATGAATACAAGCTGGATGAAGCTAACTCATACATTTAATTATCCCTTTAAATAAACAATCTACGCCCTTATTGAGGTTTCTGAGACTGGGAAGAAAAGTGTTTTTTCCTGAAGGTTAGCACCAGGTCAGGTCAGTAACTTGAGCTGTTTAGTCATCAACTAGTTTGACCTGACTGGCAAGAATTTTCTTCACTGTGGGAAAGCCTAATCAAAAACCCAGATGTATGCAACAAATGATAGCATAAAGCCCAGTTATAGTGTAATGGGAAGTGGGCAATTCACTTGCAGTCAGGTAAGATAATTAGGGCTAGCTGCCAGGGTTTGGGGCTAGGAAGAGAAGTAAGGGGAATGAAGGTTTCTGAGAAAAAGAAGCGTAAGGCTTCTGAGGGGTAAGTCCTCCATTGCTGTAGGAACTGGAGGTTAAGTCAGAACTGGATGAACCTTTAAACAGCTGCAAAAATTTGCTAGTATTTGGGTAAGGAGCTTACCACTATCTCCCAAGGTAAGTGGAGAAAAAAAGTCACACCTATTTGTTGGTGTAAAGTGGGGATCCCCACTGGGATACTTTCACATCCAAAGAAAGGTGAAATCTTCAAGAGGACGGACGCTACGCACAGTGCCTCTCAAATTGAATTGCGCTAATGTGTTGGATTATACACCATCTCATTTGAAGCTTCTTAATGAAGCAGGGTGAGATAATTTGTCTTGTTGCTGCCAATATTTGAAAGCTGTTTTCTCATCTGCAACATATTTCTTGTTATAGAAGACGCATTAATGGTTTAAATACTTTGGAGGAATGTTCCCTGGGAATCAACAGTCAAGCACCTGCATTGTTAGATTGTTAAAGGGGTTCCCAACACGCTTCTGAGCCCTGACAGTGAGCACACTCCCACACAATTCCTGTACATTTTCAGAATATCTGTAGAAAAAGTAGGAAAAAAAAAAAGAGGAAAAGCAAAGAGAATTTAACAGTATGGGCTTGGACCGTGCCAGTGGCTTCTGTGCCAGAAAAAAGTCTCAAGCATGTTTAGTTAACTGCAATAAAGACATAGCAAAAGTAGTGTTGAAGGAATAAAGGACTGGTCTTCTAAAAGGAGGGACTCGGGGAGAATGCACATGCTTTAAGCTGAAACGGTGATCCAAAACAAAACAATAAATGAGCTGCTGTCAAATAGTGCATCCATCTGAACTCTAAGCATCCTTTACGGTGGCTTGAAAGCTACCCATCATTTAGGAACACCAGTCTCTGTTTTGGATACTTCTTATTTTTGTTTGTGTATTTAATTTAGTACTGCTTAATAGAAGACACCTAGACTGGTCTGGAACCCTGACCAAGAGATCTTTGATTTTCTTTGCTCCCTTACAGCTGATCAAGGGAGCAACCCTCCTAACAATCTACTGACCTTCAGATAGATGTTCTTTTGTTGACCCCATGAATTTTGCTCACTTTGGCTTTGCAGCGGTACAATTTCAGAAGGAAGAATAGGGATATTGATATTCTTCTGGGGAGTATAACCTGGGCGTTAGAGCAGAGAGAGAGATATGCTTGAGTTTGAAACACCTGAAATGGTAAAAAGGAATGAATCAAGTTCTTCCTTTTTCTGGCTGACTCTTATAGCCAATAAATAATTGTATAAAAGATGTAATGTAGAGAAAAATAAATGACCTCTATTCAATTGGAGGCCCCCCCCCCCAAAAAAAAAAAAAGGCATTCAGGCTCTGGAACCTGTCCCAAGTTTGTCTAATTTTTTTTCAGAGCTGGAATTTTAGTACTCCCTGTGTTTCTGTTACATACATTTGTACTTCTTCCTCTTTCAAGAAGAACACTTGGCTCTCATAAGGGAGTCAGTTCTGGTCAATGCACTCATCAGTTCCAGGCAGTGATTTGGAAAGTAATGTTTCTGCAAGCACTAATCCGATTTTAATTTGAGCTGGGTCAAAACTCAGGTTTCTATATCTAAATATCCCTGAAATACATGTGTGTGTGCCCTGTTCTTCTGTGTGCCTGTATGAGAGATGAGTTTCAGAATGGGATTATTTTCCCTCTTTAGAATATGAATGCTTTTCTGGAAGCATGTCCCTGCCATGCAAGTCACCAAAATGCAACTGATATTCCCCGGGGAACAGGAGAACACAGTGTGCAGAAATCCAGCTAAAGTCCAGATGCAGTATCGCAGAGCCACTCACTAAGGCTGGTTAGCTGTGTGCACATCAACCCAAAGTGAATCCAGCATGACTTCACTGCTAATTCGGCGCGCTCTAGGATGGTCCTGCTTATACAAGCCTTTGCTGCGAGACTGCCTATTTATCCTGGTTTGTTGCCCTTTAAAACCCTTAATTTTGCAGTGTGCCTGATGAAGTCAGGTATTGAAGTGTCACTGAAATCTTGACTTACAGTTTGCAGTTTTGCAAAGAGATGTATTATCTCAAAGAACACTAGCGGCTACAATTTAGGGTGTCAAAATCCCTGCCTGTATCACTTAGGCACTCGGGTGGAGTTCAGAGTGAAGCGCTGCTCGATGCCGACGCTCCCAACACCCACAAAGGGATCTCGGCCGTCTCGGCGGGGTTACGTGCAGTTTGAGCCGTACCTGGCATTAGCCTCGGGCAAACATGTCTGAAACTTTATGCCTTGTAGGGCTCAAGCATTTCAGGCCCTACAGTCTTTTCTTCCATGATACACAACCCCAGTCATGCTTTCTAATTAGGCCTCTCTCTTCCCTTAAAGCATATTCGGTGGTAGTGCTGCCACCAACTGTGTATTTTAGCCAGCGCAGGGGTGACAATGCGCTTTGCAAGGTGCTCAAGGGCAGTCCCATACTGGACCCGGGTACATCTCCACTTAAGTGATGAAAAAGTTACAAGAGGTAACGAGGCAAACACAACACAACTTTTATGACAGCTTTATGACAATCCCAGCCCCACTGGGAGAGCATCAGAATGAGGAGGGCCTGTTGTTGTCTCCCACTTTTTGTGGGAGAACTGTGTTGTCTCTTTTAGCTGTGTTATATCATACTACAAGAAAGGTCCAACAAATCATCCCGCTGACATTATATTCTGCATCTGATGCTGACCAAAAGTGAATACTTAGGGGAAAGCGCAAGAATAAATTGAACAGTGATATTTTCTGCCTATTCTGTCCAGCGACCGTCTGTGGCTCAGGGACTTACTGATCCAGAGGTGATTCTTCTACGTTTAGTAACCTTCAAAGTCTTGTAGCTCTGAGCTTCAAGGAAATTTCCATCTAAGCCTCACACAATCAAAGAGGCTGACGTATTACTGGCATGGCCATCCAGAAATCTGTAGCTGTCTTCCCAACCCTAGCCGAGTGCCCTCGTCACCAGTGAAGGTTCAAATACGTGCCTGGACAGCTAGCAAGAAGAACACGCTTTCAACCTTTCTTGTTGAATCTGTCCTGTTCAGGTCCAACAACATGCTATTATAGTGGAAGAAAGAGAATAAGAAAAAGGTAATATCAGTCTGCAGCGTAACAGATTCAGGCGATTGCTCTATAAATTATTTTCCTCTTTCATCCAAAGGCTGTTTGACGTAAAATGGACATACAATACAGAAAGCATTAAATTGTAGGTTTTCTTGGTAGGGGTTCTAAGTTTGAGGTAAGAACCTCCTCAGGCCTTGCTTTATAAATAAAATAGCCTCAGAAAGCAGATGCATTTTGCAAGGCTAGTTCCTACAGGTCCGTATTGGATTTGCTCTGGGAATTTCTCCTTTAGATTGACAGCTTACAGGAAATTTAGGAAGAGGAACAGCTACTATCTGGATCTTGATCAGCCTGTGACAGAAGCTATAGGCTGACTCAAAAGGGTAGAAACAAGACTGGAGATAACTGGGAAACTCTAAAATCAAACAGTGCAGTGCTTTGCAACGTATCTCTGGAGACACCTCAACTCACAAGAGGTAGTCCAGAACTTTGATAAGGCTTAAGATATCTGATTCAAAACTCAGGGCAAGACACAAAATAACGTGTGTTAAAGAGAATGGCGGAATAATGCTGAGAGACACCAAAATTTTAGATCTCATCAAATACAAGAAATCATTAGTTTCAACTTTTACCTAATTAAAGAGAAATATTTTCTCTCTTTTTGTGATTTACATTCAGCCCCCCAAATAGACAGTCCTTAACTCATTTTTCTCTGAACTTTTGTAAAATCTTGACTGAGGCTTGAAAAAAGACGAGGCTCTGGAACACAGTGTGAGCCCCTGGCCCTCTGAGTCCTGCCTGCAACATTCCTGGTGCTCTTATCAAAGTCCTGATTTCTGCCTCTGGTACAGGCGTGTTTGCATTTGGTGATTCCTCTACTTGTGTTCTTATTTAGTAGGGGCTTATTTATTTTCATTTCCATCCCAACATACTCTGAGTAGCTTTTTGCCTTTCTGTTCAAATGCCAATTTTAGATATTTATGTGGAAAAAGAAGTATCAATGACATATGGAGAATATTTGGGGTATTGGCACAATTATTTGTCCTCAAAAGGTTTGATATGCCCTTGATTATGTTTCAGATATCACACTGTTTTGAGAAAGCCATCTGAGGCTCACAGACAGAATACTTTCAAACTAGAAACACTACCTATTTTAAATGAAATATATTTCTCTCTTTTATTCTCCTAATAAACCCTCCATTTTCAAAAGGCTTTTTTTTAAAGGATTCTTTGTGTCCAAATCTGACTTTCTCTACATGTTAAATAAATTGGGCATTTTTTCTGAAATGCCTGGACTGTGTGCCCTGACATGCTTATAATCTAAATGCAGGAACAGCAGAACCCCACTGCTGAAATAATTACTTCATTCATGACGTCCGCAACTTATTTCCACTGTTTAAACTCAGACACATTGTTCTTATTTCCACTCCTCACAAGACATTTCTTTTCACTGTTCCATACTTTGAGTGGATGAGGTTCATCTGGTTTGTTGATGTTATAAAATATGGAATTCTTGTATTAATGGTTATAAAATCATATGGGAATACTTTACACCATGTCTTTGTCATGATGCAGTATTAACCGGTATCATATAGAATGAGTTAACATGATATTAAATTACTCCTTTTTATGTCATTCACATTTTTTCTCTCTAAAGACTTTTTGTATTATGGTATATTTATGAAGTGAGCAAATGCGATACTGAAAAAAACTCTTACAGCAGTTTTGACCTTAATTTAGCAATATTTAAATCAACATATTTAGTCTGAGACTCCAGAAAAGCCACCCTTCTGTAACTGATATTTAAAAATACTATAATATATTGTTGGTACAAGTGTCCAACCACAAAACAACCACTAAATCAGTTCATATTATTAAAGCCCGTTATTGCAGTAATGAAGGCATACAAAATAGAGGCAGTCATCCTTTTCTTTACGATAGAAAAGATGGGGGAAGTTTGACCTGGTTCTCAAATCCAGGCCAGAATCGCATGTGAGCTGAAGTCTGGATCCATATCTTAAAGGTCTTAAAAGCCTGACTAAATGGGAAAAGGCAAATTTTTTTCTGAGCTATAGCAGCTGCCAAAGAGGTATCAAATACCAGACCAGTAGGACGAAAATCAGATGCTTTGTGTGTTATTCCAACAAGTTAAGAATGATTATGTACACACTGTAGTGATTGTATATACCAGATTAAAAGCAGCAACACAGTTGGTAGTGTAGATAGGACTTAGGTAGAATACAAGACCATTTCAAAATTCTGATCTTGACAATCTGTTTTAACTTGAGAGGTATAAAATGTGTAAACAGTCACTGGGGAAAGCTCCAGACGTCCAGATCGTTCCTCCCAGGTAATGCCTTGATGCTCTATAGAACTGGGATCCTTTTCACACACACTCTGTCTGCATTTTAGGCCTAAGTAACCTTACCTTATTTTAGGCCTAATTATAGTGAACAATGCAGCCTGTAGTCACTCTGGAGGAATTAAGGGTGAGTTAGATTTTTGCTAGCAACTCTGTAATTGGCATAAATGCACATACCCTGTAGTTGCAATGAGTAAGTATGAGTGCTAATAACATGTGTGGGAAACCTCACTCTGTGGATTAGTGTCACAGAAATTTCTTGTTTTCCTGTTTTCACTGCATTTTACTAGTCTGCTGTAGTCTTCTTCCTTTCAAAATCTCAAGGTAAGAGTCTGTAGATGAAATGGGTCTTGATGTAACGGTAGGTATAAAATACACAGCAGGAGGCAATGGGAAAAACCCACAGGCGTTCCTAAATGGCCGTGTAGTTTATTTGGCATAGGCTGAGTGCCTTGATTCAACAGGTTGTGTCCGCTGTGTATTTGTAGATGCTAGTATCATTGCTAATGATCCATTTGTCATGGATTGACTGGCCACAGCCATCACCTAGAAGAATCTTATCCAAGGTATGCGGTCTTACTAAATGTCTATCTGCCAAGGTCACTTTCACCTTCCAGCAGTGCTAATCCTCTGTCTGCCTAAATCATTGCTGCCAGCACATTGTCATTAGCATTGCTATGGATTGTGCCCATGATCTTTATTTTTTTCCCTGTCTTTTCTTTTGAAACAGTTCCAGTTTTCCTAGAATTCAGCTTTTGTCACTGATCCTTCTCTGATGTCGAGAAATCTGACATCAGAAAATCTCAGCTATCATGTGCTGGTATTCCAGTTTCATATATTTACTCAAGAGTAGCCCTGGTGAAGACACCCTACCAGAACATCAAGAAAGTTGGGAGGGGAGGAAGACACTTGTGGATTTCTGCCTCGGGCTCAAGAGGTTCTTTGGAGAATTCAGTGGCGTTTGTGTTACTGTAGTGTAAAAAATCTAATTGCGAGAGAAATAGGAAAAGGATGGGGCAAAATTTAATTCTGCCCTGGATTTGATTTAAATTTTGTGCGGTTCTGGCTGCTGTTATAATGCTATAGCTCAGCTACAGCTCTCCATCCACTGTTGTACGCATACCATATCCTATCATGATTGGTATAGCTGATTCTGGCTTTTCTAGAAATCCTCTCTCTGAGGAGAGAGGATTCTCTCTCTGAAGTCAAAGCAGGATTATTTCTGACAGAGGAGGATAAAGCCTAAAGGCTTGCTCCTCTGTCACTAATGAGCTGAGAAATGTCATTTATCCTATGTTTGTCCCATCCTCCTTATTTGGAGCATTCACATAAAATATTTCTTACCCACTGAGCTCCTTGCATGAAAGTAACTTTACAAATTAAAGCAAGAAGTATTTGAAAAGGGTTGTTGAAAATCCACAAGGAAATAGTATCACTTTTCTGTATTGAACAGGAACTTCTTTCCTTACGAGCAGATAGTATCTCTATGACATTGCAAGGCAAATTCTGAGGTCTTTACTCAGCGGTTACAGAGGCTTTACAAAAGAAACTCCCTCCAGCTGTCATGGAACACGTAGTTAAAATCTAACCAAGGGACCCAGGAAGTGGTCAGAATAATCAAAGATTGCCACATGGAGCTTTTTACTAGGAAGCCAGAGGAATGTGGCTTTAGCATATTAGCATTTCTCAGCATACACTTGATGTGCTGAGGGAAAACTTCCTGCGCAGCTTTGCCTCCTCCTTGCAGCTGTATCTATTTCTAACACACTAAACAATCTGCTTTTCTAAAAGCTTTCCTTTTGCTGTTTATTTTTTAAAAATTCTACTTCTCCCTGCCAGTTCCCATATATCTTTCTCACTGTGTGCTGCTCCCATTACCACACCCTTTTCTCTGAGGCTCTGCCATATGATACCAATTTATATGTTAACAGCCCAGGTAGCCAGCTGAGTGACTGTGGAAAGCAAAGACCAACAGGTCAACCTACAGATCAACCACATCTTGTAACGTTAGGCACCTGAGATGTTTAGGTGTCAGATCTGAGCTGACTGAAGAGGTACCTTACACAGTAAATAGGAAAATATAGATCTTTCCAGTGGGTGATTTGTCTTCTTCCATCGAGGAAGCCAAAAGGGCTATCTCAGATTAGATATTAGATAAAAAAGAAAAGTTATATCATTCTGCGTGCAATGGTTCTTTCCATTTGCGCAAAAAAACGTTGTCTGCTTTCTCCTCCCCTTTCAGAGAACTGGCCGCTTCAGTAAGCACAGGAGTGAAAACTAACTGCTGTGGGGCTAAGCTTGGGGTTTTTTAGAAGTACTTTAAGGTCAGGACATTTTGAATATTCTCTTTTATTCAGTGAAAAAGTCATGGTTGTTTCTTTTCTTTTTTTTTTTTTTTTTAAGCAAAACCTGAAATTTACTGTGTGGTTCTGTTAATTAGAAATATTGGCATATTGCTCGTAACAAACTCCTTCCACCCCTTCAGTTCAATTAGGCTGACTGCTGGACTGCACACAGCCAATACTTTCAGATGTATTTTTCCCATTCTGTGGTTCTGGCAGAACTGACAGGATCATCTGGATGTACAGGGCGAGACTGTAACCTACAGAAGTTCATCCAAGACTCGTTTAGCCCAAAATATACCAACTTTATTGAGTACGTAATAAACCTTCAAACAATTTAGGGAGTCCAAAAATAGACAGGATTAGGTGATTGCTATTAGATAAGATTATGTTGTCTGTTAAGTCAGTCAAAGTTCAATTTAATTTCATTTACCTTCTTCCTCACTTCTACAATTCAGACACAGTGAGGTAAGCCTGTTCAGCTGTTATTTTGTTCTTATTATTTTTAATGAAAGATTGTAATATGGTCTTTCAGGGTGAGAATGTTAATCGTTACTGCAGTGTGCTTGCCCCCTTAAGAAGCCAAGAGTATGTAGTGATTTAGTGTCACTCAAGGTATATAAGAGAACAACCTCTAGCTTCCAAAGCAAACCGCTTCTATAAACCAATCACTTCTTATCCCAAGTATTCTTCCTTACTTTGCCTGTACACCAAGTTCTCAAAAGGGGTGAATATGTATTGACATGCAGTATTATGAGATGGTTACTCTAAGCAGATGAGGCCGATGTCCTTCCAACAATGAGAATTCTTACTGGGTCTGCCTTGGGTGTGCAGTAAGAGCAAAAAAGTTAAGATAATTATTATACGTGCTTGAAAATCAGTGCTTGTAAATTTTTCATAGACAAGTTTTAAAGAGAAGTATGCCCTTACATATGCTTTAACATATGTTATTACCCAGGACCAAGCTAAAAGGATACTTAAAATCAGAACTATGCTTCTAGGGTTGCTTGATTTAAGAAAAAATAGGAGTCATCAACTAATTGCCTTGCTTAAAGGTATATTTAGAAGTATATATTCCTCCTTTTTCTTGAAACATAGTTCCACTAGATATGTTTAAGATACTCCATTCTGGATTCCTGCTGACTATATTTTCCTCCACGGTTAGATGGCATAAATAAAGCTTACAATATGTACTGGCAGATTACATGTACAGTTATTTGTTTAGGAAAAATTCTAAGGGCAGTAAGAAGCTTTGACATACTTTGAAAAGGCATCATGTAAATTGAAAGCTGTTTGAATCTATCCCACATCAAATCATTCGGATGCTGTTAACAGAATGGAAGCTATTCTTAATCCGTGTTCAACTTAACGGTAGCTATTTCAGCAATTTATTGCTGGTATTTGCACATCCCCAACATCCTGTCTTTCAGCCTATTTTGTCTTAGAAATGTTTTATAGCTATGTAATGTTGCAAATTTTTCGGGTTTTTTTGTGTAAAACTGGTGTACTGTAGCACAATGTGACCCCAGACCCTGCTCCCACCATGCAACCTATGGGGGTTCACGGGGCCACAAAGGTACAGCCAGCCAGGGGATTTGATCCTAAAGGCTTTTTTCCCATCTGATTTCATGACTGTGACCTACCTCCATCTAGAAGAAAGCTGTTTGACATGCCTCCCTATTCTGCAGCTTTACCTGCCATTTTGGATAAGTAATTTCCATCCTGTGGTTTTTGTTCCCATATGGTATTGTAAAACAATTGTAAGAAAACAGATGTCTGAGATTTCAAACAGCAATTAACTGCCATACTTTACTGACATATATTTCTCATTGTAATACTGAGAGGTTATTCTTATTGTTGGCAACTTCAGAATATTGGTATAATGAAAGCAATGAAACATCAATCAGCGAAAGGTATGAAAGAATTGCAAGGAAAAAAAGAATGGAATGAAAATCTGTCGAGACTGAATTTAAGAGAAATACATTAATTGACTTAAATGGTGAGAGGTTTCATCAGTTTTGTTTCAAGTTTATACGCCATCCAAAGAGTTTAGTTTGGACTGATGGTTAAGCTAGTTTCTAGATGGCTGGGGGCAGGTGGGTCTCCTGTGTGTGACTTACTCACCAGCTACAACACGCGTTTACACAGACCACGTAGAGCTGTGGCAGGGAGGGGTGGCACTGCCTTCGAAGCAGCCCCAGCAAAAGGGATGTTCCTGGCTGCCTCCTAATGCCACTGCCTGCTCTCCGTCACACGAGGCTGCAGCGTATTTGTAGTCTTCTCATACGGCAAAGCATAAGACGTGGGGTTCAGAGCACCTAATTTTAGGTGTCTATAGATGTCTACATCCCAGGCTAATCATCTAGGCTTCCTTAAATGCAGAGTAGTAAGTCCCTCTACAGCACAAATAATCTCATCCTTGCATACATCTCTAAAGAGGTCAACTGGTCAGTACATTAGAGACTTCTGTTTCTCTCCACTGCCTATGAAAGGTACCGAGACAATTTGCTTAAATGCGTGGATCTGCACTGTAGATCTGTGCAGCATGAATACTGCAAGCCCCTAAAACTTTTGCATTATAGACATTGCGTTAATGATAGGTTCCGGGTCACATATTTACAAACAGCTGTGGACATAGCCAAAATAGTTTAGGTGATTTAGATTTTTAAAAAGCACCGTTCCTGGATAAGGAGCATAGAATCCACATAAACCCATAGTACAACAGATGAGTCCAAGGAGAAAGAAGTATGGAGAATGAGATGAATATATAACTCACAGTAGTAATGAGGTGTGATTAACTTGGATTTATGCGTTCATTTCGATCAGTTGTGGGCTGAATTTTTTTGTTATCTGACTTAGCTTCAGTTTAATAGCTATTACCTTATGGTAGGCTTTTGGACAGAGAAAAGAGGCCGGAGAAAATAAGTTGCTTAGCCTTTCAGAAATAGCTTTTGTTAGGTGAGAAAGCAGTAACAGCTCTGGGACTATCTGAAATGCGGTTCCACAAACAATGCCGGGTGTATGCTTTTCTGTTACCTTTTTTTCCACAGTCTGCCTCCATTTGTTTGTCATGGCATGCTTCTCAGCAGGGGTTTTTCACCTTATCTCTTCACTGGCATTTTTGTTTTCTTTCTCTCCACCTTCATTCCCACGCATACAGTTGTATCTCAGTTGTATCTTGATGTGAGCACAGGAAAAAGACATGGCTTTCCTCCCAGCATCTCAGCAGAGCTGCCAGTGACTAGTGAGTAGAAGCAATTCATAGCTGCGGAGGCTTCCAGAACCTAGCCACTGCTTTTTAAGAAGCTGGTTTTTGGAGAGGCAGAATGTGTTCAATATGACAACCATCAGGACTGCCTTTTAGTTCTGGAAAAGGACTGCAGAATTTTTAACATCTGTAACTGAAGGAAAAGATCCTAGTTTTGTATCTCAGCAAGATACCCCTCTCAGGTGGATCATCTTCCCCCTTGATACTGCATTACTGTGAGAGTAACTAGGGTGAGCTAAATTCTTTTTCTGAAAGCAGCATATTATGGACAGTCATAAGGAGCTAAGGTGTTAGAGGAAAGAGAAGATCTTTTAATAGATCAACTGATAAAGCTGGAAAACACAGAAAAGCTTTGGGCACATAAAAACCTTCATCAGTAAGACCCCCATGGCTGCCTTAACACCATTACCACACAGTCACGCTCCTCCAAAAATACAGATTTAAATTCCTAAAATTAATAATTCTGTTGAATTATTTGTAACAGTGTGCATAATATTAGCTAGATATTCGGCAGTAATCATGTAACTGGACAGATTGCATGTTCCAGTTAATTGCAATTGTTTTTTAGCATGCATATTTCAAAAAGCAAACATTACTTGTACGTTTTGAGATTTTTCTGCTAATGAAGCAGTAACTTTTTAGCAAGAATGGATAATGAATTTTTAGTACAGAAATACACAGCAGCATCATTTGAACTGCAGAATCACTTTCTCTGTTCTGCTTGAACCATTGCTTCATTCGCTCCACTAGAAAGAAATATTACAATTACCTACTAATTATGTTAATGTTATAGGAGGGAAAGTGTCATTTCAGCCCACCTGGAGAATTACCTGTCTTATTCTACCTACTCCTACTACCTACTTAAAGGATTCTGAACTCTCAAAGCCCAAAAGCACTCTGCTCATAGTACAATATGCAAAACAAACCCCAACATAATTTCAGTCTAATTCTTTGGAAACCACTTAGTATTTTCCTGTGTGTCATCTGGGAAATAAATAATTTTTAGAATGTCAGTGGTGATTTATTAGTGATTAGAGAGCATGGAAGCAAAGAGAAAAGTGGTCCCTACTTCCTCAGCTGGAAAACCTCATAGCTTTTTTTGTGGCTTCTTTTGTTTCTAATAACAACAACTACCAAGGCAAACATGCAAGAAGGTGGAAATCTCTTGTCACAGGCTGGACTCTCAATGTAGCATATGTGCAGTCAGGGCTGACAAGCAAAGAGACACAGACACTGAACCACAAGTTATTTTCTACATGCAGAAATCTACCTGACCAAGGTAAGAAAAAGTAATTTTGCCTGTTGAAGTACCTGCAGATTTTGCTGATGTGATAGAGAAACCGGGGAAAATTAGGATCTCCTTTCTTTTGCATGCTATAGGGTATATCTTACAGACAACCGTCTGTATGAGAGAAGTTTAAGTAGAGCACCTATATTTTCTCTCCAGTCCAGATAACCACTTCAGTGTAGAAGACGTCTCCATAGATGTCCAATGTCTGATGAAATTAATCCCAGCACCCATGCTTTCATCCTCGCAGCACTCTTTTCACATTTATGGCAGGGAGAAGAAGTTATCAGCTGCTGCAGCTCCTATGGCTCCAATCAAGAAGTTTCTGACTTTCACAGAGCTTTCCATTTCCTATCCCTCCTTCCCTGGACAGCGGAGAAATGCTAGAAGCAGCAGGTAGGAAGAAATGTTCTGGCAGCTTGTAGGAGTGAGAAATGAGTATGTGATGAAGGGGTGTGCCAGCAGTGTAATGGGAGAAAATCTGAAAAGTGGGAGTCCTTGTGAAAAGAAAGAGGTGAACAAAAACTAGAGCAAGAAAATGTATGCTTAATTTAGAATGGCGGCTGAAAAGCTATGGGGTGAAAGTGCAATAAAGAGGTATTATGGAGACATGAGTCATTGTAGGAAGACAGGAGTTGAGCAGGAAGACTTAAAGAAAAGAGTTGGAGGGAAATTTTAAAAGAGGAGGAAAATTTAGCTAGCATATAGACTAGCTTTCATGTGAGAAACGAGTGAATAAATGAGTAGTTATCAAGCCCAGAAAAGAAGTAACTTAGGGGAAATATGAAAGAAGTCTACAAAATCATGACTATTAAGGAGAAGGTAGATTAAGTTAATTCTTTCTCTCTTCCAAAAAAGAATTAAGTTTTGACAAAGTTAGCAGTACCTGAGTTCAAAAAGAAGAAAAAATAGGAGACACGTGAAATTTGTTGTGAGATGGTGTCCTTGAAAGTAAAAACTTATACAGACTTGAGATCAAACAAGTCTGTGGAAGATAATATCATTTAAAGTTACTAATTATATAGAAACCAGAGGCAGTTCAGCAAATCCACTGAACTGAAAATGTTTGGAGGCTGAGAGAATTCTGGAAGTATAGTATATGCTTAGTTTGTTCATATTTCTCCTTAGGTATTCGCTTATGGCCATTGCTAGAGGAAGCATACTGGGTTAGATGATCCTTGGCCTGACAGCGTGGCTGCATTTATTCTCGAAGTAGGGGAGAGAAAGAGGAAAAAAAAGAGTGTGCTACTACAATTCAGGAAGTGTTATGGAGGCAGTATTTAGGAAATATCTTTTTTTAGGAACATATATTTAAAAAATATATGCTTAGGAGTTATTATTTTAAAGCAATTCTTGCTAAGTACATCTGCCTATAAAAAGAATTTCCAAATCTAGTCATCCTCTAACTAATGGTACAATCTGTTTGAGATACCTTGTTTTGACGGCTATATAAACCCCAAACACCCCACCCCACCCCCAAACCCTCTTAATAATATTCTATTTCGTTTAACCTAACTGGAAGAGATTTCTCTGAAGCCTGTATTGATGTCAGGGAAATTAGGCTTGTGCCAGTTAACTCAAGAGACTGTCGTACAATGGCTTACCTCAGACAAAGCCTTCCAAAGCCGCCACGTCATAAAAAGGCCAAAGGCCACGCCACCCTTTGTACAGCCTTCCATCAAACCATGTTTATGGACACCCAAAAGCTGGGCTCCTGGAGAGAACAGTAGGAGTCTTAGCACTGGGTGTTGCGCCTGTCAATGCAATGAGAGACACGTCAAACATCTGCTTCCTTTCATTTGTTGATACTGATAGGTGCATTTTAAATGAATTTGTACTCAGGAAAAGTGATGAATAGCTGAAGAAGTGTGATACGTGCACAATAGAAGTACCGTGCTCAGGTAGCCATGCAAATAGCTGTACAGGAAGCAGCTTAATCTTCCTTACTAATGCTTGAAAGGACGGTGACATCCATCAAATAAAGTGTAATTGTCTTTCTCTAATATAAGTGACTATTACAATTATCTTAATATAATGGATTCAGAAATATCTTAAATCTGCCAGATTAATAAACAAACAAGCTCAGCATAGTGGTCAGCCAAGAGGTCAGATCAGGTTGCCCTGAGGTTAATTGGAGTTTTTCTACTGAATTAAATTAGGTAAGTGTTCAGCAGAAAATGCTTGAACTTTCCTGAATGGCTTGCTTTCAGTGAAGGGAAGGTGAACACAAGCAGGCTTTGGTTTCACATTATGTCCAAGGCACATTTTTTTTCTTGTGGCTTTAATCCATAAACCAAACCTCACTCTTTTTCTTTGCTTATCTGTATAACTATTCTTATCTACCATCTATCAGTGATATACTTTAAGCTCCCAGTATTGAAAAGAAACTAGACTTTCATACCGGTTTTTATCCTACGGTGTTGCTGATTGTTGTGCAGACAGCAGGCATAAAATGGCAGCCCTCAGGCTCTGTCTTGCAAACTGCAGTAGAAAGACTGCACTACTTCCTCAAGAAATTATCTCTTGCTGGTTATCTGTGACTTCCTCTGCCTGGTTCGGAGAGTGAGCAGGCTGGCATTGTTAAAAACTTCATCGTTCATTACATAGGGTAGATAGAAAAAGAATGGGAGTGTTAGAAATTAATATCGGTGTTAATTAAACTTTATTCTGTTGTCCATCTAGTAGAATATTTATTCTACCTTTTGCCAATTTGAATCTCATTCTAGCGGTATCTAGGTCTACCTATCCTAGATGTAATTCACAGTACTGGACAAAGTGCTGTTGGAACTGTTACTTAGCTTTTGAAACCTTGTATATACATATGAATGTGTGTGTGCAGGAAAAGAAGGAAAGGAGAAAGGGAGGAAAGGAAGAAGGCAGGAAAGAGAGCAAAACAGTAGTACTTTGAAATCTTGCTCCTAAACCCATATTTAACTATGTCAATAAAAGTGATCCAAACTCTAAAAATGAGGCCAGTGGGGAATTGCAGGTGCTTAATGCTTCAAGCAACTGATCTTGAATTTAGAAGCCTAACTTCCAGCAATCAAACCTGATTTTTTTTGTAAGCTCTGCTCATGCCAATAGAAGCTGTTTTTTTCATCATGTTAGCCTTTATTCCATTCATATATATTTATGTATAACAAAGAAAGGGAGCTCAAAAGCTTAAACAAGAAAAGCCAGTGTGGTTAGAAATTGAAATATAAAATGTCAGTGTTAGCATGAGTTTTATTTTTGGTATTGATTATATCAAACTGTGCCTTAAATGTGAATCTTTGGGGGATTTTTTGCGATGTTGCTGGTTTTAATTTACATTTTCTGGAAAGTACTCTCATTTGCTATCAAAATTAATGCAAGGCACAGATAAAAGAACGACTAGTTTAGGGAAAAAATACCCAGTGAGAAACCAAAAAGGAATCCAGTTGTGTTTTTCTTTATAACTTATTGATTTCTTTTCCTTTTCCTTTTAACTAGTGACAGATTTTTACTTACTAGTAAGTATGTCTCAAAAGGCTCAGTGATTCAGTTAAACACCCAAAAATTCAGCTGTTCATTCAAATTTTATTTCATCTGCTTTCATCTAGACCCGAGCCAATTGGAAGTTTCCTTTTTTTTTCCCTTTCCTTCCAGATAAGACAATTTACTAGAAACATAACTTTTCATGGAAATGTAGCAGCTTTGTTAAAAACAAACAAATAAAAACTGTTGTTAAGAAATCTTTCAGCAAGGTGGTAACATAGTCTGTCAAGTTACATTTTGGAAGTGAAACCCCTTTCCCCTTTAAGTAGAACAGAATTTAAGGCTTTTCTTTTTTTTTTTTTTCCTTGAAATAGATGGTCCAGGTTAATTCTGTTTTCTAATTTACAGAGTTAAGATTTGACTGTAAGTAACACAAACACTGGGGTCTTTGGGGATTAGAATGTTTTCTTTTAATTATTTTCATATGTAATAAATAACCTAAAAAAAAAATCAGATTGATAGGTCTTGAGTTCATCAAAACATTGAACAGAAAACAAACAAACACACTTCCACCCCTGCCAAGTTTTGAATTTTCCTGGGAAAAGAAATCCATTTCCTTATCAGCTCAAATCTAGACTTTTCTGCTCCAAACTGAATAAAACCTTTTACCAGCGACTGTTTATATGCTTTCAGTAACTTGTAAACTCCTAGAAGACTCAGAATAACTCATTATAATAGACATAAGAGAGCATAAACAAAGAGAGCGGTACTTTGTTTATTGAAAATTATTGTCTTCCCTGGTTCTTCTGCCTCCACCTCTGTTAAGGGAAAAACTAAAGGGAAAAAAAAGGAAACAGGCAAGAATAAGTCAAAAGAAAAAGTAACCATACATATACATAGTTATATAACTGCGTATATATTTCATACATATATATTTAAATATTTCATAATAATATGTGTACGTTTCACTCATTTAAGGCCTGGGAAACTGCAGCTAGAAAAAAACCCGGAAAGCTGGAATCCATACCCAGAACTGTAGTGAGACATTTGGGGCACTTTGGTTGCTTGTTTGCTCTCTTTGCTCCTTTTCTTCCCTCCACCGGTAACTTAACCCTTACCGCTGAAACAACCTGCAGCCTCTCACACCGGAGGGCTCGAGAACGGGCAGAGCGTTTCCCCTCACCCTTACCGTGGCCCGGTGGGGTACTCTTGCGCTGAAGAGTTCACGAAGGAGATCGCTGGAGCCCTTGGTCGGGGGGAATTCTGGGTGGAAGGGGAGACAGGAGAGGAGAAGTGGTTATCAAGTCCTTGGGGATTCAAAGAAAGGAAATCCGGAGTTTCTCATACTGTGGGCCGTTTTCTGTATTTTTCAGTCGGGAACTGTGCCACTGGCAAAATAATTAAAGGGAGGATCTCCGTTACAATCATGCTTTTTGTTCCTTGTGTAAGCAGCAGCAAGAGTACCACAGAACCAATACAAGATGCGACTTAGAAAGTCGAGAGGAAGGGAGGAAAGCTTCCCTGATTACAAATATACTTGCAGTGCCCTATTCACAGCATGAAAAAGAGGGCTAAGAAGATAACGAAGTGTGTGATTAAGTGCAGCAAGCTCACACTGCTATACACAACGTGTGAGTAGAGATGGCCATTAATAACTCTTTCAGACTCTTAAGAGCTGCAGCCCAAACATTATTAATACACTTCTCCTAAGAGGCACTAAGGGAGGTGGCACAGCATCTTTCCGAGGAGGCCAGCTTTCTCTCCGCAGTCCTTAAGAGCCTGATGCTCCGGAGGGGGGTATTTCGGCAGGAGGGAACCAAGGCGCCTTATGCTCCAGCTGGAAGTAGAGGTGTCCAGCACATATTTTGTTACTGTACTGGCTGAGAATATAATTTATTTCAAGTTGTACAGGAACTATATGAGATGAGTGTTACTAGGTGTAGCAGTATTCACTAGCTGGCCCTTAGATTGCATATCTCTATTCGGGGTGGCGAAATTAGAAGAAAATCCCCTTGCTAGTCTCCATCCCTCTGATACAGTATAAATAGCTGCTACATCCCTGTTTGCTGTCTTCACACTCCAGTGCTTCCCGTACTCCCTTAATTATGCTATGTGTGCCAGGGCTTCACCCAGTCGCCTGTTCACTGGAGTGCTGTGTTTCTGCTTGCCCAGCCCGCTTCCCGCACAGCTGCTGCTGTCTTCAGGCCACCCACGCTGCCCCACAGCTGACACACTTGCACCCTTCACTGGAAAGAGCTGGGATTCATTGCTTAATTGGTTGATCAGCTGATAGACAGCTCAGATCAGCAAATAATTTCCAAGTACTTAGCCAATACAAAGGGGCAGCTCAACTTCCTGCTCCAAAGGCATCAACTGTTGCCCTTCACGGGCTGACTGACAGGTGCTAGCGTTAATCTAAGTCTTCTGTCTAAGGAAAGTTTTCTGTATTAGGAGGAAGGATGGGAGAGCCAAGCACCCCTTTCTATTCCACATGTTCCTTCTGTTTTGGGGAGACACCGCTCGTCTGTCTAGTGTCATGCCCTTCTGCAGCGTGGAAATGAGGAGCTTGGTGATTTTCCAGCAAAATCTCCATGGCTCCTAAACAACTTTGCATCCAGTTTTCTTTTCAGCAAATGTACGGCAAAGCCTGATGTTCTTCCTTTATTTTGATAAATGTCTGAAATTAAAGTACAAAATTGTAACTACTAATGCTGTGACTGTTCTGTGTCTGACACTGAATGTCCTCCCTTTTGATTTCATCTGACAGTGAGAAGCACGAGCCGCCCTTCCTGGGAAAGAGTGGATGCTGAGGAGTCTGCACTCCTTCAGATCACTCCTCCCAGATATGGAAATACAGGAGCGGTAGCTGTTCGCTTCAAAGAAGCATTATGGAGACAATGGCCTTTCTTTTAGTCTGCTCTGCAAAAATCTTCAACGGCTTATACTAGACGAGGGATAGTGGCGACATGCTGCAGCTCTGTGTGACTCATCACGAACACCTTGGGAAAACATTTTGAAAACAATTTTGAATTTGTTGTCAGTCAGAATCTGTACAGACCTTGTGCACTACCCAGGCAAGGGAAAATTGGAAGATTGGTCACTTGGCCTCTTTCTATTCAAAGTGTTATTACATCAAACTGCTCTGAATTTAGGTACTGTTTCCCTAGCTTATATTACATTCATTTTAAGCAAAGATAAGATGAAAAGTCACCTCTGTACACTGGGTTATCTCTTTCCCGTGATACATTATTGATCTAGTGCATGTATACTTATTTCTCTAAGAGAAGAGTAAACCCAATTATTTAGCACTTCAACCACTGAAAAATAGAAAAGAGCAAAAGAAGACAGTCTGTATAATTTTGGATATAACATTTCTTGAATTCTACATGTGCACTTCATTGTTCTTACATTAAAATTCTTCTTACATTCTTCATTCTTCATACATTGAACATAGAAATGAATATTATATTTTAAATTTGAATGGTAATGCACATACAAGGAAGGCTCATAAAGGAAAGTGTTACAGTGTAATTTGAAACTATAATGATACTAACATAACATATTAACGTTTTATGATACTTCTGGGCTAATATTTACAATCAAAAATTTATAAGAATAAAATAAAATTATCTGTGTGCTAATGACATAAGCAGCATAATTGCAAATTATTTACAAAGTCTAATCTAAATTTACATTTAACTTATTAAATTGTTATTCAGATTTCAGTAAAATACTTACAATTAGAAAATATCAGACTGGATGGATGTCTGCTAAGTGGGTAGTGTGATTTTTGAGGGCTGTGTGTAATACTCCTAAGTGAAGGTCTTCTTTAGTTTTGAAAGCCAGCCCCTACACCATTCTATCAGAAACATACACAGTTACACAGTAGCAGAAAAACCTGGGAATTCTTCATCTGTTCCTTCTTCCATTTTTTAAAATAAAGTAACAAAATACATATAAAAATAAAATATTATGTTTCTTTTAAATGGATATGAAGAGATTCTTATCATTTCAATTAGACAATCCATCACAATTATAAAGACCAGTTTCCAATTTGCTTTCCAGAGTATGTCAGGACACCTGAAAGTATAACAAGGGGTCAGATTCATCTCTTTATAATTGAAGCAGACAGACACCTAAATCTGAGTTAATCCTGTAGTTTGTTTTTACACCAACAGAGAAAAATATATACCTAATGAAGGGGGTTTACCCGACCTGCATTAGAGGCTTCTTTCAAGAGGAGATAAATCCCTGCTTGGAGGTGCCTCATCTCCAGCTATTGGCTGTAGAGAGAAGGGAAGCCTAAGGTTTACAAGCTTAAGTTTATACATTTGAATGCAACTCATGTGACGTTTGTATCTTTTCCAGAAAAGGGGGTGCCTTGCTATTTACTGCTGAGTAAGGAGGCATGGGTAGTTAACTGGGTATGATGCTGACAGCTTCTTCTTCTTTCTTTTTTTTTTCTTTTTTTAATGCACTTTTAATGTACTGGAGTCCGTCATGGGATTTGCCCAACAGCTTGTTTTGCAGTACCAGTGGGTTCAAGATGCACTTTCTTTTCAGAAACAGGCCATAGGGGACCGCCAGTACAGTGGCAGCCCTGTTGTAAAATGGCTTCCTCCGCCACACCTTCTCTGGCAGCATTGAATGGGTTTCTGGCATTAGCCATCCTTTACCTGGTTGTTTATAATTTCCTGAAGATGACTGGCAGACACCAGGAACAACGCCAGAACAAGGTTTATGTGGACTTTAACATCTTTCTATAAAACCTGTTCTTACGTTGGTAACTGCTTAGCTGGTATTACAGGTAGCGTCTCCTAATTTTCACAAGTATATATTTAATGTTGAAAAAAAGCACATTAGACAACATGGCGAGGGGCGGGGGCAAGAAAACTGTAGCCATGAGTAGACATTTACCAAGTGTCTCTGAACCCAATCAATGCTGGTGAGAACGTATGGTACATTTCTGTTTTCAGAATACAAGCTGAAGAAATGCATGCTGAGATACTGACAGACCTGAGGCTTTGCTATGGCTGCCTTTCTCAGTGGGGTTTAACACAGCTCAGTTTCTGCAAGACTTCTTGAAGGAAAACAATAGATTTCTGTGGGAGATTGCAGAAGACACATCTTCCACCACTGTTATGGAATGACATGATGCATGAAAAAGTGGGGGTGGCTCTTTCAGCTTTTTCAAATGAGTTTTTTTTAGTGCATTTTTCTTTATTTAATGACAATAATTTAATAATACTTTAACTATTATGACTATCTTTTCTGATTTTATTTTTGAGGACTAAACTTTAAGAACAGTTTCCAAATTGGTTTGTCATACCCAAGGAATTGTCAGAAGCTGAGGAATGGGAGGAGTTGGGTAGGATAAAAATGCTTTCAGTTTTTCTAAGTTTAACAGGATGTTCCTTTTAAGTATTATCTACTTTAAAAATTTTGTTCCTTGTTCAGAGTAGAGCTGCCCATTGAAGGTGAGCTAGAGATGTGCACTTGAGCTAAGAGAAAAAGGTAATATGATGATGATTATACAAGGCCAGCTGTGGGAAATGTCTTTCTCTACATATAACTTGGTTCAATTGTGCAAAGTACTCCCCTGACAGTTTCTTTAGCCTGTGAATGTGTAGAGTCTTCAGTGGAGACTGCTTTTTGTCAGTCATTCTCTATTAAATGTAAATCTTACATTGCTGAATAACAGTTTCAGACTCTTCATTTTATAGAATAATAATGACATCTATTATTTGTTGAAGGATGTTCTCTCCTTTGTTTACTTCCCCAAGGAGCTGACCATAGAAATCTTCTGTATTAGCTGCACGTGGAATTAGATTCAGTCTTAACAGCCAGCCATCCCCAAATTCTCTGAACAGCAGTAGCAGCCGCACTGCTATTGAAATTAAAATCCAGATGATTTTGATTTTATACATGTGTGCTGGTAAGTTTGCTGGTCAAGTAAGAATACAACTACAGTGATGACACTTCCAGCTACTAGGTATCCTGTATATTCTTTCAAAGCTCTCTTGTCCTTTCTTCATTCATTGGACATGTTGACCCATGGGAATGCCACATCCTTTAAATTTCCATTTCTCCTTCCTAGACTTCCAGTTTCTAAATATCACTGTTCATAAACTATAGATTTTGTTCAGCTGCTTCTCCTCCAATTGTATTGTCGTTTTCTGATGAAATTTCTATCCTGCTTGTGTTTAGGTCACACAACTATTTCACTAAAAATTGTTGAGCATTTTCTAGTATGAGACCTGGGTATTCTAGTGTAAGAATGGAGTTACACTGATGATGCTTTTGTTATTCTTCCTTATTTTAACATTGTACACTTACTGTTCTCATCAACACTAACAGAAGGTTCCTTGTCTCTGGCATCATGTGTCTTACACACGTTCATACATAATACTTTGTTCAAGAAATGTCAAGACTTTTTTTCTTTACGTTGCTGTCCTCTCTAAGAAAGCTGAGAGCATAATGGCTATTACCAATGGCAAATACTGACACCCGTAGCTGCTGCTGGTGTGCTTTTCTAAAGAGAAATCATCCTGGGTTTATTGCCATGTATAGGTGGGGTAAAACTCAAGAACAAATTCTTTAGTTGCTGAAAGTGCTTCTCTGAGACAGAAGTTCTTATTTTCTTTCAAAAGCTCCATCAGAGCACAAAGGTGGAATTAAATTATTTTCCTTCATCAGTTTTTATGGTTTTCTTCCCTTGGCTAACTTCCTTAGCGGTTTGCTCCCTTTTATTAAAGGAAATTCATTAACTTGTGAAACATGAACAAAAGGACATGACACATTTTAGCCGCTGAATCAGGCCTTGTCTATTTGTACATTTATGAGCAGCTCAGACCTTGTTATGTAAAGTATAGTTATTAGGGAAGAAGGTTATGAAAAGTCAATTTCTTCAGCTGTTTTCGTGACAAGATTTAAAAAGTTGATGTGTTTGTTTTACTGCAGTGAATTTTTCCCCCAGTTTCTCTTTTTACAACAGCTTTGCAGACAGATACCTAGCACAATTTAAGGCTTAATGAGGCGCAAACTCCCACATATATACCGTAGTGTCTTACAGCTAATTCACTTATAAGCATAAAAGAAAATAAGTAGAAAATGTCATTTTATATCATGATCCTAAGATGCTCACTACTTCACATACGGTAGCATGAAAACTGGTTGTAATTCATTTTAAAAAGTACTTTTTAAAAGGAGAGCAAAATAATTTTTGAGATGAGACTCGGGGAACAACTCACCAAAGCCAACTCTTCAGAAGCTGTTTCAAATCCTCCAGGCTAGGTTGCTGCTCTGATGCAACCATCAACACCTGAGGCACCTTCTCTCCTACTATTCATGGGCCCCTCTAAACTAAAGATAGCCTTTGAGCATTATTTTTCATTTAATAGCCTATATACTTATTATGGGCTCTATTGAAGTATTCCACAGGCAGGTGAAAAAGTGTTTTGAGAGAAGTAAGCAGCAGTCTGTTTTTCCTTCATAAATCCAATTTACTGAACATTTATTGTTACATTACTGCTGCTTTGTATCAATAGTTTCAGAAAAAAACTATCAGATAAAGGTCTGTACTTGCAAATTGGAAAAGAATGCATAACTGCAACATATGACTTATCTCTGAGCATATGAGAAATATTTATAAATGAGAAGTGAGCATTTTGGAGAATTATCTAGCTTCTTTTAGATACAGTTATCCATTTGCTTTCTTACAGAATGGGAAAATTCCACTTATTGTTATCTGTATTTTCCAAAGGGTGGATGCATAAACAATAGCTTATGTTTAGATATTAGAAAGGTTCAGCTATGTTTACATTCAGGCATATCAGTAGATTACAAAAGAAGATAGAAATTAAAGTTTTCATTTAATGACCCCTTAATAGTGAAATAACTCACAGTTACTGAATATCAAAGTATCTATGTATTTATTGTAAGTAAAATAACTCTGAAGAAAGTAGAACTTAAAGTGATAAACCACTATGTTGACATATCTGTCATTCCTTGATGTGTGTTCCACCTCAAATCTGGTGAGGAATCAGTTTCTCCACAGGGCTCTGCTGTCATGGACAAGCTCTGTCAACGGCACGTTGAATCAATGACACTGCATTCATGCAATTTTAAAATTTTTGTTTTAATGCTTTCTCTTTTTTTTCCTCCTTGATCTTTAACAGACATAACTACTGATGGTCACCTGTGATTTGTAAGTAAGCAGATAAACAGAAAACAGTTTCTGAAGAACTTCAATTGCAATTTAAATAAGTAAAGGCCTGTTCTGTTACACAGACATGCAGAAACCATTTTGTGTTGAGTATCAGCAAGAAAGAGAGAACCCATCCCTTTTGGCTCATTAAAGTCTATGGTGACTGCTCTTCATAACAATGGGAGCCAAGCAAGGAAGCAAATGCAAAAGCTTGCAAACACAGACATACACAATTACTTTTAGTCCCACTATTTTGGGCAGCACCCAAAACAGAGGTACCAAAGCTAAACACACACAGGCTTTGTCTTAGCAGGGCTTTCTCTGCTCACCAAGGAAATTGCACCATTTGATGCATTATTACGTGCATCAAATATTACAGTTATATATATTTTTCCTATGTAATTTTCAGAAATTTAGTTTAAAAAAACCACTCCTGGGAATCTCAAAATTTAAAAAGTAGACAGACTTTGAAAATGTCTTTTCATTTTAAATTATTCCTCTAAAATGAACTACAATACACTTTAAAGCTTAGGAAGGACCTTTATTCACAGTTAATCATTCATTTCTTTGGAACAATATTTGAATTCTTGACACTTCATCTAAAGCGTGTTAGATGTGAAATCACTTTTAAAACAGCAAGAGCCACAACAGAAAAAAAGGAATAGTTAAACTCTGGTAGAATTAAGAAATGCCTCCAAAGCATTTACAGATCTTAACCTGATAGCACTCCTTTTACAGAGGATGGACTACATTGAATTGTTATACTAGCCTTGATCGAAAAAAAAAGAAAAAGATATGTTAAATGTTCATCCTGGAAGACTACTCTTCTAACAAAGAGCTGGATATAACTTTTTTAAACACTGCAAAAACTGAAGGTTTTTATCATTGGAATTTTAACATGATTTTATTTTGAGAATCTCACCTCTTGTCCTTGACCTGCCACTGGTTTTAATAATATTATCCCTGTTCACTACTGCATCATCTCAAAGGCATTGTTTAAGGGCAGCTGAATTAATTCTATACCAAAATGTAATGGCACTAATAAATAATCTATCAGTTGGTACTTCTGATGCTTTCCTTCCTTAATTGATAATTAGTTGTATCCTAGGAGACACTGTTTTGCTCCTTGAGAAGTATATACTTAAGCTGATGGATGTTTTATTACATAGACATACAATGCTTTGTCTTACCTTATCTGAAATTTTGCAATAGTTAATGAAGTCTTGTATCAGATAGATACCATCAGATATTCCAGTTACTACCTCTCAGTCAAAAATATAGATATTGGACATATTGTCTTAGTATATGTATTTGATCAACACAGCACAAAGTTACAAAATGAGATGGACATTTAGTCTAAACAAAAAAGATTGCTATCTGTTTCAAAAGTAGATACATACATCTGAGACAGCGAATAAGGAGGAGAAAAAAACCCCTTTAACTTAAAGATTAGTTCTTGTATTGGTCAAACATTTAAAAAGAAATGACTAAAACATGTCAGTGTTACCTATTTATGCAGCTTTTTTTTTTTCTCTAGGTTTCTCTTCAAAGATAATTACTGAAGATAAATGTATATAAACAGGAAATTTCTCTCTGAAATTTTTCTTTACACCTGAACTATTTATAATAGGAAACGTAATTCTCTGTTTGTGATATAACACCTGTGGCTGCAAGAAAAAATGATTCTTTTAGAAACTTCATATATTAACAAAGGGAAGGAAACCATCAATCACAGGTGCAAAAGAGCAACCCTTGATGCATATTCTGTGTGTATACATATACCCATTAAACCCATTTTGTTTATAAATAAGGTTGAATTATATGCCTACTAAAACTATTGAAAGGTAAGAATGCACAATTTTCAACTAGGAAACATCAGTGTCCTATATGACTTACATGAGTATATTAGTATTAAACGTGGCCTTAAAATTCCCCAGTGTTTCACCCTTGCTGTCACATGAAGATTCAGAATGGATACATTTTCAAATCATATTAGTTTGTATCTACCGACATCACTGTATTGACAAGGAAAGTTGTAGTTTGGATATGTTTTACCTGTTTGAAGCAATTTACCATTTCTATCAGTCAAGTGATGTGTTACTATTCTGTAATTTGGATGTTAGCTTACACCACTGAATGAATTTTGACTAAAAATAATGCTCTCCATCCATTCTACCCCCCATTAGCATTGTCATCTCCTTTCACCTGCAAGGTAGCCATAACAATTGTTTTGGGATTTAAATAAAGCACTCAGATAAACACCGCTCTGAAGTGGGGTCTCAACCGTGTTGTTAAATGAACCTTTTTGCGATTTTGAATTAAAAGGGTTCATTGTTGTTTGTACTCTGTTAAAATGTCTTATTTCAATGTGTTTCACTAAATTGCATGCCAGCCTTTCCATTTAATAAAACTGTCCTATAGACAGCTGGGTTAAGTGGGCACAGGTTTCTAGAAGTCACTCACATTGATTCACATCAGATGAAATGCTGAGATGAGGCTTTATTCATTTTCTTTAATCTTCCTAGCTTTTGGAGAATGAGAAAAAAAAGAATCAATGTAAAATCATTGCTAGGTAAAGGGGCAGTATGTGTTTATTGAATAATACCTCTCTAAAATCACCAGGTAGCCTCATGTAGTAAAATAATCACCCCTGCCTTTTAGTTTTTCCAGTAGGGATCTGAACCACATCTTTATTTGCTAGAAATTGCCAAGAAATTTTTGACGATTAGTTTTTTATTGGTTTCAGGGGTGAAGCTGGAGAAAATTGATGTGGTCAGTGTGGAGAATGTTCCTAACCATTTATAGCTATGGCCGTTTACTATTAGATCATGCAGTGCTATAAGTTCAATAAAATCTCCTGGGTATAAAGCATTAGCCATCAGAAAGGGACACTACTGCTCTCATTTCTTGAGAGTTCCTAAGAACTCACTCTCTCGGTGACTGGTTATAATGGTGACTTTTAAAAACAAGTTTTTATTTGTAAAAGAAGGTTTCACCTCATTTTACCTCATTTGCCAGAACAGAAAAATAAGAAATTTCAAATGGAATAGCAATAATGAATTCATGGGAAAGAAGGATAAGCTCCTGCATTAAGTTCTATTGAGCAGTTTTTCATTTCCATTTATTTATTTTTTGCTGATTGCAGCTCCAATGTTTTAAATTTCTCGGAAACTACTTTAAAATGGGATTCAGTAGAATGCTGTTTGTCATGAGAGCTCAAATCATGGGAATGCCACATCAAGCATGAAAAAAGAAATGAAGACTGAGAACAACAGCAGCTCCTCAGGTGAAGCTAAAGCATTTGGCCAACAAAACATGTACTGCTGGCGTTCGCAGGCAGACCAGAAAAAACTCACCTTCTCTGTCAGGTTCCAGACTAGAAAGTGCAGAGCGGGTGCCTGTCAAAATTATCTTCCAAACTAGAAAAACTTAAAAAGCAAAAAGTGTACCCCTGGAACACAATACCTCTGTCTGACTACCAGAATGGGCAGTTTTGAGCATGCTGACAATTCTTTAAATTAAAAAGGTGAGGAAAAATATTGTAATAACGGTATTTATTGTTTATGAATTGTCTTCTACCAGCTACATACTCAATGGATAGACCTCTATAGTTTTGCTTTTTATACTGTAATAAGAGTTTTTGATTCCTTTTTTAGGAGGATTTAACCCAATGTTTAAAATTATGTTCTAGTGAACAGCTTCAAACGGTTCCATGAGAATGTCCACTATGTATAAAGTCAAACAGGGAGTCAGACTAGGTTGGATCCAGAATCTAAGTTGCGTGAGTTGAATACACTCCTATAAAGCAACGAGACTGTTTATAAAGAAGCAAACCAAGCAAGCTAAAAATAAAAAGGAGCACTTAGCAAATCCGATCTATTTTGTAATTTTTTTTCTGTGTCCCTCCCAGTTATTTTTAAAACAATTTGTTCTATTATTAGAATTTTTGAAGCCTTGATAGAAGAATCTTGTTCATAGGAACATGTCATTATTGTTTTGTAAAAGCATATAATGATATAATGTCTAAGGAAAAGAAAGAAACAATTCTTAGTAGAAAGATATTCATGGAAGCAAAGCAAAGCTTTGTGCTGGTGTCAGTGGGCGTAAAACCACAGAGAACAATGGAGTGGTGACTACTTACTCCTGGGCTCAGTTTGGTCCTCTGAGCTCTCCTTGCAACATGCTACAATCTTGAGGGCAGCATTCACCCTGATCTCCATCAAAATGGGAAGCTGCCAAGTGTGTGAAATGTGTATGTGTGGTTTTTTTACAGGTGACTGCATTTACGCTGCTTACTGGGTGTTTACCACATTCTTCACTTCATTCTTCAATCAGCCGGTGCTGCCCGAGTGTCATCCTACCAAAGGCAAGCTACGACCTAGTTTGAGTTTATACTGTCAAGACTTTTTTTATAGATGAAGGCATCTATCAGATTTAGCCAGAGGTGGGTAAATAACCTCAAGGAATGATTTATCTTAAATTTAGACTCTCTTTTCTCCCAGAGTATCCATAGGGAGATCATTTTCCACGTTATTTTTAGCTCGGTGGACTGTCACAAGCAGAGTTCCCAGTGATTCCTTCGGATGCGAAAGGGCTGAACTCACATAGTCATCGTGGTCAGTCAGATAAATGATGCGGGAACGTCTCTGTTCCCTGAAGAGACCAGATTAGCCAAGCTGTTTTGAAACATCTACAGCAGAAATGTCCAGCGGGTAAATACTCCAGACCTGTAGTGGCCTCTTGTAGCCTGCGTGAGTTTTGCACGTTTGGCCCCCGCCGTCCCCGTCCCAAGCCTCAGGGGTGGCATTGCAGGTGGCATGGAGACCTGGAGCTGGTGGACGGCCACAGGCTTGGTTGGCAAGACCTTTCCCTGCCATGCCATCAGCTGTGATGGTGACAGCACACATCTGTAGTCAGGCACGAGAACCCCGCGCACAGATGCATGTGACCCACTCCTCCTCCTCCTCCTCCTCCTCCCAGGTCCGGCTGACAGCGAGAGCGAGTGCCCGCTCCGGTGACGTACCGCGGAACATGGGGAACTGTGTCCTGCCAAAATAGAGAGGCCTGATGTTTGTGAAGGGAGTACAAGAACACGTGCGTATTAAATGAAAGGAAATCCCTAAAAAATTTAAGCTGGTATTTGCAGGCCATATTTAGCAGTATTTGCCAAACAGATTGACATTTTAGGTACTCTTATGGCCTTTTATTTTTAAATGGAAGATCCACCAGACGGCCCTGAGTCCCAGACCCCCTCAAACTAAAATGAGCAACAAACCTCAAGTTTTTAAGCATGAATTCAGGAGAGTGGATGGAAAAATTATTTTTTAACATCAGAATGTCTGTATTTGTATGTTGTCACTTTGTAAGTATTTACATCAGACAATTAATGTTCTTTCCCTTCCAATAAAATCTGTGGGATTGAGCACTTTCACTATTATTATCAGGTGATTTATGGCATTCACCCAAGGGAAATGAAGTACTAGTGTGATTCACCTTTGCTGAGCTAGGTTTTTCAAGTTTACTCTTACACTAATTTTCCATTCATTAACATCCTGTGTATTTCTCTGTTCTTTCTACCCTGTATATCCCTCCTTGTTTTTCCTCTTTCCCTTTGTTATCTTCATTTCCTCTTCTCTCAGACCCCTTACGTTCCCTCCTCCTCTTGCACACGTATTGCTCTACGTGCCATCATCAGTGGAGAGGGAAAGAGTTGTCGACTTCCATCCTTTATTTATGAAGAGGCACAATCATTAATCCTACATTTACTTTGTTTCATTTTTTTCATTCATTACATTAATAATAGATGTATTTATTAGGTACCCATCATTTTAATACAAGTTGGTCCACTGTGACAGCAATTCTAAATGGGAAATTTTTCATAAATTAAAATTCCTTGCAGCAAGTATAACTTTGTTTCAGTAAATTACAATCCACAGACTTCCATAACAAAGTGCTAATTGTAACTTGGCTTTAAATGTTACATTTTGTATGCAAATTGGCCTGTGGGGAGTTATTATTTAGTATAACATTGTTAAGAACACTAACATTAGTTTGTAATTTGTTTGAAGTGGAATACCATTATTACTAATACATTACGTGTGGATTAGAGAAACAGCATTGCTTTCCCATGTAAGATAAAAATCTTTTATCAGTCAAATTTGTTGAGTGTTGTTTTTGTGCTCCATGGGAAAACAAAAGGCGACCTGGGTCATAAAAAATGCATTGTGTTTTGAACAGAAGGAAAGTCAACAGAACATGACGTAATCCTCAGGCACTAAGAGCAATGCACAGGGCCTGATCCTGCAAATGTTTCGACAAATGAGATATTGTTTGCAGGTGAAGTCACACTGGCATAACGGGATTACTCTTTTCTTCTTCCACAAGTGAAACTCGAATAACTTGCTCTTCCTTCCAAAACCAAACCACCTCTGGTGGGGTTTATTCTAAAGGTGTGGAGTGTCTCAGTGATTTCCCTGCTGCATGTTTTATTTCCTGCTTCAGTTGTCCAATAGCTAGCACTCTGATCTGACGTAAAAAAAGTGCAATATCCTGGACATCAAAGCTCCAAAGTTCTTATTTAAAACAGTTTCAGGAATAGTATCATCAAGTCTTAAGCATATTTTAACATGGGATCATTTTTATGTGTAAGTACAATGCGTTTGGCCTTTGAGGACGAAACAATACCTTCCTGTGGGTGCAGGAAGAGAAAAAGCGATAGAAGTGAGCCCCCAGCACTGGTTCGCAAAGGGACTCCGGCGAGGACGACTCCGGGCTGGTCACTGAGCTCTGCCTGATGCACCCTTGTAGCAGAACAGGGACCCTCAAAGCACCGCTTTGAGTCAGGGGTGCTTACACAGACAGGACCCTCTCCCTGATTGCCAGCAGTACAGAGACCGAATAATATCGATTCCCAACAGGAAAAGTACATGTTTACACGAACTCAGAAGGAGTAACCACATCCCGTTTATGCACGACAGAATTCTGACAAATACCAGCATCTTTCTACAGCAGAGGTCACTGCTTTGGAAGACTGAATTTATAGGCATCAGCAAAAGCTATCCATGCCTGTCATGGCACAGCCTGGGATCCCTTCTGCCAAAGACAGGAGACATGGGAGTTCAGAAGGGTAATTGATTTAAAAAATAAATCAGGAAATTCACACCAGGGTTAGGAAGAAAATCTTCCTTCTACATTTCGGAAGATAGGAGTTCCATTAGTCGTACTGAAAATTACAAGCACACTCATAACTTTTCAGCAGCTGTTGATTAATTGTTGAAGGGAAATAATGGGAGCCTGAGAGAATTTTGTTGATAGGAAGTTCACTTAGGTCAGCAAATTTATTTGGAACACAGCTGGCCCTGGTAACCCCCTGCAAAACTACAAAAACAGATCTGTCCAGTGAACTCACTTTTCTCTGCTAAACCACTCAGATAGTGTCTCCTTTGCTTCAGTAATATAGGTGGATGGTTTATACATGTGTTTAAAGCTCGAGGTTTCTTTTCAAAGTAATTTCATCCAATATTTACAGAGCAAAAACTGCAGGTGAAACTTAAGAATGTAGTAGAAAATAATGTATCAATTCCTGCCTCTGACAGGTACCACCCCCGTGACAGACAGGGCTCCCTGGCTCACACCCGGCGGCTGATTTAGTGGGAGTGGGAAGTCAGGAGCTGCGTATTTCTCCCATGTTTTCCAGCTCTTCACTGTCCCTGGGTGGATCACCCCGAGCTACCTGGGCAGACACTAGGAGCACTGCCCAGATAACTGCCATTGTCCCTTCCCTTGTCCTGTGTCTGGATTCGCCATGTGACAGTAATACAGGCATCCCCTATGATATGGGGAGAGCACGCACCCACACACCCAGTGCGGGCTGGTCGGAAAGACACGTATGTTAATCAAAATTTGAAATTTAAAATCAAAGTGAAGCTATTCTCTCCTCATGTGACATACGAATATCGGTGGAAACGAAAGGCACGAGGTGATCTCAGGCCGCACTAGCCTGACACCTACGCATATATGCACATATACATGCTGTCATGTGAAAGGGGATGCTTAAAGCTAGTTCAGATGACAAGACGTAGTTCCCTCCTCAGGAGCAGGCGTCACACTATGGGATATTACAAAGTTCATCCTTAGTTTTGTTTCGCTCCTTGCTTTTGTCTGAAGAGCGGGAAAGCAGGGCCACAGAGCGGGTGAATAGTCCTGGCAGGCTGTCTGGTCCCTGGGCTGCCACTCCGCACCCCTGCTGCAGGAGGCCTGCATTTCGGTCAGTGCTCTGTCACACCTGGGTGGGTGTGGAAAGGCAGCCGAAGGAACGCCAGGCCTAGACCAGGGAAGGAGCTTCATTTTTTACCTGCGGCGGACATGTTCTCTGAACCAAAAGGAGCTTCCTGGCCCTCTTCCCCGTGTCTTAGCAACACCGAACGGGCTCAGCCTTGAGGACGGCTGGCACTCACTGCTCAGTGGCTGCGAGCTGAAGCAGCGGGCTGCTCGTTCCTGGCTTTTTTCCTGCTTCCATTGTTCTTGGTGCTGCCTTGTAAAAATAGACGGCCAGCCCCACCGGAGCTACCCAGTGACCCGCCCGTAAGGAATCCCTAGAAGCTGTGCTGAACCTTCCCTAAGTGGCAAACCGGTGACACATGAGAGTTTTGCCTCAGGAGACAAGAAGTGGTACAGTAACAGGACGAAGACTAAGACTGCAAAGAAAAGCAGTTGTAGGTTAGAACAGGGGAGGGCAGAAGAAAACAGTATAACCAGTTTCTAGAAGCGGAAAACGAAATAACAAGGAAAAGAAGAAACAAATGGCCATGAACTACATTGTCAAGAACTCTCCATAGAGTGCTCTCCAATGCAAACACTTTAGAAATCAGTAGAGAAAATGCCAAGAATTATCTACGTGCTCTACGGGCAATCTCGAGTCAGAACTCTTCATCACTGTTAGAGCCAGCAGCCCCTCATCGCCGTTAATCAAAGCTATCACCTTCACAGTCGATGTGGGTATCTAGTAACAGACACAGCTCTCTGGGACATAATTCCTCTACCACTGACAGGAAGGGCCAGTTCCTTGTTCTCCTCAGTGGACTCTGAAAATGAAAGCTATGATTAAGTATCTATAAGTATATATATATGTGCATGGGGAAAGAGGCTGTTGACAAAAACTCTACTTCATTTTACAGGATGAAGGATGAAATGTTTGCAAGACATCACTGATTTATAATAGATCAGAATATTATCTTTGGTATTTGACTGGCAAGGCTATCCATACAAAATATGTGTAGATATCTTCTTGGCTTAACCGTCAACAGCATACTGGTTTTTGGGACTTCAGAGTTAACACACATGGTGAATGTGCATAATTTAGCTCTTATTTAAAGCATTTTTTTCTTTAATTTGCTGACTTGGGTAGGCAACAGAACACTGGTTAAGTTCCCCCCTACCCCCATTATCTGGACTGCAGAGGTCCCTTTTAGCTTTTCAGACAAAATCCTGGACTCTAGAGACTGATGGGTCTCCGCTAAAGTGCTGGTAAAGCATTTTCTTGCACACTAGCCCACTCTGTCTCCTGCGGAACACAGCATAATAGGATGAAAATTGCCTCTTACCTGTTGACCAGCTGAAAATTGCATCTTTAGCTGCTTTCTCATGGAAGCTTCAGCAGCTTCCTGTTCTTTAGCAGCTAATTGAAATTCTTAAAGGAAATAAAACCCTCTTGAGTAGGCTGCAGAATGCCTAATAAGGCATTACATGCCATTCCCCCCTTTAGCATTCAATCATCGACTCTGCTTCTCTGACTTATACAGCAATCAGGCTCTGGAGAATGAAGTTGTAGGACACAAGTGAGTATGCTGGGGGAGTCCTGGTAATTTAGGAGAGATTGCTCAGTTTATTCCTGTAAGAAGTTTGTGCTGTACTGGACATTTAGTCAGCAAGCTTTTAGTGAGGGAAGGGCACGTAATTGTCATTCATCTGTTAAAATATTGTGGAAAGTCTCTCTCAAAATATTTTAAGATAAAGTATAAAAATGCTTTGATCTGGTTTATCATTTTAGTCAAAAATTCCAGCAGCCAAAGGACAGAATAAGACATAGAGGGCCCTGATTTTTGTTTTTTTCCCTCTCGTTTGAAATACTCAGGCTGCCCTTTGCTTCCCAGTGCAGAATTACAGAGTGGAGAGGAAATCCATTTAATTTCAAGCTATCAGTGGTCTGTGGCTCAGGGAATTCTTTTGTACTCATGCATTCTGACAATGACTATGACCATTTTACACTTTCTGAAAATGCAAGGTGTCAAAGAGAGAGGGGCGAGGAAGGCTGGGACTTGTGAAAGTTGCACGCTCAGCTGCAAAATATTGGAACTTCATTTCAACTGTCTTGTACCTTTTACTGCTCCCAGTTATTGCTCACTTCAGGATGTGCTCGGAGCTGCATAATGGCTGCTGTGAGGATGCGTACCTCCCTCCCATCAGTTCTTTTGGTAACATATATGTATGCTTGGATAGGACCAAGTTTTCACAATAAAGAGTGTTGAAAGAAGCAGCGCACAAACTTTACATTGTTGTGCTGCCTGGATTCACGTTACAGAGGACAAACTAGGAGTCTGGCAGTTCTCCATACTGGCCCATCATATTTCTGCTTTACTCCATTTCACCTTTTTTCCTTAACTGCACAGTATGCACACAGTGGGAAAGGGAGGCAGAACAGGGGAAAGGTGCAAGGCTACAATTGCAGTCCTACCTTTGCAGACCGTTCTCAGCTGTTACCTAAAGATGTGAGCTTTTATGACTTAGCAGCTAGAACCCAACTAATTCTCCAGACCACAAGGTATCAGGAATTTACAGTTGGATTTGGAATTGTATTTATAAGATCCTGTTATCTTCAAAGAGAAGCAGAGAATGTATGCAACTGTAAATTCCCACAAGCACATCAATAATAGTTTTTGCAAAGTTTTTGAATGTATCCTCCTCCGGTCCTCTTCGTTATGCTTTTCTCATCTTCTGCATAGTGATCTAGCAAAAACATTGAAAATAAAGATCTTTATTTACGCATAAAAATAGAACCGTTCTATGATGTTTGGCTTTGAATAGCAATGTTATCGCATTGTGTAATCTATTCTTTTTCCCTCACTGTTAGGGCCTGAGATTCCTTATCCTGTAATGCACATGGCACACTTGGGTGGCTACAAAATAATTATAGTCCACCCTCACCAAGAGCTCCTTAGGTTCCTTCCTCTTTATCCTCCCGCTGTGCTGCTTGCTTACTCTGAAATACATACAACTTGCCTGGGTGGTCAGAAAAGAATTATAGTACAGTCCCTATAACGAATCTTCAAGACCTTCAATTACAATTATGAATAAAGTGGAATAATACTACTGTGAGGCATATAAACATTCTCTTTTCAGCAATGGAACAGCATGTCTGCATCTGACCGACAACTGCTTCATATAAGGTGTTTGCTGTTAAATTATTTTTGATAAAATGCATTATCAAATCACTGAACATTCAGGAAAAGTGAAATGTTCAGATAGTAAGGTTTGACACAGGAAACATAATTGCATTGCTAAGGGAAATGCTGGTAATTCTCTGTTTGTGTGCGTATATGGGACAGGGTGCGTGTACGCCGTGGTGGTGAGAGCTGAATAAGACCAATGCGTGTTCTTCCTGGTATATTCCAAGTTTCTCAGGAATCCTGATCCAAGTACTAAGCAGAACTGATTGTCACTTTTGAGCTATCAGCATTGCTCTGGTGACTAACTCAAATCTGTGATGAATATACATCCTTCTTTTTACTGAACTGTTGAACGTACTACCTCTGAAGAACTCCAGTGTAAGTCTGCAGGTACTGTGTGACCTGGCAGGGATTTCCATGTTTCTTTTTCTGTTATCTTCAAAGGTGATTCTTTAATTTCTAGTACAAAGTAGTATTCGTGCCACAGCTTAACAGTTCTTCCACAATCAATGCATTTTTAATTTTTTGCGTTTGTGGCAAAAAAAAAAAAAAATGCAGCACACTGATTCTTTTCCCAGACAATGACCCTATTCCATCAAGTAAATCTGTAAGGAGGTTCATAACAATGGTGCTGTTACATGGAATATTAGGCCAAATTAGATTAAAATGCCTAAAGGAAAGTGCAATCTCCTTTTGCATCCTGCAAAGTTGAGGCAAAGGTTCTTGGTGGTACTACTCTTCGTGGTTTGCAAAATGTATACTGTTTCCGTAAGGAGATGTAGGACATGGAAAGGGGAGACTTTCCCAGCTCTGTGTACTTCTGACTATTTGTAGCAGCACACTGCAACATCCATGTTAACAACTCGGATGCTCACTATTCTCTAGGGGCCAAGTGTCCCCCTCCGCACAGTGCAGGGTGACACGAGATGGTTACAGCTGACAGCTGATGGTCTTGGTCTTTGCCAAAGGGTGACCACCATGCACACATACATCTAGAAGTACACTGAAAAACTGATAAACTGAGTCTTCTAAATAGGTCACATCAAAACCAATCTCTAGGGAAGAAAAGAAAAAACTCTGCCCTCTGCAAATGGCAGTTATTTCATCAAATCACAACTCTTTCCTCAAGTAATTTCAGCTATGCAATTGTTCAGAAGTCTGTCTCCTGTATTTTATTAATGAGAAAAATACACATTTTTTTCAAATGCCTTTATAGCCAGGTAAGAGCAAAATTATTTTCATTCAAGTTTTTTAAAAGTAGAAAGAGCATGGGAGGTGTTAAGCTTTACAAACGGAGACATTGAGTTTTCCAGTGCTCACTGATGCAACATTTGCCTGTGGTACTGTAATACCAATAAACTTCCACACACAGTAAATCTCTCTGTCTCTGTACTATGCATTGTCTTTCTAACTATGCACAACATCCTCTTTTTCTGCTCTGTTTAGGAGTGTGTGGGAGCAGTCCTTTAACCTTCTTTTCCCAGGGATCCATGAATTATCTATGTAAAAGTGAGGTCTTTGAGGTCTTCAACGTTTGGGCTTTTTTTGGTTGGTTTATTTTTTTTTTTAAATCCCTGAGTGATTTAAGGAGGGTTTGTTTACCCTTTCCATAATTAAGCTTGTGTAAGGGGGGCAAAAGGGAACCATCAGTTTCCTTGTTCCTCCTTCTTCAGGCTGTAGGTGCTGACTCAGCATTGCAGGGGGCTGATGAGGCTTCAGCCTAGTGACACTTGTCATCGCCAGCCCTGCTCCAAGTTTGGTTTCAGAAGAAGGTTAGTGAGCGCAGAGGGTCGGAGCAAGTCGCTCGAGAGAGGCACTGTCAGCAACTGGAAATGCAGTTGTGGGAGGCTCCCACCACGCTAACCACACGGGGAAAGAAACTCTATTTGATAGTCCTTGTATTCATCTAGCGCATACTTTTTGATGTAAGAACATCAAAATGTATCTCTAAATTAGTGTCATCCACATTTGGAGGAGAGTGAGGCAGCCTGCAAATTGCTCTGCTATCTTTCTCTCACAGGTTTATATCTACCTCATTACCTCCCTTTTCCCCTTCTAATTAAAACATGTGAGACTTTTTAAAACAGTCTATTTATAATATGACAAAGTTGCTTTCAAAGTAATTTTCCTTTATTTAGCGTTTGATCCCTGATTTCATGCGCTTTTCCTCCATCTGGCAGTTGTCACTAAGGCAGATGGCCACCAGCTGGGAGGGCAATGTAAGTATCTCCCTCTAGATCCCCTGCCAGAGCTGCTCAGTAAATGCAATGTGAAGGAAAACTGTGTCAGTCTATTACCCATGCAACGAGCTCACTTACTGGCTTGTCACCACTTCAGGTCCTGACGATGAAATTCCACTCTTAAGGTGGAAGCCAGGAGAGGGCTTTATTTATTGGGGTGGGGGAGATCTTTTCCTTTAATTTTTGTATTTCCTTCCCTTTGGCTTCTCCTGTGTCTTTAGCCCCTCTCAAGGCCTGCCACTCTGAATGCCACATCTGCTGCTACTGGTTTTGTAAATAAACGCTTCGGCAGATTTCCTACCTCTTCATGGTTAGCTGTAGTCAATGACCTGTCTATAAATAGGTCTGGATAAAAAGAAGCCTAAATTTCCAGTGTCCTTGGCAAAGTTAATGAGACCTGAGTGAGTTTGCTGCCTTGCTAAGATCATTCTACTCTTTTAATTAGCACACTAATTCAGAATTAAATGGTAGATATATCACTTACAATATGTAATGAAAAAATGTTGAAGCAACCACCACGGTAGGTGGTTTGGTCTGGCCAAGCAGAATGGGATGAAAATAAAGAAAGTAGAAACCTCACAGGTCAAGATTTCCCTTTAATTTTACATTTGAATTCACTACAGAAAAAACTGCAAGTACTCAAAAATCTGAAATTTTCTAGTAGTAGGGTCACTGATAACAGTAGGGAATGCAAACCCACTGTAACATCTAACCTTCGGGACAGAAATGAGGAAGGGCTACTTAAAAATACAGTAACAACTGTAGGTTTCAGAGATGCCTGAAGTACTTAGGAGCAGAAATTGTCCATGCTTGTACAGATGCTTGGAATAGGCATAAAAGCTTAAAAATAAAGCTGGTTAAAGAATTTTTCTTTCTGTTTAACAAAATTTTTCAAGATATCAACAATTTCTGCCATGTTGAAAACATGTATACATTATAAGTAAAACAAAGCTGGAAGATGATACATTTTTATATTACCATAGTTGTTTTTTTTTAAATTTGACTGCAAAAATAAGCTCAGACAAGAAGAACAGAAGAGGTTTATTGTTATTTCATTTACAAAGCATTGATAGAAAACACGTGAGTATTTTTAGTGGCTTATTAAAAATAAAATGAAAACTGACTTATCAAAACCAAACTCCAGGAAATATGTTAGTTTTTGAAAATCAGCATTTTCAAAGAATCAATTTCAGTTAAAAATTTGGCTAACAGTGTAATCTGGCACATGAGTAAATATTGTTCAGAGAACTGCTATAAACTGGACTCAAAACAGTCTCTTCTGCCTGCATAAGAAAGGATGACTCCCTACAGAACTATGAACTTTTTCCCCTTGTGTAATCAAGACCCAACACTGATGTGCAAAGAGCCCTAGGAATCAAATTCACTGGAGCACTTGTGAAGAATACTCTAGATATCCAAATCTCTTGCAATTTCAGTGAAAATTTCCCCACCGTATCATTATGGTAAAATAAGTAAATGTGTTTATAAGTTACATGCCACTCATTAGCCATTAGAATAAAAACAATTTGGTTAAGTGCCTTAGGATATACAGGAATACTTAAGGTTTCAGGTAACTTTGCATATGTTTACTCAAATGTGTTTGAATCTGTGAACCACTAAATACACAGAATTTTCCATTTTCCAGCAGTGCATATGCTTTATTCTGTGTTTACTTTGGCTCACACTAAAGCAAATAACCTCCATAGCCACTTTTCTATGATCTCGTCTATAAAAAAAGTGGTTTTTTCCTTGTATGGGCACCCTTCCAACATTAAAGTTTGTTATAACTTTAAACAAAGATATATTTTCTATTCTTTATTTTCAGCAGACTATGAAACAAATACCTGCCTCAGTTTTGCCTGTACCATTACTGTTGAAGTTGAGAAGAAAATAAATGTGTAGCTCAAAGAAGGCTGCTCAGCTGGCTTGCACTGTAGAAGAGTTAAGCTAATAAATATTTAATCTCTGGAGTAATTAATGATTTCAGGATAAATCGTTCTCTAACAAGAGCACATTGACTTAAAAGACAGCAGAAGAAAGGCTCTTAATTTGCCGCACGTTGTTTTAGTACCACAAATAAGTTTCAATATTTCTCATTACGTCTCATATTTCCAGCATTCCAATGACCTTTTCTGGATTGCTTTTTTTGGGTTAGATTTAATTTAGTTATTGTGAGGCACATTTTTTAGACAGTCATTTTGTTTGTTTCCATCTCATAACATCATTATTTTTTGGATCAGAGTTGTTAAAATTAAACTTTCTGCAAGTGTATTTGGCCAGCTGCCTTTCCTTTTCATATGTAAAAACAAAGCTGTGACTGAGAGATACCTTTTCTTGTGCTTTTTGTTCCTCAGAACAAAGCCCAATGGCTCTCACATTAAGAAACCTATGACTCTGCATTGTTGAATTACACTATTGATTAGAGGAGCCTGGATAAATTTACAGTGGAGGAAGCAGCAATGTAATTTACAAAGGAAAGTGGATTAAATCTAGCTAAGTGGTCTACACACTGTAACTGAGAATGTCTGAAGATGGTTAAAGCATCAAAAGACACTGGTATAATGACATTCTGCCCGTCAGCCAAAAGCTGGTTATGCTGAGGTTTTACCACAAGTTGCCAAAATAAGTATCAGGCTGTGTAGTTTGTGGGCTTTGGTATTCCTAGAACAAAGGAATCCCAAACTTTATGGATAGGTTGTGTTACAAGGGGTAGAAAAGGATGGTTGTTTAAATGACAAATTTTCTAATGTTGTTTGGAAATAACAACTTTTTTTTTTTTTTTTTAATAAAAAGACGTGCATAAACACTTAGAAATATCAACTGATGAAAACTGACAGCAGGCTTTCCGAGCCTCTCAAGGTGATAACCTTCTACCTACCAAGAACATGCAAATATGTACTTGGAAAAGTACACAGGTAAAGCAAAAGAGGGGCTAAAATTATTCTTCCAGTTTTCAAATTCGTATCATAAACTATGGGGCATCTACAGAGTAGATGGAAGAAGAGGACTGTTGGCCCGCATCAATGTGACACAGCATACATAACCTTCCTTACCAAATAGCTCAGCAAATTTTTGATTCTTGGGCAACTTGAGACTTACATTCACCATTTTTTGTTTCACAATATTCAAGACTGCAAAGCGAATAAGCTTGTATTTTCTACTCACTGAAGATAACACGATGTGCTAGCAGCAGTTTGAAGGTAGTGCTTAGTGCACTGCTTTATATCCTCAAAGCTCTATCGTTAAACTTTCTTTTCATTACATGACAGCAGGAGGTGTTGCTGAAGTCTGTAAAATTAGGAAAACTCAAAAAATGCAAAATCCAAATGTACTTGAAAAAGTTATCTAAAATGTTTCCTCAAGTAACACTATACATTCGCATTGACTGGTCACATCTGTGTTAGGTATCATTTGCAACTTCTGAAAGTTCACAAAACCATGTAAAACATAATTTTAAAATTTGTCAGCAGGAAATGCATTGGAGTTTTTCTCCCCTTCTTGTAAAGTGGGTTACTGGTTTCCATGTAATGTCCTTCCAGCAGCTGTGAGGAAACAAATAAGGTTAGTCCTACCACCTGCACTAGCAGGGCTGGGGTAAGTCTCATTTTAGAATTATAGGAAAGTTACACGAGGGAAAAAAAAAAAAAAATCAGAATTTTCAAGAACATAAAACAGCTTCTGCAACATCTATTGCCAGCTGAACCTTAGTTTCTGGATATTGCAGTAAATTTAGTAAGCTATACCCACCTAAACTTTTGACACTTAGTGAGTTAAAGATTTTTAGTGTTTTAAAAAAATAAATAAATGTTGGTTTTGCTGATCTTTTCTACTATGGAGATTAAGATATACATGATTTTTAGAGAGTTGTTTTGGAAAATTGAGGTCACCATTTATGCAAATCTATAGGATCTACGGCCCATAAACTCTTGTAGAAGACTATAGACATAGGAAGCTGTGTGCAGGGCCTGTTTCTGACTGACAGCATTTGGGTGTCACCAGTGAGCGCAGCAGGCAACTCTCTTGTCACTTGGAAGGACAGCACTCGGGAAATTGAAGAGAGTCTTGGATGATAAAGCTAATGCTCTCCCGTGGCCGTGTATGCTGGTAGTTAATGCATGGAGAAGTCATATAATCAGGAAATGATTGTATCAAAACGCAGAGTCTATCAAGATGAAAAATTGTTGCTGCCCGCTCCTGTATTGCTGTTCTGCAACCTGGTTTCTAGAAGGGTTTTTCGGCTGTGAAAGGGAAAAATGTTTGTAAAATCAAGTTGATTATTGTGGGCAGTAAATAATTCTATTTAAATGTCCTTCTACTTGTTTCCCAGAACTTCTTGTTCCCTGGTTATCTTCAGTGTGGCCTTGCTCCAGGCACAGAAATACCTGAACTGAGATTGAAATGTTCTCTCCATCCACTGCATTTATTTTCAGTTTGAGATCAGAATTAGTTTTCAGACACTAAAATATACTGAAGATTTTCACTGACTTATTTGGACATATTTCAAGGTTAGTGATGTTAAACAGGAGAAAGAGGTGGGAATATCAAGATTTTAAGATGTATATCTTTTAATACTCAGGACAAATGATACATTATTTTCCTATCCTTTCTAATGGAGATGAAGGTGTACAAATTTGGATATGTAGCAGAATGGGAAAGTAGATAGTCCGTTAGTTCCACAAGACTCTAGAGATTGGTTTTCGTTTCTTGTCATGGATTTTCTGCACTATTTTGGGCCCTTCATCTACCCATGGACTCCGTTCCTGACTCTGAAATCAACCCCTAAGCCAGGCAGAACTGCAAACTAAAAAGAGTGCCACCAACCACAGCTGCGTCACAACACACACAGCACAAGAGCAAGGGTCTGCAGCCCTCTTGGCTTCCCAGACCTTCTCTTCAATCCGTGACTGAGTGGTTGGAAAAGATGCTGCTAGAGTGTATACATACAGTTTCAAGCACGGTAATTTGCTGATCAAACCAAAAGTCTTCTGTCCCTTCCAGGATGGAAGCAGATGAGCGTATGTAATTCTTCGGAGAAGTGATACTGAAATCCAGCGTAAGATACTAATTGCAGAGGTGATGCAACCTTTACCTACACTTCCATGTTAAATGCCTGCGTGACCTTATCTTGCTGTTTATTTTTGAAGATTTTATAAGGTTTAAGACTTCAAAATGAGCAAAACCTTTGATTTGTTGGTTTAGCTGCTATTTCTTTATTTTTACTAATTGTTATTATGATTGGTAGACATTAATTATCATTGCAAGTGGGCATGTCTGCCTATTTTGGCAGAAGGTAACGCTATGTTTCTGTGGCAGAACCAGATTTATGTTGAATTGCTTTGCTGTGCTTCAATGTTTCTGTTCTTTTCTTTCACCACTCTTTCTTGCAAATGAGGTCATACCACATTTTCTTTTGAGCTACATCAACAGCTATATATTTGGCCAATTCTCATATTTACTAGGTGGCAGCTAGCTGCAGGGCAGACGCTAGCAACCTATTGTACAAGGAGTAAGCAATTTCATAGTTTGTTGTGTTGTTTTGTTTATCTTGCATTTCATTACGTTGATTTGATTTAGTAACTACTTATAATTATATAATAGCAGGAGTGTGCCACTTACATAAAAAAGATTTGATTCTTGCTTCACTATCTAAAATTCTCACCGAATAAGGATGTCCAATACTACACAAAGTGCATGTGAAGCACAGTAAGGATTACATACAAAGGAAACATACCACTTCCATCAAAATTCATCCTCACTTCTTGTCAGGGAGCAGTGAGAGCCAGCTGCTCCCTTGGGCTGGGGAGCTGGGTGCCAGAAGGCACCTGAGCACAGTGGGCAATGCTGAGGGCTAGCAAGAGGGTTCATCAACAGCCCTGACACTTTTGGAGAGTGACAAGCCAGGGCTGGGTCCCTGCAGCAAGACCCTGTAAGGAAGAGACAGACGCGGGACCGAAGACCGGCACTGCTATGGTGGTGTTGAAGCAGGGACTGATGGCCCCAGGCTGGGCTGAAATGGAGCCTTGGACAATGAGTAGGGTGGGGGGAGACCCTGGGGGGGGTCTAAGCAGGGGCAGGAAGGTCCTTAGTACCCTCAGGGCCCTAGCATGTCTTTATCCAGAAAAAAATGAATTATCTTCTTACGTTTTTTACTGAAAAAGGGGAGCAAGCATGTTCTGCAGCATGTTTTGTGGAGAAAGAATATTTTTCTACAAATTTAAAGGCAGCTTTTGCAGATGTGTGATATTCAGTGATCCATGTGTCACTGATTCTTGGTTCATTATGAAAATAATCCATTTGCCCTACCTTTGGCTAGGGGTACATTCCAGAGAGAGTTTTAGTTTCCTCATGGTGGAAAAGAACTTTTCATTCTAAAACAAGCTCGGTTTGAAAATAGGTTTCCTTGGGCAAGTTAATGGAAACATTTCTGAGGAAAAGTTCCTTTTCTGCCAAGGCAGAAGCAGTCCCAGTTGTGTCTGAACCCGTAAGCAATTGGAAAGATCATTTAAAGGGGCGGGTTAGGCTGCTGATTTGGGTCCTATCTGCAGGTCTTTAGCTCAGCCCCAGCCTGCAATAGGAGTTAGGGTTTGGACTAGACATGGGGGAGAGACAAAGCCTGAACATCCAACTGGAGTGTGGTGGCAAAGGCGGAAGCAAAGGAAGGGGTGGGCTGCAAGAAGATGTTTTCCTGGACCGCGTTGTAGTCCGGGCCACGTCTGCAGGTCCTTGGCAAAGCCGGAATCAAAACACAGGTTAATGCCTAGGGTGTGCTCCAGTTTTATTTGTGCTGTCAAGTAGCTGTTACTGCAAGGGGAAGATGGCAAAGAGATTTCTCCCCTGAAGACTGTGCCATAACAGGGAGGCCTTGGCTAAGACTCAGCCCAAGGCCGAGGTTAAGGCTGGGATTAGGGTTATGGTTAGACACAAAGTCTTCGACCTTCAGTGGGAGTTGGATGTCAAAGAAGCAGACAAAGGATAATTACACTGAAGATAGGTCTCTCCCCTAAGGACTTTTTTATCTGGGCCTTGGGTGAGGGTCCTTGGCTAGTGATCAGCTTGAGGCCAAAGGTGAGGTTTGGGCTTAGGGTTGGAAAAGAAATAGAGCCTGAAGCTCCAGCTGATGTGGGCCTGCAAAGGGAAAGTTTGTGCTGCAGAGAGGTTTCTCCCCCAAAAACTATGTTCTCTGTGTCATGTTTGAGGGTACTTGCCTAAGGCTCAAAAAAGGCCAAAGGCCTAAGGCTCAACCAAGGCCAAGGGTTTATCATGTAGGTCTGAGTCTGAAAGAGAGACAAATCCTGGAACAGTGCTTGAAGGGCTACAAAGCAGCCTATTCATGTGGGGCTGCAAAGGATCTGCCAGAGGAAGGAGTACACTGCAGAAAGTGTTTTCCCTTGAGGTCTTTTTCCTCTGGTCTGTGGTTGGAGGTCCTTGGCTATCTTGGTCATCTGAGGCCAACATTTATGATTAAGGTTATGGTGGGTGACGGAAAGAAACAACCAGCAGAGCTGAAGTTGGGTTTGGAGCTGCCAAGGAAAAGAGTAGGCTGCAGAAGGAAAAAAAAAAAAAAAAATTCAATCAAGTTTTTCATCTGGATCATGGCAGGGGGGTTAAGTTTAGTATTTGGTCTAGGTTTTGGGTTGAAAGCATTACAAAGCCATTTAATATGGACAATAATTGATTAAATCTTATGTTTGGAAGTATAATCTTACTTTCCAACAGCTCTTAAGTATACGAGTTCCCCGAGTTTATCTAATTAACAGAGGACACGCTTTTCCCTAATTTATTCTTGGAGTCCTAAATACATTAAAATGCTGTGATAGTAGAAGCTTGATGACTAACTATTTAGTTTAGTATCGGTAGGAATAACTTGTCTTCATCAGCCTTTGAAAGCCTTTTTGAAGTCCCTTGTCACTGCTGAAGATCTTGGAGATCTTGGCACAGTAAGACTCTCTGTATCCCTATGAATACCTGTCTTAGAGAAAGATTTATGACTGAAATATTGAGGTATGCAATGGTATCCTCACTCAGGATCAACATTTCGTAAAGACAAGACCATGAAGAAAGTTAGCAGATTTAGACAACACAGCTTAATATTCTCAAAGCACCTTCTCTCTTGCGTAGTATCCATGCCATGGTGAAAGATCAGATGTTATTTTTTACTATACAATTAGTTGTATATCAGTAGTACATTGTGCTAGGTGTAGAGGAATTGGTAACATCTTCCTGTTTCCATTTAATACATGTGCCTATCTGAACCCCCAATGGTATATGTTTTTATAGAGCCACACTCAGAAGTCAAAGCGAATACAGACTTTTAAACAGAGGAGTGAAAGACCATCCATTTTTATTGTAACTACCGCCTAATCAGAAGACAACATGGTCTATATTACAAAGGAAATAATAGGATTATACAAACAATTCAGGATATTAGCCACCTCAGATAAAATAACCCGTAGCTAGAGATAATGTTTTCATTAGCAGAACATTTTCCTGTCTTTGTGTTGCTTTGACTCAAATGGATGACTAGGTCAACATCTTGTTAACTACCTCCACATGCATCAAATCTGAAGTTATTTTCTTTAACAAGGGGAGTCATTACAGCAGTAAAAATAAGAGGAGCAGACACAGCTATGAATGTTAGCTGTACAAGAAAGTTCAAATTAAAAGCTTTCACAGTACTTGGATTTTAATTAATGTGAATGCTTACTGTGTCAAGTCACCTCAATATCATACAGGTACGTTATGACAAGTCTGTTGGACATGGCTTAACAGAGGTGCCCAGGTTGAGTTCCTGCTGATAAGAAAGAGAAAGGGCAGGATGGTAGGGTATTCACTGTGAGGGCTTTGTGTTGCATTTCATGCAACGCATGTCACAGGGCTTTTCAATCAAATGCAGGCACTGAAACCAGTACAGCAAAACACTGAATCTGTATTTGTGAATTTGAATGAGCACACAACAAGCCCTTGTTAATACACACAGTACATTATATCCTCAACAGCAGTAAATCATGAACAAACTGTTTTCTGATTGAAACTCTACTGGATTAAAGATAAACCTACCTACTAATTTCAGAATTTTTTTCCCCCTCAAAACCGAGAATGTCCAATCTATTCCTCTGGTCCTATGACGTGTGGGTTAGCCTGCCCTTAGACTGCATGATATGCTGAGCAAAGTATTATTTGTTTGATCTGTTATGTGCAATGTAATGCATGGTCTGTTTGGAAACAGGCTTCTGACTCCACCCGCAGATTTTAGATTTTTTTTCCTTTAAATAATGTTTTCTTTTCTCCTCTTTCATTTCAGAAAATAGTAATTTGGATGTTAGGAAAATACCTTCAAGCTCAGCAAGACAGAACAAATAGAAGGACTTTGAGAACCCCAAATGGATCTTTGTGGCCATAAAGTTATCCTTTTTTTTCCTTCCAAGTTCAACACGCTTTGGTTTTAGGTGTCATGGTGGAACACAAGGTGAATGAAAATGTACTGAAACCGCCCTTCACAGCCAGCACCCAGCTGTAAGAAGAAATCTATTGCCGGTGGCTTCAGCCACTGCTGAGACATGGGTTCTGTGAGAGAGAGATGGCTGGTGCTCAGCCAGCGAGGGCTGGCCTTGTTCGTGTTTGCCTATCTGCCTTGGCTTCAAAGCGTGCACTGTGTAAAACAGAGCACTTCATGAATTTACGTAATTTTTTCCCTTCATGTCACGCAATTAGCACTCCTACACGCTCCCTGTAGCTGTACTTTGGGAATCACAAATATTTTTGCAGTGTTTCTCAGAACTAAGCATATATAATTGTATATTAAGTGTCAGAGAGAGACTTACATATAAAAACACTGTGCCAACATCAGATGAATTTGAAATTTTGTTTCATTTGAATCAGTTAGTCACTCATGGATTGAGTACAGGAATATATAAATAAAAGCACTGCTAGGATTAGTAACCAGGTATTTGTAAAAAGGCGACATTAAATGTGTCCTGGTTTCTTAAGGTAGTTATTTGAGTAACAAGGCTTGTGGTTGCAGTTGTTTCCAAATGTTGTGTAGGTAGAGCAGGGATTTTGTCAATCTGAAGGCAGCCTTTGTGTCACAGCAAAAAGAACATGTTGCGCTGATGCAGTGATTACCTGTGATATATTTAGAAAATATCAAGGGTGTAATTTTATTAACAGACTGTCTAAAGTGGCTTCCAAGAGATCTAGTCTTTCAGTTACACTTAGAGGTTTCCTACTGGAAAGGGGACCGGATCGTACAGAAAGGCCTAGGTTTGTACTGAAGTTAATCATGCCTCAGTTTACCTCCCAGTAAATGGGGCAGCATTTAGAAAACCCTTTGGTAACCTGAGGTAACCAAGAAAAATTAAGGATATCATTGTCACTTGCATACTCAGAGGTCATGGGGAGCTTTGAACACGCAAGCGATGCAGGCTCAGACCTTTAACCTTTAAAATCTACACCTGTCAAATGAAGAAATTCCTTCATTTTGGATTAATTTTAAAGAAATTTCTTCATCCCTCACTCTTTAAAGGATGTATTTTAACATGTGTTCCAGTGAGATATATGAAATCTCACATATTTATTTTAAGCCTAACTTATTTAAATTGCTTCAGCTACTCCTGTAAATAGAAACTGCCTTTTTAGCTGAAAATCTTTAGGTAAATTTTAGGAAAGCAAGGGAGGTTACAGGAGGGGGAAGGGGTAAGTCTCTTCATACATGAATCCAGAATTATCTGATTAAATGTCTTTTTCCTTTCAATTTTTATTCTGCCTTTCAAAACCAGTATTTTCTGGGTTTTTTTTTGGATAGAACATGCAAGTACAGTATCCGTTTGTACCCATGGACAAGATTTATAGTTTTCTGTGAGGAACAGCTCCTCAGAAATAAGAGTACAGGACAGACAGGATTTTTCTAAGTGTAAGAAGAGAATAACGGTATGCTGCCAGACTACTGCTTCTGTGGAAAATCATAAAAGACTACTCCAGTGAGGCCTGAGGACTAGAGTTACTGTGGTTGCAATCAGAATAAGACAGAAATTTCATGCACAAAGTTCTTATTGGCCTTGCTAGAGCAATATCAGTGCAGCCCAGTAGTTTGGTATTTAGGGAAGCAGAACTCTGAAAAATGTGAACTAACACACGGTATTATAAAGATGACAAAACACGGTAGCATCCGTCCTCCAAAAGTGAGTGCTTAGAGTTGAGACACAGAACAGAGCAAGCACTCAGTGATCACTTTTTTAAATAGTCTCCCAGTCTCCAACACTTTTCTCTACAGTGACCCTTTAAGTTAGAGATTTAGTAGTTACAAACTTATCATTAACCTGTCTTACATGAACTTTTACAATGATCTCTGGAAGACAAACAAATTTTCAGCCTCCACAAGGCTCTTCTGTCAAGGAGTCCCCCAGTCAAAGTTTAAGGCCATCATCCTTTTACAAGAACTAGCTCTCAACTTCTTTCCTTTTGCTGTTTAAACTGTCTTCTCGAGTTTAAGACTCCAGTTCATAAATGAACGGCTGGAGCCTTTGTAGGGAAAAAACCCCAAACCAAACCAGAAACCCAAACAAAACCAAAGTCCTTAAAGGCAGTATGTAGGCTCCCTCTCCACTATCTAAGGTGGATTAGGTACCTTGGTATGCAATACGCAATAATAACTTCAGTAGGGAGCTGGCTAGCTTCCCATGACTTCAAGCTGCTGTAATGCCCCCAAAAGGAAATGACAAGATCCAGGTAAATTTATCTCAGATACGGGTAGCTAAATGCAGACATCTAACCAAATGCCTAGTGAAGCTGTCTTCATAAGGTACTTCACTTATGCAGTTAGCAGTGAGAGGTAGGAGGATCCTTAGGAGGACTAAACATCTCATATATGTATCTAAATATAAGCAGATAAGATTTTTCACTCGTTTTCATGTCTTCAAAATCGCTTAGCTCTCTCTGTTGTCTTTACAGGGAAGCTGAAAGATTGCTTTACTGGTCACTCAAATGTACCTGGGCAAGCTAGGTGCCTAAATTAACTGATTTCACGCCCTCACAATTTTTTTCAGACACACTCAATGTGTGAAAGAAAAAGAAGGATCTCAGCTCAGCTCCTCAGGGCTGAGCTAAGGATCTTATCAGTGAACCATTCTTAGATGTCTCATTACTGGTTTTTTTAATTTACTTTAGTGATTAAGAAAAGAAAGATCTGCGCTCCCTTTATTGTTAGAAAGAGTAAAAAGTACAAGTAAAATGTTGCTCTAGATGAGCCGGTGATGGAGGATCTGTAACAAGTCATGTCCTTGACACTGTCTGTCTAATCAGTTCTAATAACCAATTTTTATTTGTCACTGAAGAATGAGATGCTAAAAATATATAATTAATACATACACCTTTAGAAGTGCTTTTACACTTGCACTCCGTGTTCTTTTCTGCCATAAAATTTATGCCATTGATATTCATTTAAGGTCATGAGCAAGTGCAATCTTCAAAGCTTCTTTTCAAAACATTAATTCAAAACAGTTTGTGGCGTTTGGGTGTTTTAAAGAGATAGTTCCTTTATTATTTATTTATTTTTATTTATTCTAATGCCTATACTTTTCGCCCTCCATGTGAACATAATTAAAATATGGCTCAAGGGATTTTCTTTAGAAATTCCAAAAATTTCACCTTTAGTCAGAGGCCAAGTGTAACAAATCATGGCTATTTACACCTGGCTCACAGGGTCATCAGCAGGGATCAGTTGTAGCTAAAATTCGGCCTGTACTGCTGGAACTAAAGGAACACTTAGATTTAAAAATTCCAGGCCAAAAAGGAGCGATAGAGTTGACACTACAGTTGCGTGCTGTGGTTCATTACAAAACAGCGTTCAGAGCTGGAGTGTCTGTATACCAGACACTTGAGACTAACCTTTCTGATGCAAGATGTATAATGAGTTGTATAAATGATGGACTGGTACTTGTGATTATGTTTCCCTAATGGCATGCACTGATGAGATTAACACCTATTATTAAACTGATTGCACACTTCATGGCCAAATATGCAATTTTTTTACTCTGGGGGCCCTTAAAAAAAAAAAAAAAGAAAAGAAAAAGCAGCTGATATGAGCATTTTCATAGGAATCTATCTGTTTTGACAAGAATAGATTGCTTGGTGTAAGAGAAATAAACACTTACATACTCCAGTATAATGCAGCGGGGAGGGTACTTGCCTGGAAAATCACAGATACTTCTTCACAGCTGCGGTGGCCTATTCAAACCCACAGTTTAAAAATTACAGTCACTTCCGAAGTGAGCACCCTGCTTGACCATCAGCCAGACATGGAGTTCTACATAGTGAAACAGTCCCAAGAAGAATCAGGAGATCTCCCTTCAACAACCAATACGTGAGACCTCATCTGAGATAAAAGGATCCTTGTTCAGCTCTCTGGTCTGAATTAATACAAAGGAGGATGACCTGTTGCTCACACACCAGCCAAATGCCCTTTGCTATGCGTCACTATTAAGTGAGTAAGAGCAGTATGCCTTTAATGGCTTTACATTTCATGCTTTCAAGGGTGATAACTACCAGGGTGATGATTCCCGGTTAAGTCTCCGTCCAAAACTAGAAGAAAGTATCTGGTAATGGTGTATCCAGGAGAGTGTAGCAGAACTGTCGATGGGGTCAGACGGGAACTGGAGACTTGAGGTGTGAGGACGCAGTAGTAAAAAGCTAGACTGGTAATTGGTTGCTAAAGTAGTTCCTGGTAGTGAATACAAACCAAAATTAAGAGTATTCCTAAAGTGATTGTAGTTCACTGCCATACACACATATTTGTTAACGGACTGTAAATGAGGCAGCCCAGTTAAAATAAAAGGCGGAAGGAGGCAGAGCACTCAGAAGGTAGTAAATACTAACGATGACTTCTGAGCCACTGTCATCCCCTTACAATACAGCAGTTCCTCTGCTGTATTAAGGCCAAAAGAATATGGAGACAGGAATGGAGCTGGTAGGAAAAGAGAATGAAAGAAAAGGGGATTAGCAAGAATACAGCTTGCAGTCTAGAAACAAGAGCCTTATACTTCTGAGTGGTGCTAGAAATACTGGGTACAGTTTTGAGACTGAATCTGAATGACGTTCCTTAACTCACCTCTGTAAACTGGAATCGTGCTGTAGCATCTTACGACTATCTCTAACTTACTTAATCAGCCTGTAGTTTGGCTTTGGAGACAGATACCTGTGGTGGTATGACCAGGAGGTGAAAGCGACACGTGACTTTGAGAGTGGGACTTTTTGATTATCTTCTAATAAAAATGACTCTCAGAGGGACTCCATATCATGATGCCAGTCACTATGAGCATAAGTCATGCAGTGACCACTTTTAGCTATGGGCTCCATTGACCACCTGCAGTTAAGTTTGGGGGCCAGAAGAAAAGAGGAACATTGTTCCTTTTAGCTCAATTTGCAAGTGAGCTGTTTCTAAAGGAGTTTTGAAGACAGAATACTGTCAGTACTGAGTAAACTGGCTTACTGTTCTTTCAAAATAAAAACTAAATGCAGGGTTTATAAGTACCAGGAATTAGCATTACAAGACTTGCTTTAGCGTTGCTATTTATCTGGGGGTTGATTCTGCAACTTTGAAATTAATGGAATTTCATTCATTGAACTAAATGGGAAAGTGAATTAAGCTCTCAAATGTTCTCAGAGCCCCACAGAATAAGTCTGTTCTTCAGAAAAGTCAGATATCACAACAGTCAAAATCTCTATTGCAAATTTAACCTCCACTGTATTAAAAAAAAATAAAAATAATAAAGTCCAAACCTTACAGCATAGAACTTCAAAAGGTTTAGAGTTCATCTGAAGGTAAGCATATCATACAGTTGTCAGCATCATCAGTCTTCAAGCAGCTCATTTCAGACAGTTTTCCTGTATCTCCATTAAATAAGTGAATATCTTAAACTCTAAGACCAATTGCATTGAAGTGTCATAGCAATATATGAAGCCCTAACACGAGTACAGCTCCTTGGGAATAAGGTACCAGATAAACAAAGATTACCTATACTAGTTTTAGTACATACAAACTATAATACCTTCAAAGAATGCAATACAGCAGCAGATACTTTGGCAGATACAGGAGACTACCAGAAAGGACATTTAGGGCAACAACAGAAAAAAAAAAAAAAGAAAAAAAAAAAAGAAAAAATATTTCACACCTAGAAAGAACTGTTTTACTCTGCAGTTGCCTGTAGCTTTAGAGAGAATGGTACTTACCTTTCGTCTGTCCTTTGAAGACTATGCACACAAGTAGAAAGCTGGCATTTAGAACGATATGCTATGTTTTAGTCTGTTGTTTTTGATAAGATGACGGAAGGCACCTGTGCAGATCCCCTTCAGTACAGCCAGCTGGAGAGCTCAGTAGGATACAATGGAAAAAAATCAATTTGCATGCACATGCGGGAATAGTTAAATAATGCAGAGAACCTATGAATGGCCTGTGAGTGTCAATGTGTGCGGTACTGTAGGGAGCCAGCATGAGAAACAGGGACTCACTTTTACTTAGCTGTCCTTAAAAGAAGCAATTCAGGTTCATGCTTTTATATGTTTAAAATAAAAACAGATAATGGATCACTAGTCATATAAATGAAACATATATGTTCAGGTTTGAATCATAACATCTTAATTTCAGATGCAAAACTGCTGCCGCATGTCAAATTTTCTCAGCTGCTTTTGCTTCACATGAAGTGAAAGGTATTCAGGAACTTGAAGACTGAACCCTATGTTTTAGCATTGGACCAGATGCAGCAATGATACAAAATTGAATTAGTTACCAGAAAAATACAGATTAAACATTAATTAATCACCCTTAATATTTTTTGCCTACCTGAGGCCCATGATCTTGCTAATTTAAGTAACTGTATATCTCACATGGTAAAGGGCTTTTTCATAAGAAAGCTATACAATTTGGTGAAGTGTACTGTGAGGAAAATTAGTACAAAAATAAAATTTAAAATTAGGTTGGCAATCTTATTTATTTACACATTGTAGTGTGATCTGCATGAAAGGCAACTTAATCTGTATTTTGGAAATGAGTAATGGCTCTGTATTTCTCTGCTCTGTTTATTACAGAAATGGCCCTAAGCAGTTTAAATGGCCTGGCCTTTATGCTTCAGCTAGCCTCAGGTGAAAGTATGTGTAAACAGAAATATAATATAAATTATTTTCAAACATTACTCTATATGGAGCCTTTTCAGGCTACATGCAGCTACTGTGTCTGATTACAGAATTTATTAAAAAGGGAAAAGTAGATTATTGTCCTATAAAGTGTAAGAAGTGTTTTGCTTCAAAACAGTTTAAGCACATGTACTTAAACTGTATATACAGGTATATAGACATAGAAATACACATAGATACACATATATGTATATATATATACACACACCCTCCCCAGGTAAGGATTTGGTTTGACAATGCAGTGTATTGAATATTAGTACAGTGTTTTATATATGCATATAAAATGCATATATATGCATATATGCATAGTATTTGCTTGCACAAAGGCAAAATTAACAGCATAAACAAACCTTAATCAAAATTATAAATACACACATGTAATGCTTACATAAGTAGCAGGGCATGGTTCTTGACAACGTAGGTCTACCCAGCACAATCACATGGAAAGTTTCTTAAAAAAAACAGAGATGGAAATGGAGAAGTACAAATGAGTAACTATGAAGAAGATATTCATATTATTAACAAATTTGAGTCAACTATATTAAAAAAGGAAGTTTCCTCTGTTCTTTTTGAAGCGAGGCATAGGTTTGAACTGTTTGACACTGACCATATTGTGTCTTGGTTGCCATGTAAATTAGTTTCACTTGGCTCAAAATAGCCTGCCACAAGATGTTCTAATTCTTGGGGTGGGGTTTTGGGATTTGTTTGTTAGTTTGTTTGTTTATTTCTAATAAACTAAAAGGGAAGAGCAGAATTTAAAACTATGAAGATACTTTAAGCAAAGGCAAGATACCACAGGGCATCTCTTTATGGAGAGTTATTGAGGGTATCTGTGAGAAGAAACCACAGAGACAAATAACATGTTTTCAAATGAAAATTTCAAAATAGCAGTCAGGTCAAGGGGGCAAAGCCTGCTATCCAATGAGACTATCAGAGTTACTATTTTTGTACTAAAGGAAGCAGTAGTTTATTTACCTACAAAGCATCTGTTACTCAGCTGTTAGATACCATTTGTAGTAATTATTTGCGTGCCCTAAAGGAAAGTAGTATTCTCTACTAAAAAGAGAAAAGTATAACGCGCATCAAAACTAGCACAGATTTTTCACATGCTTAGGGGCAGGTGAAAGTTAGCAGGAACCCAAATCAATTGGTTTGCCTGAGGGCTTTTATTACTTGGAAACATATTGGAAAGTAGTATAACTGCAGTCAGAGGCAAAAATAAGTTCTCCAAATAAGTGTTGCCAATAATAAGCTTGCCATAGTTAACCGCTGATTAACACATCTGTGAGGAGTTACCAAGTGCTGGGACCGTTCCCAGAGATGAAATGTTGTTTCTGCTGACTCACCTCCGTAGCCGGATTAGGAAGGTTTTACTAATCTTGCTAGACTGAATCTTGCCCTGCTTTGAAATCTCTGATTTGTTCCTTAACAATTAAAAAATTGTACTTACTGCACAAATTCCCTGGCAACACCTTTCTAAAGCTGACTAATGATATTTTGTCAGTATTAAAAAATGAAATTAAATATGATAACTAACTAAAATCTTTAAACTATTCTGATAATAATCAAACATCAAAATTAAAGGTACTACCATGATAAAAAAGGTATAGGAATCAATGTGTTAAGAAAAAACTATAGACATACTGCAGTTTGCACTACTGCAAACATCTTTAGTGTAAATGATTGCTTAGAGCATCTTTATACTGCAAGAAGCAAGTGGGGTCAGGGACAGGAGGGTTCCAGAAGAAATTTCAACAAAGATTCTTAGCTCTAGAAGACCCTTGCTTTAAGAGAAAATGGAGAAAATCTGGTGGAAGGGAGAATTCTGAATACGATCTTCATCACTGAATGTCCAAGGAGTTTGGAAAATTTTGTGGAAGTGCAATTTCTGTAAATTAAATTTTAGATAGGGCATAAAGGATAAGGGTAGAAGTGTATTCTGTAGTACAAGTATAAATTTGAGGAGGAGTATGTAGAATAAGGAAAATGGAAAAAATGAAAATATGATGCATCCAAATAACAAACAAGATACGAACATCTTGTGGTTCTGACTAGTGTAATTTGTGAACCGAAGCCTGAAACAGTGTGATATTTCTAAAATGAATGAACAGAATTTTGAATATAATGATTAGCTACTGGAGAAGTGGTCTGGCTGAAATAAGATAGGATACTGTGCTTCTGTGTGGTTAGGAAACAAAGCTCTCTATTGCCACATCACATTCCCAAATTTTTGCTCTTGGCTGGAAGAGCCTGATACAGTTTGACCTCCTGCCAGTAACCTTGTCGTTTTGTCTCAAGCATTCAGTCTTCCTTCTGGCAGGTGAACCAATTTTGTAACAGAAATCAGTGTTCAGCATCATGTTGCTTTTGTCACAAATATTCAGGGCATTCAGGTAAACCCCTTTACTCAAATGTAAGAGTAAAATGTATATGCAGCTAACACAGCTAAGGAGTGACAGGCTTTTTCAAACCCCTGGAGTATTGATTCAAATTAAGCAGCTAGGGGTGATTAATGTTAACTGAATATGAAGACAGATAAGAAAAAAATTCCAGCAGTTTCCACAGTAAGTTTATTTCTTGATATGATGAACTTGCTTTTCAGCTCACCCACACAGGACTTCAGAATCTTTACGTTGAAGTTAATGTATTGCTACTGGGTGAGAAATGTGAAGTGTGTTGACACCAAAAATGTGTTTATTTTGGCTCTACAAATTCTCTGATGTTCTGGAGCTGCGGGCGTGTAGGAGAGCTGCACTAAGCTAGTACAAAGGAACAAACAACTGATCTGTTCAAAAGTGCTGGCATAGAGATCTGTTGGCAAAAAACGGTGGAATGCCATTCTTCCCTCTGGTGAGAACTTCTCCAGAGGTAGTTGACGGGGCCCCTGTTTAGAAGTTAAGTTTTAATTAGTTCAAACTTGCTTGACATTATGAATGCCTCCTGAGAGCTGCTTGCTTGAATTTACGTATTTATTAATTTATTTTGCAAGTGTTTGTTGTGGGGAAGGTACTTGTTTGTTTAAGACAACTTTATAAAAAAAAGTACAGGAAAATTTTGAAGTCTCAAGTATAGAAAAAAGGTTTGGTTGTTTGGGGTTTTTTATGTTACCAAAAAGAGCTTGATGAAAAAAAAATAAATTTGGAAGTCTCGGAATATAACTGCTGAGGCCAGGATAGAGTTCTGCTCCTGCTCTGTTCTGTTTCTAAACAGTGTGTCTAAGAAGCTGTGCATTGGAAGGCGCAGCAGTAAAAATCCAAAGGTCAAATCCAGTTTGCAGCTATAGCACCCGGCTACGTGGCCCTCGAAGGCACGTGGGGTACATAGGGCAGAGAGTTGCTATTTCAGTTCTGAAGGGAATATTGTAAAACTGGAGTTTAATGGCTGTTGTTTTCCCCAGGCTTCTGAGGCTTAACAGCACAAATTAAATTTCACACCAGCCAGCCCAAGAAGTCAGCATACTTTTTGGATTTAAATATCAAGTTCTCTTTTCAGGAACAGCTCAATATGAACGGCAGTTTACTAGCACGTCTGTATCTGCACCAGTGAAACAATTTGCACAAAGTGAAAACACAGCAACTTTTTACATGCTCTCTGTTGTTAGAAGAAAATTATTCAGACTGTCTGACTCTGCAAATACTACACAAGCTGGTTATAAAGGTGGAAAAAAAGGATGAATAATAATTTATTTTGCAGTGTTGGTACTTCCCAAATACAAATAGTATGGGAGAATTGCACTTCTGTAAAAAGGCAATGAGAGAACCCCCCCCAGCTTTACCTGATAGAAATATGGAAGTGGGAGCTCATAAATGCAAAATAAAGTTTCAGAATTGGTGGTTAGATACTGGAGAGAGAGATTTGCAAGAATTAATGTTTTCTTCTTACTTCCAGTATTTTTATATACCCCTGACAGCCACCCTTGTTCCTAAATCTCCAGTGGTTAATTTTGATGGCAAAAGCTACTGGAGGAGGTCATGCACATAATCACTGAAATACCAGGAGTGCTGGAAAGTTCAGTGCCTTTTGAAATGCTCTAAATGATGATTCTCCTACATGAATTATCTACGAGGCCTGATTAAGAAGCTGGGCTCAAAATGAATTTTAACTCTTACCAAACCTGATCAGAAATAGTACTAGTTTTTTTACCTAAGTGACACCTGATTATTTATTAAATCTGGAAGACTTACAGTCAAGATCTGCCTTTTCCTGTGAGGAAATCTGAGTTCTCATTTTTCACCCACAGAGACACTATCCTAGGGATTTCCTCATTCAAATATCTTTTATTCATTTGCTTATGTCATTCTGTGTTCAGGAAGCCACTTCCTGCAAATTCCTGTCTCAGGGGTTCAAGTATCTTTGCACTGTCCCTTCCAGGCCCGAGCCACTCAACTCAGGATTGCCAGTCCCTTTAAGTGGCAAAGCACTGAAAATGTAAACGCTCCGAAGGTGGGTATTGTGATCCCGAGGTGGTGGCTGCAACTCTGGCTTTGGGTAGAGAAGCATGTTCAGCTCTTCTGAAGTTCAGGCCACCCTTGCTAAACTTGGATCTGCAAGGTAAATACACAGAAAGTGAGTATTACATCCCAGAACAGAATTCCGAATTTTTCAACTCTCTGTAGTTGCTTCTCAGGATAAAAATCTTTGAACAAAATCTTGCCTTGTCATTCCATCAAATATCAAAGGTGGAATTTTGAACAATTTTCCCTGATGACATGTATTTTTACAGCAAGACAAGAATTTAATTCTTTTGGAGAAGGTCTTTTTGCCAGCTGTCTACATGAGAGTTCCTACTGAAGTAAAAAAACATTCCTTATCCAAAGGACTGTCTGGTGTAAGAATTCAAAAGTGGAAAATACACTGAAACAAAAAATAGATCTAAGTTTCTACATTCAGATCCAGATCCAGACACTGACATGTAAAAATTACGCCACGTTCAGATGTGGCATCAAAACCTTGCTGGGAAAGATGAGTTGTCTGGAAACCAGTTTCAAATTCTGAATGCTACCTCCTCATTACTTTTATATTTTCATTTTCTTTAACCAGAATGGAAGGAATAGAGTACACATATTAATAAGTAGCAAATTTCTGCATGTTATGGCAACCGTCTGTATAGGGGAGGGATTTTTAGCTTTTTTAATGAGGTTTAATGATGATCAGAGTCACGTACACCTCCATCGCTAAGCCTATGTATTTAAGAGATGTTGTCTGAGGCCAACAGCAGCTGCTGCAGTGATGGCAAAATACACACACATATATACACACATATATATAAAATTCTGAAAGCCACAATTGCTTCATTAACATTATTGAAGACATAAAATAGGTTTTAATTGTATGGCTGATTTCCCACAGCAATTTAATGGGGTAAGTATTTGGCAGAAATCAAAAGCTGTAAAATTCATGTTGTTTGTTCATGAAGTTAGCGGTGAGCTAAATCCTTCAGCTATTACTCAGGCAAAAATCCCATTGAAGTGCATTGAAGTGAACTTCAGTTTCCCCTGAGGACTAAGGTTTGCAGCATTTTTCTCAAAACAAATAGCAACGTTGAACCTTAGGGAAGCTGTCATGATCAGAGAGCCTTAAGGCAAGGACACTTACTCTAAATTTAAAACATTTTTCTTTTTCTTCTTCTTTCCCCCTGCCCCCCCCCCCCCTTTTCTTTCCAGTATGACTGATGCAGCAATTTAGAAAAACAGGTCGAGATTGCATGGACATTTAATTTGATTAACAACACAGAAGCAGTCAGTTATTTTCCATAGGTGCTTCATTTTTTAAATGTTTTCTGTTGGAAATATCAAACATCTGCCTGAGGTGAGTATCGAAATAGCTGACAGCACTGTATCTGTTCCTATTTTGGGATTCCAAAGCCGGAGGCACTTGAACACCCATGTAGGATCCTAGGTGCTCCTGGAGAGTTGGAAGCTGGAAGGACCTAAGCCGTATAAGATCAATTGCTCCTGGCACTGAAAAGGCTAGTAAAAACAGGTTATAATGTTTACATGACTTTTTATGGGTCAGAGTTTATTATAGCTCCATTCTATGGCCTACAGCAGAGGAGCATTTTACAAGGCTTTTGCTGTGCTTGACAGATATGTTTCAGTGAGTTTGCCAAGGCAGGCTATTTCAACTGAGCCGCCAACATTTACAGATTTCCAGGATTCCCTTTGCAGTGAAAGATACTTGGGAATTGGACGATATGAAACTAAATTGGATTGGACACAATTCATAACAATAAATAAACCCTGTGACTACTAATCATAAGAATGTTTATACATGTCAAAAGACATTATATGCTGCTGTATTGAAGCACATTGTGAGGGCTACAAAGTTAAGCTATCAAAAATTAAGGAATGCTAGAATTGGACTTAGTTGCTTAATCTCTTTCCTTCCCTTCCCCAAAAAATTTCTTGTACCATGCCTGGCACAGGATTGTCTCTCTCACTCCCATGAGTATTCTCTAACAGTTTACTCTCTTTTCTTAATTCAGTTGTTGACCCATGTCTCTCCTGTTGTACACTACTGAAGCTATTCTCAACACAGATTTACTGATTTCCTCACAGGGTCTTCTATGGTACTTGTAGGTACAATACCTGAATAATGGTCATGGTGGAGACAAATTTTCACGAATAGAGAGGGTGGTGCAAGGCAAAGAAAGACAGAAGTGCTGTGATCAGGGTAACAAATTTAAAATTTTAAGAACAAGAGCGTGAAATAGTTATTTTACTCAGGCAGTGGTAGCACCTAGTGGTAGTTAAATAATGAACACTCGGTATCTCAGTGGTCCAAGGTCTTTGTTTTGCCTTCTGGTTGGAATCTGTAGGAAGTCTGTGAGAAAAAGAAGAAGAAAGGAATTATTTCAAGGGGAAGAAGTAGAAAACATTTCTTGGACAATTTTCTTTTTTTGTTAAACTAATGTTAGATCTTTTTACTTAAATATGTGTTAGATACAGTACGGTGTAATGGGCCAGTAGGTAGAGTGCTGGTGAGACTTAGAAGCAAAATTCATTGTGGTGAGTCTGGCATATAAGCCGAGTCATATCTCCATGTCTTTCTTCCTAGTTTAGCTGGTCTCTTAGCTCTCTTCTTCCTAGATTGAGAGTTTCTCGAAACTGGAATTATTTCTTCCAGCCTGGAAATGGAACTTCCTAAAGTGATAAATCTTATTGCACCATTGAACATTGAAACTGGAGATCAAGAAAGTGAAATTTCTCATATATGTGCAGTTCATACGTCAGTCTTTGGTTATAAACTGCTCAGTGTGACTTGGGCAGGTGGAACATCATGGCCAGCGGAAAAGCAGAGGATCATTTTTTCCTGTGTGATAACTCAGTAACAGATGGGAAACCTTAACAGTTATGGTCTACTGAAAACAACTGTCATTTGTAACAATCCTTACATATTTATACACAAAACTTCAGTAATTTGGCATCCATTTTTAACAACTTTCAAATAAAAATGGCTACTGTCATCTGAAAATATTGGTGACAAAAGGATCACCAGACAAAGTAAACCTATAGCCTATTTAAACACCAAAGTTTTAACCTAAAACATGTTGCTTCCCCACCATCAGCGTTAACAATTCCTTCTTTGTGGAATTTCAAGTGTTGTTATGGAAGTTCTGATAACACAAATTGTTTGTAGCCGGGAAGCTGACTTTCATTAAAAACAAACTGCCACACCACACTGTACAGTAGCATTTTATTGAGTTTGAAGTATCTGCCTTGTTAACTCTATTTAAGCAGCTGCTATCTCACTTCAGTCTGATCACAGGGCTGTTTGAAATGAAAATAAAACCTGCTTTGTTTACAGACCTCTTTTAACTACTATGGATCAAGAATTGTTTGTTCTTTCTGACAGCTTTTACAGGCTTTTGTTACATTTTATTCTCACTGTGATAGATGCTGGTAATTTTCTACTTGCTTTTTGTAAGTCTTTTTCTACCAGCCACACCACAGGGAGTTTATCAGAAAAGGCTGATCTTTCCTAATCCACTACCACATACCATGTGCCCTTTGGAGCAGGTATGCTTTCATATCACAGCGTTCAATACAATATTCTGTTTAATAAACAGTTTCTTTTTAGTTTTTTTCCTTTCTTCACAGCGTTCAATACAATATTCTGTTTAATAAACAGTTTCTTTTTAGTTTTTTTCTTTTTTTTTTTACTTCAAAGTAAAATAAATGTTATTTGCACATATTTAGATGATTACATTTTCTGTGATTGGTGATGCCAGCAATAGTGGTATCACCTCAAAGAGTGATTTTAACTGGCCAAAGAATCTTTCCTGCCTACTGTGACATTTTCTCAGACATGATGTCATCTACTAACATTTCTTGGTTGAATAAAGAAAATATAAACCATAATGATGTTATACTGAAGATTAATTAGGTTCTAATTCTTAAGATTTTTTTTTGTAGTCTTGAGTGACATTTCAGATCAAGTTTATACTGAAATAACTACCCATGAGAATATATTGGTAAATTTAATGTTTGAAATATATCAGTAAATTTAATGTTTGAATACAGATGCAATACAAGCAAAGGTGATAAATTTATTACACGTGTTAATTTTTATTCAAAAAAATACTGTTTCTTTCTGCTTTATACAAAAGGTAGAAATAAGCTTAACAGCAATTTCTAGGCAAAACTTCATAAGTGTTTAATCAAACTGACTTTTTTATGGTGGAAACAACAGCTCCTTAAAGGTGTTGGAAAAACTGTCTATTCTCCTTGTTTCAAGACCAATGCTTAATAAGTGCTTCACGATGAATCAATAAAATAGTGAATCAATTACAATCATTTGAATAAAAGTAACTTTCTTTACATAATCTACATCTTTTTTTCTGTTGGCTTCTTTTGACTGTTCGTATTTACTGTACAATTATTAATAGAAACATGCAAACACAAATGTCTAATAACATTCTCCAAAGGCAAGATTTGAACTCTTAAATCACACATAAATCTCTAATTTTAACATGACTATTAAGTGTGGTTTCTTCAAACAAACAGAATATCCCATCAGATTTAGATATACAATAATAATAACTGAATGTATGTCAGAACCTGAGTAGAAGCTGTTGGTTACTAATAGTTTGTTGTGCGAATACAATCTACAGACTCTCAAGACCTAGAGAAATGAATAGGCAACGGATTTACACAATTTAGTACATTGCAGGAACTAACAGAGTATAAATAATATACTAACAGAAGAAAAATGTCTACTAATTCATTTTATAGTTATTATACAGTATTTAGTAAGACTTCAATTGTATCTCTAGGCGCAAGGCTGTATCAAGGGATCATACAGAGCTTTTTAGAAGAGAAAAAAATGATGAGGCATTTTGCCACATCTTGTGTATTTCTGAAGAAATTTCAGCACAGCCTTATGTAATCAGCTGATCTGAATGTTGTTATACTACACCGAATGACGAAAAAAATCAAAATATCTTCTGTCCTTGCGATGATTTTGCAGTTTTGTCTCCCTGCTTTGAAATTTTATCTGTATCTAGCTTCAGTCTGGGATGAGCAATCTTCCTGCATTTGAAAAGAAACTGACCCACCTTCAGCCCTAGAAATGTAGTTCCAAGAGTTGCCAGTTGCAACTCATTCAGGCTGCAGCAACCGGATCGTTTCAAATCTCACATTTTAAACTAAGAATATTTTTATTGGAGGCAAGATATTGTGAATTAGTATGGTGGGATCAGGGAGAAGTTCTGGACACTGTACTTTGTGAGGTCTTTGGAAGGCCTTAGACCTGGAGCTAGGTCTGAAGAAGAGGACACAGATGAATGAATGTAATTGAATGTCTTCTTTGGTACCTAATGTTAACTCATATCGTTTAAAGTTCTTACTCACCTGCTATCCAGCTCTAAGGACTTCAGGTATTAAGGTTTTAGCAATAGAGTTCCTTTGGTACCTTAACATGGGTTTAGTTCATGCTTAGTTCCACTTACATGAGTTAGGCTGCAGATCGTACTCAGCAGTCAAGAAATATCCTTTGGCCTATGTCACCAGGTAGATGAATGGGTATTACAAATCCAAGGGTTTTTGTGTGCCTTGGCATTCTCAGAGGACACCTGTCTGCCTGGGGCTCACTCAATAGCTCATTAGATTACCCAGGACCTCATATTCCTGGGTTTCTTGGGACAATATAGACGGAAGACTTTCTCCTCTTTCTCAAAGAGCTTCACTTTCCGTGACAGTCCTCCTGGCTGATTCTCTGTGGTGAAGACAGAAGAACATTCCTATGGGACTTAAAGAAGGAAAAAGTGTAGCACTATTCCTTTAACAGTGTTTCTTGTAATTTTTCTTATATAGATACATATTTTACTTATTCCCTAAGTAGATGATAAAACCTGGTTCGGTAAAATAAAGATTAGACTCCCACCTGGCTGGTTTTCCTAGGCAGAAGCACTGTGGAGGTTGTGTAACTGCGTAGAAGTGTTACTTGTTATCAGTTGTTTCTCCCTACTCTCCCTTAAACTGTAATACACCTGTTTAGTTAAGTTCAGTTCTCTGTATAGGGTTTTCTAACCTATGAAGTCATCTATTCAACCAATGTTTCAGGAGTTGAGTTAAAACAAAAAAGAAACAAAAAGGGCTTGGGGCTATGATTTAGCACAAAAGGCAAATCCTTTTTATAGTTGAGTGTGACCTTCCTATCACCTCCATGGAATTCAGAGTCCTCCTTGATTTTAGAACAGAAGACAGTAAGTAGGATTCCTTCTTCAGAGAAAGACTGAGCTGTAATCATCATATTGGACATAAGGATTGATTCTAGGATTAGCAAAATTAGATGAAGGTTTTCCTGAAAAACTTAAGGCACCAACAAAAGGAATTCCAGTGACATCAATGGACTTCTAGATTGCACTGAAAATATAAGTTTCAAGCCTACAGAGTTTGGTGAATGATATCCCTATGGAGGGTCATATATGCCAGCTAACACACTGGATGTTGTCAGCTTTAATTAAGGGGTAATATTAATGGTTAAGGATTATATACGCAGCAATACATGGCTTTTGCAAGTAATTAAATGCCACAGTGAAGGTAGGCATATGACAACAGCAAAACTATTTAGAGCAAATGGTACAAGGTGTGTTTAAAAGAGAATAACGGTTCAAGGGAGAGAAACAGGTGGACGTGGAGCGACAGGCTGTATAAATAAAAAAATATCAGTCAGTCTGTGGTAAAAAAGCAATGTGTTGTCTTTGCCATTATAGTGCTACAGAAACCTAAGCAAAATTCACCCCCCCATATATGTGTGTATCTGTATATATATATTTATACACATACACATATCGGTATGTGCATTAGTCACTCAAGCGTGAAGCCTGCCTGATGGTGCTCCACTGGGAGCCATTTCCCAGATTCTGAAGACTGAGAAAAGAGGGCATCGCTACCAGGAGGATGTTAGGACACCTGTTTTAACCTGTCTACCCAGGTACATAGCAGTAGTCCTACTTCTGGGTAGAGTAGGCTGACATGTTTGTATGAATGAATTACTGTCTGAAAGAAATTGTTTTCTTATTCTGTGAAGGTCTTGTTCTTAAAATGCAAGATTTTTTTTCATATGGTGGAAAAATTTCTTTGCATCTGTCATTTCTATAAGCTTGCCACATAGATCACTGGCATTCAGGAAGATTTTTACATTTTTAAGCAAGACCCTACTGAGGATATATTCTCTTTTTATGTGTGCAATGGCTTTAAAATGTCCCTGAATCTACTAGAAGGAGTTTGTCAGCTTTATACTAAATACTACTGATACTTTCACTGTATCAGACTTTTCATGAATACCTTAATTACTTGGCTTATAAGCCCCAGAAAGTTCTGTCTTGTCTGCAATTTTGAATTAAGTTCCCAGTTTATGAAAGAAAACCTTGATGTCTGAAAACCTAAAATAAAAACCGTAAGTACATTTCTTGCATTTGGAATTTTAAGTATCTTCAGGTTCAAACACTGACATTGAGTTCTTCATGTAGGATTGCTTAATTCTTCATCATATTTGCGATCACATCCTAAGGTTCCAAGACCATCATTTATATAATTTTGTTGCCTGTGTCACTAAGGAAAATAATGGACCTTGTTAAGGGCAACACATCAGACTTCACTCCCTTTGTCTCCTAGGGAGAAGGCACATGTTATTGCTATTAACTCTAACTGATCTGGAAGACAGAGGGACAACTCCAAGGGAACTGCTTTTTCTAGCCATGAAGAGAAAGAATAACAAGCTACTAATGAGAGCTTATTAAGGGACAGGATGCCCGGCAACAGAATCTGTTCTTCAAAGAGGAAGGTTTGACACTGTGAGCTCAAGAGAATGGACAAATTTTCAGCGTTTCGACAGTAAAAAAAAAAAGCAAAGTTAGTTTTCTGATTTTATTTTTGCAAAACCTCCTCCTCTAACACTAAGAAGGAGGGGAATTGAATTAGCAACAGCATCACTGAAAGGCTGTTGGTTTTGTGAAAAGAAGCTGCTAAGGAGGAATTCTGTTTTGGTAGCACTTTCTATTTTTAAATTGTTTATAGGATTGTCTGTGCTCATTATTAGCTGAGCATTTGTCATTTCCATCACTGCCGCTCTTACCAGACATAATTTTTTTATGACTGGTCAAAAACAATGTATTCCTGTTAACTAGGTTACTTAATGAAGAAATGAAAAGTGCTAGTTTCTCGGTGGGGGGTGGGGGTGGGGAGGAAAAAAAGACTTCTTTTGGACATTGAACATACATTTCTTAGAAAGGAAATTATGGATGAAACTTGTCCCAGTATCATCAGAAATGGTTATTTAAGTCTGTTCAGTACTCATTTAAGCTGTAAACCACACAAAGATTACAAACCAGTATTGAATCATCTAGTCAAAGATTTCTTTCTTTTTCCTTAGTTTATGTATTAACAAAAGGATTTGGAAAAATGATGTGAGGGGGGAAAGGAAAGTAGAAGGAACAAAAGGTGAATAGTTAGATGTTACCCATCTGAGGCTGAAGTCTGTAAACCCAGTCTAAATTTGGATAGGTCAGATTTCTTGAATAGTTCGAATCAAATTTTGGTGAAATAAATCAAATCAGTAGGCTTTCAAGACTCTGTAAAGAGAGCACAAATAAAATTTGTCTCACAAGAATACTTCACTATTGAAAAAAATGTAAATACACAGCTAAGATATATGAAAAGTTTGCTTCCCCCTGCCCAGTTACCCCACAGTTTATGCATCTATCACAAGTTTAGTGTTCAAGGATAAATAGTATTGGATTTAGTATCAGTATGTATTTTATGGCTGTAGTCTGTTTTGTGGGATTTTGCTTTGTTTAGGTAAATAATTTAATTTTGAAAGTTAGGAGGATTCTAACTTTCTTCCTGGTATATCCTTCTAACTGCTTCCAGGGTATTTTATCATAGAGTGCAACTTTCTCAAACAGCATGTGGATTGTGACAGAAATATTGTAAGGCACTTACATAGTTACAGCTTCAGCTCCTGGGGCTGCCAAACTGCACATAAATGGTTTCTTGGGACATGACACAAAGTTAGTCGTGCTGTGGACAAACATTTGCTTTGCATGTTCTTTACACATTCCTTCCTCTAATTTGGGTGGTATCTCATATATACTTGAAATACCACTCCTTTAGTTTGACTGGTGGTTTTTGTACGTGACTTACATACTTAACATACACGTATGTAAGAGTATGTGACGTTTAGTTTATATAAGCCTTCTCTGGAATCAGATTTATGTGCATTTTATGAAACGGCTCAAAAAATTAAAGACTTGCATAAGAAGTTTTACATGAAACTCATATTGTTACTCATCCTCCAGCTATTACACAAATGAAAATGAGAATTAATGAATAAAAAGCAATTTGTGGAAAGTAATGCAAATACCATACCAAAGATGAATAATGACTAGTCACTGGCTTTCCTGGATAACCAAAGAACCGCAGTTCATTTATAATCTACAGGTTTAAAGACCTCGTCTGTCTCCAGAAAGTTTCAGAAAACCACTTATTCTCTAAGAAATCCTGTCACACCTTCTAAAATCTTTCCTCCACAAAGAAACCAGCCTCCTGCCTACACTATGAATTAGCTGTCAAACTCATCCCTTCTCAAAAACATCTTTTGTCCTCCATCTACCTATAGTAAAATAAACCACTGTTTGAAAAACCTTGAAAAATTTTACCTGCAAATGTATATTTTACAGCAAAATTGGAGTCCCCTTAAATTGAGATCTTTGCAAGCCTATTTATGACTAAAACCACCATCTTTTTTTCTGCTCTTCTGTTTATTCACTTACGTAATAATTCTGGACTCGGATAACTTATTGCATAATATGAAAGCAACGCAATATCCTGGTGTTGCAGATGCACTATTTTTCACTCTTTGAAAGCAGTGAAAGTAAAGTTTAATCCATTTTACTAGGAAATTCAATCATGTAGAGCCTGGACTTTCATCTTCTCTGTCCATACTAATTTTTCATTGCCTTTGCAGGTTTAGTCCAAATACTGTATGCATGATTCTAATAGCTAAAAGAAGCAAATGGACATATGCGCAAATATAATGGAGAACTATCTTTATTTAGGTTTTAATTCCAGCTTTTCTAGCATATTTCAGTGAGGTAGAAATATGGTTATTCTGAAATCTCTGGAATAAGATATAGTACACTCAATTTATTCATTTATTCTGTATGTGAAGGCTTTCACTACTCAGGAAACTGGGTAGCAAACTCAGTAAAGTAAACTGATAGAAAAGAAATATTTTCTCTCCCTGTTCTAAGGGTGCTGAAAGTCCTGTTTGTCATTATTGATTGTGGTTCTTTAAATCAAATACTTACTGTCTTAATCTTTTCAGTATTTTTGTCTTGGTCTGTTTCATTTAGACTTAATTCAAGGCTAAAATTGTAGGCTAAAATTTTGATGTATATGGAAGTTATCAACGTCTCTTACATATGATACCAGTCTTCTGGTACACCTGGATTCATGTGCTCTGTTTCTGGAGAACTGAAAATAGTTATGTGAGTTTTGGTTTAAAATTTTATTTTTTTTTTACAAAGGACATACCCATTTAAATCTATATTGTCATATATAAAAGTTTAGTTACAAAGGACTGTGACTCGTCATTTTTGGTTCTGAAGATATTCTTAAGATATTCTTAATAAAACTGGGATGTAAACTTTTTGAGAATTAAAAATACTTATTTGTCAACTTAACCAGTAGTTGTATGTCTGTATTTATTACCTATACCTTATGATATAGGTAATAAAAATGAAGCATCTTGCAAGGAGTTTTGACAGGCGTAATGGCTAGAGTTTGCAGTCTAACTTTTAATACATTTAATTACTTTTTTGTACCTAGTAATTTCTTTTAATCGTCAACTGTATACACACATTTTTATGTATAGACTCTGTACATTGACAAGATGAAATCATTAGTTTCCTTGATTTCAGCGACTGCAAATAACCCAGATAATTCCATCAGTTTCAAATCTTTGTGCTGGTGCTCAGTTATTAATTTCTTGGAATTGGGGATGATTTTTTGTTCAGATAAAGTAAATTAGTTGACGTTCTCTCATTTGTAATTTCCAAATGGCATAGCATTGCATACAGAAGTTTACATACTAACTGATTAGCAGTGAAGCGATAGGTCAGTTGTTATTCCCTCATTACAAAATGTTATGGACTGAAATGAAAATTGTGATTAAGTGATTTTGCAAAGGTTCACACTGGGATAAACGGTTCTGCCAAAAGCACAAGGCATAGTCAAAGCCTGAAACATTAAGTGAAGAAAAGTGATTTATATTCCATATTTAGGGGGTGTCTTGTATCCTTATTTTTCCCGCTGCTTCTCAAATTTTCATAAAATTGGTGTTGTGCTGCTTTCTCATGCAAATTATGCAGACTGTTCCTATTTCAAATCTAGCACACAGCTCCAAAAATTACTAGGTAGCAAAAAACACATGGAGAAGAAAAGAAACTAATCCTTTAGGAGAAAACTTTTCTTAATTCAGCTTGCTTGTATATCACTGGCTTTTTCTGCTTGGGCATCTCAATATCAGAATTTCGTGGTTCTCCCAATACATGAAGTCACATCTGTCTGGAATTTGATTAAGGTTGCCTGACACTGAAATATCCTGTTTCCCATTAATTATGATTTCAATCTTTATTGCTATTTGTATTATTTTTATTTTATTATTCTTTAAATGAAACAAACAAAAATGTCACCATGCTGTGCTTCTAACATCTTCATAGTTCTAGTTAGTGTTAAAGAAAAATTGCAAAGGCTTCCAAAACTGATGGCTGCTTTCTCCTAACAGTTGAAATTTGAAGGCAGGAATTTCTGACTACTTGGCCGTGCTTTCCGTGTTTTGGCACGGGACAATGTGCAAACATGGTCCTGGAATCTCTATAGTCAAGAAAGGTTCTTTAGACATAAATACTGCTTTTAAAAGCTTTTTTTTTTTTTTAATTGTTATTTTTTTTTAAGAAAAGAAAACAGGGATGTTACTTTGTCCATTATGGAAGTAAAAAAGATGCTGAGTATTTTTAACTATTCATAACTTTTTATAATTCAAAAGTTAGGAATATTTTAATATAGATATATTGGATTTTTTTCTTCTACCCTTAATGTCAACACATTTTTTGTCATGTGTAGATCCACTAATACCATAAATTATTTTCATTGCCCTTTTTTCTTTGTCTATATAATTTAAATTAACTTGATTGTGTAAATAAGACCAAGTACTCCAGACAGATGACTATTTGCATTATTTAATGACCTATTATATAGAATGGAATGAACCCTACAGGTGTCTGCATGCTACCTGAAATAAGAACCTGAAGAATGGTTCAAAGAAGTTGGCAACAAACCAAAGGGCCTGTGGGTCCTAGGAGCTTTTCTTCAGCTCTTGCCTACTGAGATTATATGAGAGGTTTCTACTACTTCTCCCAGAGTGTACTTCTGTGAACTGCTTTGCATCTTACCTTCAACATTTTGCATGATACAAAAGGTACTGCACATCCTATTGCCTGTTACTTTTTTTTTTCCATGTAAAAATTGACCTTGTTGCTTTTTTTTTTTGTTTGGGACTGTAATTTCCTCTTAATTATAAATGTGAGGAAATTAATCACTGCTTCCCGAGTTTGTCCTCTTGTATTTTTTTTGTGTGTGCAGATGTGGTAGTGTCAGACAATTTCAACACACGATATATTTCAGTGCATAATTTGCCTGAAAGAGAAGTACTGTTCACAGCTCATTGATGACAAATGCATGTTCAGGGAAGCCAATGTTTCATCCTAGAAATCGGTGATTGATTCACGTGTAGAACTGATTAGTTCCCATTTTTGTGGTTTATTGGTCCCAGTTTTCATAGTGGTTTATTATGGACATTCTCTGAACATTGAAGTGTAATGTATGAAACGAGACAGCAAAAAGAACGAGTAGATTAGTGTTCCTAGATTAGTGAGAGCCAGTGACCTAGACAGAAGTGTGCTGTTTAAGGTAAGATTTAAGATGATGTTTTATGAGATTAGGGAAAAGTAGCTATAGTGTAGTATAGCGTAGCATAGCATAGCCCAGTATAGTTCCATGCTGAATATGTGGATGAGATACCAGAATAGCTCCATACCCTTCAGCTAGCAGTACCCCTTTAGAAAATTAAATGGTTAAGGATGCAAACACTAAAATAAGGAAATAAAAGGAAGAGAGATACACAAAAACCGTAAAAGTGGAATGGCAAATGACAGATAAGCCTCGGTATTGTGACAGATCATGGAAATGGAAGTTCAGACAAACTTTGTACATGAAGAAGAAAATTCTCCACAAAAAAAATTCAGATACATCAAAAAGTCTCCTATAAAGCATTTTGAACTTGGTAATTAATGAAGCACTTTGTTGTTATTCACAAACAAACCTGAGCTATTGCTTCTGTTTGTTGTTTCCTGATTAGGAAGGGTTTACATCTTCAGCTTAAACTGTTTCCAGTTTTGGGAGCGTTGCTTAGGAGCCCCCAGATTACTTTTGCTCATCCGCAATGGCTCCCAGGAGAATGGTTAGTGGGATTGACTCAGCAGTTAATGTGACAGCTGGTGGAAAAAAGGGGTGCAAAAAGGCGTTGAGACACTGATCAAGATCGTGTGGGACTTCTCGAGTCATGCAAAGTTGGTGGTAACATCCCAGAGGGCAGATGGAGATCCAGACTGACCTCCAAAGAGAGGACACAGAAGACCAGATGTCAAGCTGCCAGGCGTCCCCGGTGCTTCTCCCAGGAGCCAGGGGCAATGTCAGCCTCAGGCCTGGCTGCGGGGCTGAGCCACTGGGTGAAGGAGCTGGGGAAGGAGATGAGTAGGCAGTGTGCCATCACAGAGGAAGAGCAGATCAACAGGATCTTCATAGAGATCATCCAGAAGCCAGAGGTGTCTCTTCCTGCTATTACGCAGGAGGAGGCACAGACGGAAAATAACTCTGGAATGAATGTAGGATGGTGACTCCCAAGATGGGAAAGCTTGCAATTTCTGGCAATGGAAGGAAGACTTTCGCTGCTGCCAGATGTGCACTTAGAAAATAGGGACAGAGTTCTATAAACTGGGTGTCTAAAGCTTTCTGGCATTGTTAGGTGAGTCTCCTGTCTGTCATAAATACATAAATAAGCTAGTTAAAATATTAGAAGACTGGGGTATTTCATTTAACTTAGCCTTAGTTGGCAGCAATTTTTATCTTTTTAATAAAGATTAAATAAATAGTATTAGTGAAGCTATGTGGAAGAGGTAAGCATTTTTCTCTGTCATTTTTCTGCACAGAGGCCAGTTGGGAAAAACACACTTGGTTATTGATAAATGATCTGAACAGGTAACTACTTAGCTCAACAAAGAAATGGAAGATGAAAGGTTTATGAGCCAAACAACCAGAGAATAGAATGAAGAAGGATTTGTAGAAGATTTGGGGTGGGGGATTCTGTGTGCTTCATCAAAGCTAAGAACTGGGGAGAAAAGATTATTATGGGTAATGCTGAAACAGTGATGATGAACCAAACAATAGAAGGATACTAAGGGCAAGTATCTTAATTAAGGTTAAGTAGTAACTTAATATCTTAACTAAAGGTTAAGACATTAAAGGGAGAAATATTAGTTTTAAATGTAGCTGATAAAACTCAGGCAGATATATAGATTAAAGGTACGGTTGAAACAATTGTGAAGTCCAAGTGGAGATTTAAAGTCATAAGAGGGGGAGGTTTTGTGGCTATTTCCTCAACAACAGTACTTATGGGGAAGGTCACAGAATTGCTGGGCAGTTCTACGAGTGCAGGAAAACAACTTGGCTATGAGGAAAAGGTAGATGCTGAGAACAGATACTGAGAAAGAACTGAAGAGCACACTTTAGTCAATATAGATAAAGAGGAGAACTGAACAGAAACTAAATATGAGGTAAAGTTTTCTGGGCTAGAATGTGACAATTAAATAGACAGCTTTTTCTGATAATCAGTTTCTAGGCAAAATAAATTCTGTACCTGGAGTTCTGTAAAGGAAGTGTTTAGGTACTACATAATGAGATAGATAAAAAAAAGAAAAGAACAGTCTAAGAAACTGTCTGTGTGGGGAAGATAATAAATGGTACTGAAAAGGCGAGAGAGAATCACCCACAGACTGTTCTTGGGATCAGTCTAACAATATTTTCATTTCATTAATGACCTTGAAACAAGTAATAAAAATGTGCTGATGACACATGATTGCTAAGGTATTGCCTGCATGCCAGAATATCAATGTACTTAATTCATGGGATGGTGCTAAGAGACTGAAAATTAGAACTAGAATGAAATGTAATAATACAAAGTAGATCATGAACTTAAGGATTAATTACAAGAGTATTGTATATAAACTAAGTTGAAAAACTGTAAGAGCAAGACGATAGTTTATTAGTTCATCACAGGATACCTGTGAATAATGATTGTGATCCTATGAAAAGCAGACCAAGAATTGTATTAAGAAGCATATTTGTGTGACAGATAAGGACATTTTAATGTTGCTCTGTAAAGTTGTTGGTTTCTGCTCCATACAGCAGAATTCAGAAGGAGACAAATACAGAGAACATACCCTACAGGGTTAAGGGAAGGGAAGATCATAGAGCACAAGAGGAAGTCAAAAGAGGGGCTAGTTTGACACAAGTAGGCAATGTCTTCAACGCATGTGAGAACAACCATGTTTCCACACATCAGTGCAGAGAGATATGTGAAGAAGAAAAAATACTGGTTAGCACAGGAATATGAGTTAAACATGTGAATTTAGGATTGATGTTAGAGGAAATTTAGACTATTATTAAGTTCTTGGAACAGCAACCTCATGGGACTTTAGGACACAAGAAAATATGGTTAAACAGTTATAAATGGGGATTAGATAGAAGGGTGGTTTTTCATATCAGGGGACACAGCATAATGAATCAGGAAGACTCTTTGGCCCTTTGTGTATTTGACCTTTTTTAAAAAGGAAATTCACACAATTATTGCAGAACTGAATTTTGTACCTTTTAAAATCAATATGAGACCTATTATGCAACCTCATTCTTACACAGTGCTCGTAGTGGACATCGATACAAATGTTCACACAAATTATGTGAAATATAAAAAGAGAGGTGAGAAGGAGCATAGCAGTAACTCAGCAGTTCACAGATGTTGCAACTTGTAGGAAATTCTTTCCCAGGCTCCTCCCCAGCTTTTGCAGTTTGACTTATATTTTTATTCCTACTGCTAAACCACAGATTCTAGCACAACAGAGTACATTTTTTCTTATCTTGTGGGATGTTTTTGATGTTTTGGTTTTTTTTACTGTGTTTTGTGTTTGTTTTTTGCTTTTTTTTTTTTAACAGATTAGTATATATGACTATTCCAGAGCAACTTTCAACATCAAATCACTTCACTTCTTGAGAAATGTACTTATTTTAAGTGGAGGGCTACTGCATTGTGCACTTAGTAATACAATAAACAGAAGTGTTGGCTTAAGCACTAAAACTGGAGGCAGGTTTTCTAAAAAATTGCTCCACTTTTCTAAATACAACCCACATGCTTATTGTTGCCCAGAGAAACATAGTTGCTTATCTGTCAGATTGTTTGAGTCAGGTAGGAAAATGCATGACTCAGAATCATGACTATACACACCCTGCTGTCTAAACAGCCGAACAATGAACTACAGCTTTCACATTCTGCGGCCTTCTTAAAATTCACAGATCTTACATTCATGAGCCACTGTATATTATGAAGTTCCTTAATAATAACTCAAATATGTCCATAACTGCTATACTGGAAAAAAAAAGGATCACATTCTCATACAATTTTAAGTGGAATTCAAAAAAGAATTCTCTAATACGGCATAGTCGCTTGGAAATAAAACCCCAGTGTTTTTGGATCCAGTCTTGCTTGTCCTACTCAAACAAAACTTCATCTGAAGTTAGTCACTTGGATCAGTCTCCATGTCTACAAGTACTATAGACTACTCCATAAATGTAATGGCTTTGATTTTTGTTAGTGATGTTTTTTTAAAACAAAGCTCATTTAACTTTTTTCCCTCATATGGCATATTCCTCGTCAGTAGAGTAGTGGAGTGTATGAGAAATGGTGGTATAATAAAGGCAAAAATATAATTCCATTTCAATGAAAAATGACATGTGCTGGCTATGAACGTAGCTAGACCAATTTATGGATAGAAATAAAATGCGTTCTCCCACCCCTAGGGTTTTCTTTTTTTCCACCTATTTGATTTAACCTCATCTAAAGCTCCGTGTACAGCTGAATCAATCATTGTTAAGGTTATTCTGTTAGTGCAAAATACACTTGTTATTGCTTTAACATTTGTATTTTTACAGCTTTTAATTTTTTTCCACAGTGCTGGTAGAGCAAAAATGTTAATGATACCCAATATTTTCCCATTTTTATATTCTTGTCCCTAAATATACACAGTATATTAAAAACTACCATTATAGTTCATGCAATATACAAAATGAGGATACACATTCCTATTATAAAAATTAGTTAGAATAAATAGTTGAAAGTAACTTTTAAAAAAATAATATTGTGTATTCACTATTGTTAGGAATTTATTAGCTTAGATAAATGCATACGGAGTTAAATTCCCAACTTCAGAAGTTTTATTATCTTACCTTAAATGAATTTAGATTAGTAGTATTTGCCAACACTTGTTTTCCCCTTTTAAAGTGGAAATTTAACTCACTGTTATCTTCCTCCTTAAACTACTGCTTAACAAATAGGGAAAAAACCAAACCAACAAAATCCTTCAGTCCTTAGTTACTTCTAAGAAGGCTCGAAACCTGCATTGGAGTAAGGAAGGGGAAATTAACACAAGAAGCAGAGAAACAAGTACTTTCCTATAGGACAATCCAGGGTCCAGATAGTGCATCTAAGTATTGTCTTATTTAATAGAACTATTTGCATAATGGAAACCCTTACAGAAAGGCTTTGTCTTTTTGTTTGTTTGTTTGTTTGGTTGGTTGGTTTTGTTCTGGTAGAGAAGGGAAGGGAAGGGAAGGGA
>JAVKLA010000008.1:1296022-1313028 GCA_034782735.1 Sagittarius serpentarius
GGAAACCCTTACAGAAAGGCTTTGTCTTTTTGTTTGTTTGTTTGGTTGGTTGGTTGGTTTTGTTCTGGTAGAGAAGGGAAGGGAAGGGAAGGGAAGGGAAGGGAAGGGAAGGGAAGGGAAGGGAAGGGAAGGGAAAAGGAGAGGGAGAAGGAGAGGGAAAAGTAGACGGGAAAGGAGAGGGGAAAGGAGAGGAAAAAGGCAAGTCAAGGTAAGGCAAGGTCCCAAATATTCCCATTAGTTCTAACTTTGACCCTCCTATATAAACAATTTCACAAGGCCAACTGGAAGATTACTGGAGACACTTCTTTAGAGATGTAAATCAAGACACTGATTTACATTTGACAATGAACTGGAGAAACGTGAAGAATTGTGAAGATCTATAAACAGGCTTGACTGAAATTCTGAAGGGTTTTTTTGAATGTCATGAAATATACGCATTATAATGGCAAGTTTAGACCATTTTTTGGTCTAATCCTAATAGACAGGACCTTTATCTTTTGATATTAAACAGTTGAGCAGTTAGTACCAGATCCTGATTATGGCATATAAATTAAGCTCAGGCTTCTGGCTCAACGTGTTAAAAAATGTGTGGAAATATTGTTTTACGATGTTACTGAAAGCAAAGAAAAATAATAGAGGAATGCAGTCTGAAGTTTGGATTGGCACAATTACGTGGAAAAAGATGATCAAAGACCTAAAGCTCTGCAAACTGCTCAGCACATAATTCATAATGTTGTGGTATTTGCCTGGCTTAATACTTAAACACATACTTAGGATCTTATTTAAATGAAATCACTGAGCGTTGTCTGCCTTTTTGTCAAATATAGGCTGAAAAGCCAATAGTAGCATGATACCAGGTTTGACTTGGAACTGTGTGAAATTTTGACTTTTTAGGTTTGGATGGGCTCCAAATATCAGCATCCAGTATGAAGGAATATCGCTGATATTGCATGCCCTCTTAGAGCAGAAATACAATAAAAGGTAGTCTTGAGGACCCTTGCAAAGTAAATTCTAGCCCAGTATATAGTTTTCCCTAATACAGAGAGATTACATAGTCTGACCTGGAATAGTTCCTTAGAAATAAAAATATTTATACTAACGATGATAGGGAGATCAGAAGTGGGCAGCACGTGCATACAGGGAACCAGACAGGTGGAAGGATTCAGGCAAGTTCTGTAGCTGACAACAGTAAATCTAGGTTAGGGCTATAGAAAAGAAATTGAATTATTGAAACTGGATTGCAAGGCCAATTTAGGTGATTATCAGTGGCTTTAAGACAAAGATTTTCCATATGGAAATGAGAGGAAACAATCGGAGAGGTAAAATATCAATTGCAAATTGAGCTTTACAGTTCATCATGTAAGAAGAGAAGCATACTTTCAGACAGAACCTAAATATTAGGTGATATTCCAGTTTGAGAAACAGGATGACATCATGATAAAGGAATTTTTAAAAAAGGAGACTGCGGACCAGAGAGCCTGTGTTTTCACAAGGTCATTTCAATTGAGCAAAACCAGGAAGATTCAAAACTGACAAAAATAAAGAATACATACTTATATATATTTCACTTGGTTGGTACTTAGGTTGTGGAACGTATTGCTGTTGACTGACAGAACAGAAGCTTTGCAGGATTTAGAACACAATCATTGGATATGAAGGATATATAGAGTAATATTTTGGAAACATCATGCCTCTGAGCACAAATCCTTCTCCAAATAATAATGAGAAGGAAGAGACAATAGTGTCGAAAGACATCGGAAAAAACTGCCACACATCTCTAATGGCTGGGAGTTAAGTATCTTTCCATGATGAAACTATGTATTATAAATGGCAGGATTCCTGTCCTTTTTGATACAGCAATTTTTGAGTCCACCTGTGTTGATTTTTGGTTCTCCTTTACTGCTGACATGATTGCATTTGTCTTCTTCCCAAATGTGCAAGTGAATATTTTTTCAAGAATACTGAGGGAACTGAGAAAAGAATGCATACATGCAAAGCACAAAAAGTAATTGTGTGTAAGTATCTATTTTTGAAAAGCTAGCTTAGTCAGAAGCAGTCTGGTACAGTCCTGAGGCAGACACAATATAGAAATTGCAGTACTGACTGATGGTGCAGACCTTTAAAGAACAAATCCTCTTTTTCTAAACCTAGAAAAGGAAACAATTTATCTACTGTTGGCCTACACCAAGAAAAACAAAAGACAGTGATCTATGCCAAACCAGACATAATTTCTTGGGAATGTCATTCAGCTCTCTCAGCCTTAGTCAATAATACTCACCAATAATCTCACTTCTCTTCGTTTTCCTTCCAGACTGTTTGTTTCCATGTAAAAGTATAAAGGAATTCTTGCATCAGCTTCTAAATTGAGATCATGGGAGAGGTGTAACAGATTTAGATACTTTAACAGCAGAGACTTAATGAGCACTCAGATCCCATTGGAAATTGATGTTATTTGTCCATACCTAGGGTTCATTTGAAAGTTCTTCTGGGAATGTCTTCCCTTGATGACACTAGCATGTGAACAAATATTTTTCTCTGTAAATGTAGTAGTAATTGCAGTTTGTAGAATGATGGAAAATAGAAATAATTTCAAGGGTATTTTACAAACTCCAGGTGCTCTATAGAATCACCTGAGTTATAAGTGCAAATGATAGTGATGAAAAATATTAACAAATTTAAAGTCAGTCCATCAAAGAAGTAAACCAACACTCCTCAAACTGCCCAAAAGATCTTACTAAATATTTTTTTCCCCACACCTAGGAAGTCAAGCTGTTTACAAATAATGAGCGTGACATTAACTGTTTTCATACCTACTACATTAATGTGGATTGCAATCCATTTTATGTTAAGAGGGAAGAAATAGGTCTCCTGATCTGGTTTGGGAATGTAACTGGCCCTAATTATGCAATATTTTTATAGTCCTACTGACTTATGTAACGCTACAGCTGATCCCTAAAGCTGATTAGAATTTGACTTGCAGTATTTAGGAAAAATATAAGAGTCAAATTAAGAAACAGGATAATAATTTCCATTGATGGTATTTTTATGCTGAACATATACTTCCAAAATTGTACATCTGATCTATTTTATATTTTTAAGTATTTTAAAGCCTTTTACCCCAATGTGATAGAATCGTCAAGTTAAACATTTGTACATGGTCTGTCACAACAAGGAACTGACAGCTCAGCACACATGCTTTCTGTATTTAAAGCAACATTTCCATGCTTGTCAAACATTATTTAAAATAATTGCAATATTCAGAGAACTTCATTGTTCAGTTAGCTTGAACTATCTAGCTTGGTTCATCATGAGATTCAACTTTTCAGTGGATGTCTCAAAGATTAAGCACAGTTAAGTTCTTCGAAAGTAACTGAATAGAAAAACACAGATGGAGCTAGTTTATCTTTTATAATATACTCACATAGGAAAGACAAGTGGCAAGTTCCCCAACTGATGGAAACTCTTAGGTGGTGCTTTCATCACATTAAACAGCAGAGCACTGATTGCAAGACAGGGAACACAGGAAATCAGGTTTATTGTGATTTTTATATTTTAAAATGAGTCCAATTACAAGCTTGCACTGGGTGCCCATAATAGCCTGAGATGTGCCTTGAGTGTGTGCCATTGTTGTGGTTTAACCCCAGCCAGAAACTCAGCCCCACGCAGCCGCTCACTCGCTCTCCCTCCACCCAGTGGGATGGGGGAGAGAACTGGAAAAATAAAGTAAAGCTCGTGGGTTGAGATAAGAACAGTTTAACAGAACAGAAGGGAAGAAACTAACAATGACACTAATAACAACAAGAACATGACAATAATAATAATAAAAGGATTGGAATACACAAGACAAGTGATGCACAACACAATTGCTCACCACTCGCTGACCGACGCCTGAGTCACGCTCCTCCCCCACACCTCACCGGGCATGATGCCCCATGGTATGGGATACCCCTTGGGCCAGTTTGGGTCAGCTGTCCCGGCTGTCTCCCCTCCCACCTTCCCTGTGCCCCTCCAGCCTCCTTGCTGACTGGGCAGGAGAAGCTGAAAAGTCTTTGACTTAGTCTAAGCACGACAGAGCGACAACTGAAACCATCAGGGTGTTAGCCACATTCTTCTCCTACTAACCCCAAAACACAGCGCTGTACCAGCTAATAGGAAGACAATTAACTCTGTCCCAGCCAAAACCAGGACAGCCATGCCTTATGCAAGCATGGTGTGATGACTAAATGCCCATTATATATTACCTGGTATTTCGGCTCCTCATGTTCCGTGGCTCTATCAACCACAGACATCTGTGGCTGCTCTCACAGTTTATCGCTACCTCTTTTTGCCAAGGCCTTGTTGCTGGTCATTCATATTAAGAGCTCTTAGATCTTGCTCAGGGTAATCTTTCCATCTTTCCTGGTTGGCCACAAAGCTGAACCTCATAAAAATAGTCTTCCGAGAGATTTTTTTATGCAGTCCGTCTTCCACCACCAAACCACATATCTTACGCATTTACATCATTGGGATTTTTTTTTTTAATATTTATGATACAGTGTTAGCATTGTATTTGGTTGAATGCCCAATGGATAGTACTTGATCCAGTGTGCATTTCATTCTCTTCCTGTCTGTTCTGTCTGAGGAGTAAGCTGATATAACAGTTGGAGTTTTATAGGCCATAATGAGGAAAGAGATGCCACAACTATGCTTATGTTCCATATTGTCACTCTTTTTAAAGACTGGCCATAATGTTACCTCCTTTTATTTATTTGGATTTTTTTCAAACCTCTTAACCAACCGGATAATTTGGTAACATCTTTGTCTTAGTGTATTCCCACCTGTTTTTAATATTTTAGAGGGAACATTGCCAGCCCCTTCTGCTTTGTTTTTCTTGAATGTTCTCGTTGCTCCTTGATTTTTCTTTTTTTAAATTAAGTTCTTTCACAAATGAGCCAGCTGTCTGAAAAGGTGTCTGTTCGTTAGTCACTTCTAGCATGATCCCATTTAAAGAAATGTGTCAGGTATCTATATTTCCAAGTGTCAGTTTTCAGATTTCTCAGGTAGAACACAGATATAAAACTGAAAGTACCTAAGGGGCTGGAACAACAGGCAAAGCCTGGAATTAGAGATTCTTATGGCAGGGGAATGGCAGTAGTTTGCTAGAGATTTCCAGATTTCTGTCACTTCTGGAAGTTAGGCTGCCGCGCATGCTTCCTGACTAGGCAATCAACTTTTTGTTACTGAGCTCTAGTTCTCTGAGCTCCACAGATGCCTGTGACATGCAGCCCACAAGGTGCCTGGTACCTTCTGCTTCATCTTCTCTGATGCCTTGAAAATCTGAGAATGCCTGTTTAGCTTAGAAAACTTCAAACAGCATTGGCTTTGAAGTGGAAACTTTTCCTCTTTTTGTTATTCTGTGGATAGGAGGGAGATAAACAATAGCTTCCTCTTGGTATATGTGCCCTTATCCTCCCATTTAAAAAAAAATCCTTCAAAATAGGGTACTAGTGGCACAGCTGAAATAAGTGGTGGAGTATGCGAGCAAGGGAAAAAATAATATTTCCTGCTAGTAGTTGTGTCTTTCAAAATGAGAATATAACATCTGTTGATTAAACTCTGATATGAAAATCAAGACTTCTAAGTGGGCTGATCAATGGTAAAGCCAAAAAAGTGAATCAGTAAGCATTATCACTTTAAAAGATGGTTATCTTTTCTTGTTTCCTAAGGCCAGAATTCCAGTCTACTGCAGCAAAACACATCTGGCTAATGTCCTAGCATAAAATTCCAAGGTAGCTAGTATTTATTACGTTTCTTGACATTTCAAGGATATAGCTAAAAGGGGGAGTCTGAGAACATTTCTCTATCCTGGTTTGGGGGCTGTGTGCCCTGGCCAGGTTCTGCCTGCATATTGGGGTGAGACTTGGGTGTTTGGGATGTTCCCTCTCTCTCCCTATACCTTGTTTTCCATTGGGTGGCAACTCGGGTGTATAGACACACCGGGTACCACTGCATGTTGCACCACCTCCCAGACCTGGAGGGAATTTTCAGCAGGCCATGGAGTACAGAAGAGTTTTTTGAAATAGCCAGCATCCCTCATGATAAATTGTGTATTCCATATACATTACTGTACTTTCTACCGTACATTTTTTAAATGGGGTAATTGCCATTAATAGCAGTAAAATAACCAAGTAACATGTACTTTGGGGAACATATTTTAAAAGTGCAGGTTGAGACTTTTTGAAAGGACCCAAGGAAGTTAGTCATTCCCTGCAATGAAATAACATATGATCACCTTATTTACCTATGAAAGTCCCATTCCTAAAATTTATTTTGTGATGTGAAAAAACAAAAATTCCATACTGTTTCCTTTTTATGTAAAGGACCAGTGAAGTTCTGTATGAAGTTCTTTGAATATTCTGCTTTCTGACATACAAAGATTTTCAATAGAAATTATTAATCATGTAAGGGGTTCTTTATAACATGTATGCATGAATTTTTACGTATAGGGCTAGAAGGCTCAGCATTGGCATGGTGTGTAAAGAAATCTCTTTAGGGCATGCTGAAGAACTGGGAATGGTTTTAAAATACAATAAAATGACAGATGACAATTTTTAATGTATTTATATGTAACTCATTAGGCATTGTAAAGTGTTATTATTCAAAATGTTAATATAACTTGGATATTTACTGTCAAAAATCTATACTTTATAGATTCACCAAGCATTTTCAGAATTTAAATGTACATGGTATTCACTGGCATATTTTTTAATGTCTGGAGGAATTTTACCTAAATAGTCACAAAAAAATAAAGAATAAGAATCATAATTACAAAAATAACTGAGATTCAATATACTTTTTTTGTTTGTACACATTACTTGACATTGCATAAGGTTAAACAATTGATTTCCTTTGAAAAAAATCCTGTGATATTTTTAGGAGAAAAAGAGATAATGCACATTGTATTAAATTTAGGGTGATACTGGTAAGTCATTATTAATGAAGCTCTGAAATAAATTTAATCAACAAGAAAAGGAGGGTACGTACATGAATTAGTTTTCTTTTAACTTCAGCTGATTGATTTAAATACTGTCACAGCAAAACCATTATTCCATCACATAGAATGATATTTTGTCTCCTTTGATTCCATTTGTGAGGAAGTGAACAACAGTGGGAGCTATATCAGTTGTCTATACATATGGCTGTCACTCGATCAGCTGTTTTAACCACACTGTACGTTTTTAATTATTTATGTACGCTTTAATCTTCCTCAGCTACAATATAAAAAGATGCAGATGTAAGAGATTTTGCTATAAATGGCAGAACCCCACATTGTTAGATAACCAGTTTTTCTTTCTCCCCACCTTCAGAATGTCAAAAAAAGCTGAAGCATAAATGAAACCTTCAGCTCAGTTGTGCTGGTTGTGTGATTTATAAACTCATTTAACAAGCATGATTTAGCTGTATCTACTGAAAGATCCCCACCCTAGCCCAAAGACATTACTGTCAGCTTAAAACTCTGGCAGTATATAAACTACATGGATATAGTCACAACTTGTTGTCCCAGACCTTATTAATCCTCAAGCTATTTGAATTTAAAAGCTGCTTTTGACATGGAATCCACTGTAAATCTGCACTCCCTGAATTTCCACTGACACTTCAGGGTGACATTTTGATTTTTTATTTCAAGAAAGTCTCTCTGTTCTTGCTTAATCTCATTACCTGTTATGCAGGCACTATTTTGTCTCATACCAAATATGTAGCTTACTACAAATTATTGTGTCATTGTTCTGCCAAAGCCATCATCCATAAGGGATTTTCCTAGTGAACCAATATCAAAATATAGACAAGATTACCATAATTTTAGAGCTGGCATCTTGAAAGCCTCAGGGGTCTTTTGTATTAAACCTCTTTGTTTTGCAGAGCTACCGGCATGAAGTTATGAATGACATTAACAATTTGTATCTCTTTCAAAATAAAAAAACACTTCATTGTTTTCAGAGTAAACTTGTTGCATTGCAGCAGATACTTTCTCTCTTGCTGCACATTCGCTTCTGTATTTATTGACATTATATTCCAGCAGAAAAAGAAGACAATTCAAAACCACTTAAGACGATTGATCTTGCCTCAGAAACAGTAGAAATTATCATGCCTCAGAAACAGCCCTTTAAACATCCTACCTTCCCCACCCCCGAAATGCACGTATGTCTGCATGTAACTTTAAACACATCATTAATCCCAACGTCTTCAACTCTTTTAAAGAGTTTTGCCAGATTGGGGCCACAGAATGATAATACAATATTTCCTTCAGTGAAAACAAGTACTTGCATTTGTAACTGGAACAGACAGAGGACCAGAAAGTGCTTTATTTTTTCATATTTCCTGGTCTGTATTTGGCATGTAGTGTTACATATGATGATGAAACATAATGTTTAATTATGGTATTTATTATGTTTATTATGTTTATTTATAATGTTTATGTTTATTATAATGGTGTTTAATTGATAATATAAAGGTGTAGCAACATGAGTGTTTCTTCCATAAGACAACAATAAACACTAAAAAAATCAAAATATAGTCAAAGCTATCTAGGAAGAAGAAATTAAAAGAAAAAAAAAGGTTTAAAAATGGGACAACAGATGTGTCAGAGACCAGTTACAGAAGATACTGACACGATTTATTTCTGATGCATAAAACGATATGACAGCTTGGGCTGCCAACATGCAGATGCCAGGTAAGAAATTCAAGAAATACAGTTTTGAGGTTAGGACTATGTCATGCAACTCAGAGAACTATTTGGTAGGCATCAAGGTTGTTAGAAGATCCCTTCCACATTGCCAGACTTCTCTTTCTTCAGGTTGTTGCCATGTGAGGTGTAGCTTCCAGTCAGGTGAAGACTTCCATTTGCGCTCAGATCGTCAGCCCCCTCGACCACAAGAGACAACAGCATATGAAAACTGGATGGAAGTGCTACCAAGTCAACTGCTTCTCAAACAATACACAGTCCCCTGTGTCTGTTGTATTTGTTTTATTCTAACTGTCCCTCAGAACTGGTAAATGACATTACATCTGCTCTCGCAATGGAGACAAATGGATTACCAGGCAGGAATTTGTGCAGCTATCTAATAGGGACAATGTGATTACTAGTAATGTATTGATTCATGTGCTGCATCCTTCAGCAGCTGCTTTGTGGAGAGCAAAATCAACATATAACATGGCTGTTCAAAAGTGAAGCATAGAGAATAAGGAGGTAAATTTGTCAGTGCTAGATTTTGTAAGAACTCACTAAATTGTGAGAAGACTAAATTGGTTACTGTTTACAGAAGATCTGCAAAAGACACAGCAAAGAGAGAAGAAAAAGAGACATTGTTAATTTTATAACCAACAAATATTGCAGTTCTCTTCTAAAGAAGGAAGAAACCAAATAAATATAGACTGACTTTGTTTGCCAGAAGAAATAATCACTCCTCCTCCAGCTATGCAAATATCGTGCAGTGAGTGAGCCAGCAAGAACATCTCAGCAATCCAAACGTTTCCTTTCCACCCCCAAAGAGGTTCTGGGCGTTGCAGAGGCTGCAGTGTCCACTGGGCTGCAAAGTGCAAGTCTGACCTCTGTCCCTGGCCTCTGTGCGCTGGGCAGAAGTGCCTGTGCAACTTCTTAATAAGCTCAGCATTAAGGGATGAAGACATTTTGAATTCAGGTGCACAGGCATTGGGCCTGGTTGTCATGGTATTCTCAGCCACTGACCAAAATCCTCCTTTGTCTCATTCTTTCAAAAGCAAACGTAATTTTGTGAAGGTTTCAAAATCCTCTATAACAAAAAATATTATGGTATTTACTAAGTACTTAAAAATTAAATATGTCTTTCCTTCTACTTCATATAAAGAATAGATGCTAAAGTCATTAAAAGCCTATCCTATTTTATGGTTATATTTGATCACTCTATGAATTAAGTATGCTTATGTTTTGTCTCCAAGAAAATGAATTGAGATAGTTTACAGCTATATATTATGGATCTGAAAATTTATATGTCTAGCTTTGATGAAAAGTCTGTCTAGTTTTTCTGCCACATATCAAAAGCAGTTAGCTATTAAAATTTCAAACTTCAGCGTAGCTAATCCTTCTTCAGAAGTCATTCGAGATTAACAAATAAATAAGCCTGATTTAAAATTATCTGAGACTATGTCATTAACTTGCCGGACCTGAAACATGGTGAGAGCCAGCTTTCTAAAAGATGATCTTTTAATAAATACAATTATTTTCTTAGCGGTAAAAGTACAAATTTTTTTTAAGAGAATTACTTGGCAACAATATTAGAAATTAAATTTCCCTGAAAGGTATTTCTAAAATAAAATCCCAGTTATACTTTACAGCACCTGCAATTGGAGCATATATAATATAACATCAGCTGTTGGTGAAAGGCAGCATGTGTTAGCTTCTGGAAAGTAAGTTTGGAGATGCCGAGGCTTGGAGTGACAGCTTGGCTGTTCTGAAAGTAATGGCAAAACTCTTTCAGGATTCAGTAAAGTTTGTCGCTTTACTTTATGCTGAAATCTTCTTGTATTTCATTGGACCCTTACACTGTAATCAGCTTCCCTGCCAGTGAGGTAGACACAGCAATATATTGTTTTGTAGGAAGACATTTGGTCTTCAGTTGAAAATCATTATGCGAATGTACACTATCAATTAGTAACAGTTTAATTGCAAACTGATTCAATATACCTACCGAATAAACCATCATTGCTTTCACAGAGAATTTTCTCAGCAAATCCAAAATACATAATTCCTGGAAAACTGTATCATCCCTGGAGAATTTGGAGATGCAAAACACTGTGAGAGTGAAGCAGATGTACCCTCTGAATCTGTTATAGCTGCGTGTACCTCAGCGAGCGTGCCAAAGGAGGAATGAGGCTTCTGCTCTTAGAAGCTGCCGAGTTTGTTGGAAGGAGGGACTGCTCCTAACCTGCAAGGTGGGACAGGCAAATGAGGAGACACTGGAGCCTCAGACAGGAGAGAATCTGCAGCATCATGTTTCCAAAAGGATGGAGAACAAAACTTGGGAACCGCAGGGGAGGTAACAGAGTTTGCTGCAAACTAGTAAGCCATTGAATTGACTGAAAGTTAGCCTGGATGAAAGGATGTGCTTCAAAAGGACACAGCTGAGAGAAGAAGATTGGTTTATGGTCCCTTTAAATTTCTATTCCTTTTTACCAAGGAATTTTTAATTTTCCATTCTGAAGAAAGTTAATTCTCCCAGTTTACATCCTAATAAAAATTGTAGGGCTTGGTTTTTTAGTCTTTCTGTTTGGGACTTCAGAAATAAGGAAAAGAACTATGCAGATCACTTCAGGCTCTTACTAATTCTAGATCCCACCATACTCTGCGTTGTCCAAGATGATTGTCCTCTCTTCCCATGGATTTCTTTATTTGTAGAATTTCTGAGCTATCCAATGACTTTTGAATTTTAAGCCACTATTTTTCACTGAATGTGAAATATTAATTGTAAAAAACCCTGAATAATTTGTTGCTTCAGATCCTTAACAGTTGGAAAATCAGATTTGAAAAGTTGACATGTACTATAAAACAAATTTGCAGTTTTATTTTTTTACCTGACTTTTCATACTAATGGCTTAGTCAGATTCTTAACTTGTTCTGCTCTTCTTATCCACAGTAAATTTAGATGCTATCCAGCATGAATAAAAAGGGTTAATAATGTCTTCTGGTACACTATTTATAGGACTTGCTTGCTCCTACTGTGACAAACATTCTGAGCTTCTTGTTACAGTTATACGGTTCTTTCCTTAAATTCAGAACACTGGGGGTTTTTTTATTTGTTATCTTTTAAGATGGTATATAATTCATTTCTTCTGTTTTATCATCTTCTCTCTATCTTCTCTTTTTTTTAATGTGTTCAATTAATTTAGTTGTATTTCTATAAATGCAAATTTGTAGATGCCTGCATGTGCTTTTCTTAGGCACTCAGGCTACCTAAAAATTGAAACTCTAGATTAGGTCCACTTCCTTTTCCAGTTTACTTGGAGACACACATTTCCATCCAAAACACTAGACCTTTCAAGAGATCAGCTTCAGAGGTTTCTATTCTGCCAAGCTCAGGTCTGAGCCAAACCCCCATCCTTACTGTGCTAGATACAGGGGAAGAACCACCAGTAAAATCCGTAATCCCTTTTCTGTTAGGTCTTGAAGTGTTCACGACATACTGTCATTATAAAATTTTCTCATTTAGGAAGAGAATTTTGACACTTCTGCTATGGTTCACAACAAAGCTTTCCAGTCTCTACTAAGTAGTTTATGATTTTTTTATTACTAAGCTATTTCTTATGTCTTTCTTCAAAGATTAAGCTTGTTTCACATAGGAAAACTGACATCATCCTGTGCTGATCAACAGGATATCCTGATTTCTGGAGTGAAAGGTCACAGACTCCTGAACAGCTTTCACCTGGCAGTATGAAATTATATTATCCTGATAACGCAGCACTTCATATTACCGCTGCCTGGCAAGATGGTAACAAGTGACCAAGGCTCTACTGTAAAAGCTGATGTAAGATTCTTCCTTTGAATATTTGAGGAGATAGGCAATTTTCTAAAGCATCATTTTAATATTTATTTTTACCATTGGGAAATATATTAACATTTTGGTAGGCAATTTAGCTGCTATGCTGTGTGCGGAAGCAAGTATTTATTGTAGGTGCTGTGTATCCAATAACTGGAATTTGTGACAGCACCAATTTGTTCGTGTTTTTTACTGCTTCTAAGTCTGTTTATTCTTGTTATGTTTCTTTAAATCAGTAACAAATCCCCTGCCATTTTAAGACTTTTCCTGCAGTGAGGTAAACATGGATGAAGCATGACATACAATGAAACTAGCAAATGTATTTGGGCTTTTTTTAGCGTTTCAGTAAGGATTTGAGCAGAACTCAAGTTGCAGAAGGTATTTACATACCCACCGAGTATTCACCTCGGCATGACCCAGACACTGTTATTTTCATTTGTGGGAGAACGTGTCAGCCTCCTCTCCAGAAAAACTTCAAGTTTCAGTACAGCCTGGTCAAGCACAATGCAAAGTACTTTCAAAAACTGAAGTCAAAACCCCACAACATTAATTCCACAAGCTTACTAAAAAGGGAGGGGATGCCATCCTTCCCATGGTTTTAAATACATTATTACCCACCTTTCCTTTACATCAGTGAGAAGGTGATGGCACTTGGGCGTACTTGCTCTGTAAATGATGAGAAAGAGATGTTTGGAAGTCTTAACACAATGGAGAAATACCTAGTGGAGGGAAGTGAAGATGCAGTTGGAACTGGTATCTAAACCATTGTGAAATGAGGAGCCTGCAGGCCTTCTTTTTTGTGATTTTTAAACACAGCTGGACAAATAATGAAAATATACCTTATGTGACTAGATACATATGTGAAGTCTTTTGTTTTTCTTTTTCAAATCTTGGCAAAACATGTCACATCATAGTGGTATACTGACAGTCTCTTGAGATATATTTGGTAGGCATTTAAGTCCTGAAAATGGACATTATGACATTTTCAATCACTGCAAACAGCTCTCACAAGAAACTGTTACAAAATGGAAAAGGATTCATGTTTCAATATAGTTTTGAGGGTCAAAATGGAACAATTATTCTTTACTGTAGACTAGCTGAGAGGACCAAGGCAGCGGTAACCAGCAACATGAACACAGTCTGGGTTGCAAGAAGGAGACTTGTGGACCAATGTGTGCTCAGGACTCCGCAAACACGACATTGCAGCACCCTTTGCTTCCAGGAGAAGAATAAGGAGAAAGTTAGGATAGAGAAAATGTCTTCCTCAAAATGGACAGGACGGATCTTTTCACAGACCTTGATTTTTTTAGAATCCAGTGTATGGCCTTTGGTGCACTGAGAGGTTATGTGCCAGGTGCACATTAGTCATGTGATGGAGAAGAGTAGGGGACGCAGGGTCACTGCTGCTGGCGGATATGCCTTTCGCCGTGGTCTCTGCTGCTTTTGAAAATGCAGGTGGCGTGTAGCACACTAGCTTCATAAACCTGCAAGCCAGACCTATGCAGTAGGCATATCACGGGAGGTGAATGCACAGCTACGAATGGAAAAGTGCTTGGTGGCTAGGGTGGAATAAGCAGGTGCTCCATTAAGTGTGTGAGACTTGTGGTGCCCAGCCAACAAAAAGGACTTGACTTTGGTTCCAGGGACACGTCTACACAAAAACAGAGTCACATACAAGCTTGGGTCTGGGTATAGGGAAAGTATGCAGCTGTCCTAAAAGATGGGGAATGGTAGGAAATTACAAAATGACTACAGACCTCCTATCTCAAGGGGGATAAGTGTAGCTAGCGTCTCCTTACAGCAGTTACAGTACCAAGCCTACTTGCCAATCTTGTGCTTTCTGAGGGTGACCGAGTCAGCTTGTTTCTCCAGGGTTCTGCCTCAGATCTATGACTCCTTCTCCTCCTCCTCACTAGTAGCTTCACCCCCCCCATTAATTTCTTATTTTTTTCCTTTAAAAAAACAACGCACACGCGAATAGCGCATTATACAATGACAGTCAATTAAAATATAACCAACAGGTATTTGAGTCTTGCCCACTTATTGTGGCAAAACACCATACAAAGGAAAAACAATGGTCCGTAGCTACAAGTGACTAGTGAAAAACAACACAGATGAGAAACCGAACAGCCTGATGAGGAACGACCTTTCATGGAGAGCAGCTCTTTTCATGCCCCCGAGAAGATCTGACCGGGCCCCAGTGCACCCGCTCCCTCCGTGAGCAGGAGCTCTGTGCCGCCGGGGCAGGACGCTACATGGGCAGCAGAACCCACACCTGCAGCTGCCGTCACAGCCACCTACGGAGCAGTCCTGACACCTGTCTTTCCTGCCAAGAATTTTGGATTTGCTAGTAAAATGACTACTGTCGTTCACACTATTGCAGCGTTCGGTGAGTGACGTTTAGCTTATTCTGTTTTGCTCTTTACAATGAATAGTTCTTCCACCCTTTTTGATAATGCTCTGAGAATAATGAATAATTTTAAAATCAGTTTTTTTTTTTTCTTGCCTGAGTAAATAAAAAGGTAAGCAGAGGAAGCAAGCCACGTTAGCCTGAGTGAAAGGAAAGGTAGTTCAGATGTTGGAAGGGCAGATGTCTCTTCACTTGCAGTGGAAAGTCTAGTCTGCCATTTAATAAGGTTGGGGCTTCACACTTTGGGTGCATATAGAAATTGTCACGTGTGGAATAATTTCTAAATGTGCCTTTATTAAAACGTTCCCGGATGGGGATTAAGGGAGTGTAATTTGTCAGTGAACCAGAAATCAGTGCAGGGGCTGTGGTTCAAGCTGATAAGGCCTCGGAGGAAATTCCCTCCTACTGTTAGGAAAACTGGAAAGCGGAAACCTGAAGTATGACTGCTTTAGCTGATAAGAGAAAAATAAAATTATCTTAAACTAAGGAGTGGGTTTTTTTCACTCACTCTATTAGATTTATCAAGAAGAAAATATTGATGCGATTTATCATTAAGCTGAAAGTTAAGTACACACAAAACTTTAATTTTTTTTTCTGTTCTTGCCAGCTGTATTAATTGACTTCTTAGATTATAAAGTATGATGTGACTAAATTAGTAAGTGGTGTAAACTGAAGTAGCATGAGTAAGTTTTCAGTTTGCTTCTCATTCCTTTTAGGCTTTTACTTAAAACGACTGCAAATTACCCAACTGATGTTAATATGACCCCTCATCTGAAATAGAATTATTAAACACTTTGGCTTTATCAGCTGTGCTGTGGTTTGCAGTGTTTGGAAGATGTGGTGAAAGAGTTTTAATCAAAATGAATAACAGCTTTCCCTTCAATTTCTGTAGTCAAATTATCCAATTTTCACTTATTTCATACCTGTGCAACGCCTGCTGAAGGACTGAGGTAAAGGTTATCTTTGACTGTAAAGCTTATGTTACTGTGTGCGTATGCTTTCATAAATTATGTGAAGGACAGTAGAAGCTGAGGCTCCATTTTGCTGTTACGAAAACTCCTGACTGCTTTCTTATTTGCTTGTGTGATAGTTTTATAAACGTTTGCTTTTAAAACTCACAGATTCTGGTTGATGCTTTAAAATTGTCACTTGGCACGCTGCTGCATCACAAAATACCTTTTCATTTGTGTATCATAGGCTGGGAGGCTGGGACAGCAGTAGTCATTTGTACTTGTTCACTCGTCTAAGCGAATTGCCTTGGGCGATGGGTTTGCTTAGCCTGGGAGATGAAATTTCTTCCTTTCCTCTGAAGTGAGAGAGGAGATGGAGAGTGAAATGCCCAGGGAAAGACAGAGATCTTGCCACAGATGACAAAGGATCACGGGCAGTAAGGGTAGACCTGCAGGGAGGGGAAGGGGGAGACAAAGACACACTGAGAAGAAGGACAACACGCTTTAATAGCAGAACTAATCAAAAGCAGAAAGGACAAACCATGCACATCCTCCCTACGTGAAGACAGGAAGATCTCGTGAGCTCTCGGTGGCAAAAAGGCTGGAACACAAAGCAGATTCAAATATAGTTGATTTTCATATTTAATTGTATTTTATCTGCTTTGTATTTCATGAAAATAGCAGTAATGTGTTCAGTTCTGCTTCTCAGGCATGCAGGTTCAAAAGAATTTAATTGTGAACCAAAAGACTCACACCTTCAGTGGTATTTTAGAAAGGCTATATTTAAGCTTTGGGTGGAGGCAGGTGGAGAATATGACCGAAGAGTCAGTACTGAATGGAAACAAGTGCCTGGAGCATGGGTACCAGCTTTCAAGACAAAACATAAGCGAGGAGGTTTAGTCTCAGGTATGTGCCTCTGGCTGTGTCTCAGGTATGAGGAGAGAATGCTGCTGTTCGGAGCCGGGGCCTTCACACCGCCGGAGCCCCGGGCAATTCCTTGTTCAGTGGCCGAGGTTCGATGGGACTCTGCAAGGGACTGCTGTACTTCGGTACCTGTAACTGATCAGTGGTCACGGCACTCCTTAGCCATTAGGACGC
>JAVKLA010000008.1:1316950-1339516 GCA_034782735.1 Sagittarius serpentarius
CCGTCCCGTCCCTGCCCGTCCCTTCCCTGCCCTTCCCTTCCCTTCCCTTCCCTTCCCTTCCCTTTCCCCTTCCCCTTCCCCTTCCTCTTCCTCTTCCTCTTCCTCTTCCTCTTCCTCTTCCCCTCTCCTTTCATGTACACAAGGCTGGGCAGGGGGAGAAAAGGGGACTGTGGTAAAATTGCTAAAATAAATACTCATCATAGAGACTGTAGGAAGTACTGTGGATTACATAAACCAGTAAGAACTGGAACGAACTATATTAAAATAAAACCAGAAGGAGGTAGTAGGAAAAAAGTACTGAAAAGATAATGAAAGATGAAATTAAAAGTCATCAGAATAGAATCATGAATGATGTAAAATAAACCAAATCAACCAACCAACAAGCAAAAGGGCTAAACTGTGGCTTTACTGTTTGACTTGCATGTAGAGCAGCATGCCCCCATGGTGTCCCAGGGATTAGAGTGGGGAGCAACGTACAGCTCTGAAGGCAAGTACAGCTCTGAAGTCTGATTCCTGGTTCCAGTCCTCTGATTTACCAGCAAAGTTTGCGGGGGAACTTCCCCCCCACTCCATGTCAGCTGTACACCTGGCGCAACTGGTATCGCTGGTTTGGTCTTTGCCTCAAGAAAAGGTGTTTGTGGAAAAATTCTGAGCTCTTTTCCCAAAAGTGTTGCCTTACATATATAAAACTTTGGGATCATGAAGACATTCACAGCTGTTCACGTGTTTCTAGACAATGTCATGGACCAAGTTTCTGCCATTGAATCCCCTCACAAATGTGATTTTCTATCATTTGACATGGGGAAAGCCACTGAAACTGCTGAGCTGCTGTGTGCCTCAGTGCTAGTGGGATTCTCCAAGTAGGTTTTGCCATATAGCACGACAGATGAGATGCACGTGCTGCATACTTCATCAATACCAGTACTTCAGCACATTTGCCTGCATGTGGTTGGCTTGTTTCAGATGTTTCTTCTGCCTGATTGGGAGCTGGCACTTAAATCCAGATTTCCCCAGAGTCCTGAGCACGATGAGCCATAATGACTGGAGTGTTTCTTCATCTCCTACTTTGATGCTGACAACAGGTATAAATTAGAAATTAGTATTGAGGATGGCAAGTATTAGTCCAACAAACTGTTTTACCAAGTTTGTCATTCCTACATTGTGTATGCTTTAGAAACTTGGAAGCATAGCAGTTCTCACAAATATTTCAATATTATGTATTAGGATATATTTCAAAATCTATTAGTTACTTGGAAATATAAATTTGGAGAGATACAGTCATCCAGTAAAATTGTGGTGTAGTAGCTCATGGTACTCAACTGCAATCAGAGTCATCAAGAGCATTGATTTTGTACTTGAAACTGCTACAAACCCACTGTAAGCAGGACTTATGTGCAACTGAAGGTGCATTTGAACTGGATAAGAAACAGGAGGCCAGTTTAGATGACAGTGAGGACAGGAGCAAAAAAGTTGCTACTACGAGCTAGGAGATCACCTGTTGCTGACAGGACTTGTTTGTCAGCTCTCAGTTCACAAACTGAATGAGGATGAACTTGGAAGTTACCGGGAAGTTGTGGTGGCACTGAGGTTGGGACACGTGTGGGTAAGTGAGACTAGAAAGACAGATAGGCTGGTATAACAGGCCAGTACAAATTATATAGTTAGACCAGGACTGGTCTTCTGTCATATTTGTTGCATCATACCTTTCTTTTAAGTTGGGGGAGTGGTTCAACATACTGAAATGAAAAAGAAATGGTTCACATACTCCCATGGTCTATGTGAGCTCAAAGGGTTTCTAAAAGGACCAGACTAGCAATACTTCTTTGCACTTACGGGCCAATGAGTGGGGTTTAGACTGGTCTTACAAAGAGTTCTGAAAACGAGTTCCCCCCAGGAGGGGTAAACTCGTAGGATGAGTACATGGCTGAGAGCTACCAACCAGCTGACACTGGGAATGTCCCACAGCATCTTTGTAGAAAAAATTAAGTACACACCGGGCTGTACAGAGCATTTGGCTCTACAGCACTTTGTTGGAGTATAGGATATCCAGGTCCAGATATTTAAATAAAAGAATAGTAAGAGAAGAGACAAAGAAAGATCCACCACAAAAAATCTGTTCACTTGGGCTGTTTAGGGCAGCTGGAAACCCTCCCTTTCCCCAGAACTCCCCTTCCCCACAGAAGTTTATTTCAAATCCTTTTTTCCATGTCGCACTGAACGAAGATATCAACAAAGGTTTCTTGATCTAGTCATGAGGCATAGGCCTCACTTTCTTCTCAGAGTTTACTACCAGAAAGTAAAGTGGTTCAATGTGGAACTATTCCACACACCCTGTACTCCTCACCTTACTTTGCATTGTATAAGAAACTAAATTGATGAGAAAGGATTTTATTAGGCTACAGGGCATCTAAAAGTTAAGTACTGCCTGGAAAGTGTTGCAGTGCTTCAGTATCTCTGGGGATTTTAGTCTTAGTGACACTATGGAAAATATTATTTCTCTCTGGAAGACAGGCTAAAATTTTGCTGTCACTTTAAAAACTTACCTTCGTTGTGATGGAAAAAAAAAAAAAAGCAAGGAAAAAAAAAAAGCTCGTAGTCACATTCCAGTGTATATTTATTAATCATAAACTGATTAAGGAATCTGTCAAAATACACTTACTCTAAGCTTTGAGCTGTGCAGTTTAGCAGTTCAAATTTAAAAACCTGCAGAAACTGGTAAATCTTGGGAAGGGCAGAATTTGCCCTAAAGGTCACCTAGAGGATGAAAAGAGATGAAGTGATAGCTAAAGAATTTTCACTGTTAAAAAGGTGCCTCACCAGGAAATTGTAGTGCTTTTTCTCTGGAAAAATTAAAATTTTCAGAATGAGTCTCAAAATGAGTATGAATACTTTTCCTATTTAGCTTCTTTTGGATTTCTGCATTAGCAACGGCACCTGCTTTTACAGATGTGTTACTCCATAGAAGACATAGTTAAGAGGATATTTAATATGAGCAGAAGGTGAAGCTGGCCTGAAATCACTGAATAATATTAATGTTCTTTCAACAGATCAGTAATTTAATTCATTACATTCATTTAATATAACTATTCAAATGGGAGTTGGGTATAATTATCTTTTAGTCCCTGACTTTGCACCTCTGGGGCCACAAATCAATGCTTGGTGAGGACGACAACAATTACTCTAATCAAAGGGATGTAATACACACTAAGTTAGTTGGTTTCATTTCTTAGAGGGCTAAAGTCTTCACAGAGCTACGCTGAGATTTGGCACAGTTTGTGAGTTGGCAGGCTTTGCTCTAAAGAGACACACTCTGAAATGAGCATCAGCAGAGAAAGACAGTCTTGCCCCACCGGAAAGCTGAAGTGTGGTTCCACGAACAATTAACACAATTGTGCATTGTGACTGCCTGTTCCACACCAGCCTCTCATAAGACCATTAACCTGGTCTCAACTGCCTTGATCAGTAGTGCCTTGAGCTCAGCTTGCTCCTTGAAAAAGCAATTAGCATAAAACCAGCGCCAAACTGCAGTGAGTGTAGTCAACCACAGCTCTGCTTTAGCATTCCGATTTCTCTTATTGCAGCAGGCTTATTTCTTAATTCCAATTAGACAGTGAGGGGTGTACAAATATTTGGCTTTGAAACATACAATCGAGTACTTATAAACAAGTCTGTAAAAAAACCTTCTGTAGTGCTTAATCTTTTAGCAATTTTTCTTTTATCTATGACAATGAAATTAAAGCATACGACTTACAGTATGTTAGGAAGATTCAGTACAGAAGTAATCAAGGGGTATATAATATTTTATTCATTTCTGTACACTACCAGAAGCTATACTAAACCCTCATACGGTTGTGTGCTAATAAAATCACTGGATGCTTTCATAAAAGGAAGTATTTATGAGGAACAGAAATGTTTAATTCGAATATATTACCTGTTCCTTCTGGTTGGGTTTAGCACTGAGATGTGCTTGCTTTAGATGATACCCTTTTAATCCTGGAAAAATTGTAGACTGGAAGGCAGATTTACAAAACGAGGAGGAAAATGGGATTCTGAGAGACATACAGTAATTAAGATTAGGAAATTTTCTTCCCCTTCTTGCCATTTTAATGTCACTTTTTTCTTCAGAAGATTTCACTGAGCTTCCTTGATATAAGAGAACAGGTTCAGATAAGGGCTTAGTATTAGATCAAGGAAGTGACTGAGGTAGGTATTAGGTTTGACACTTCAGAAGAGGAAGATATTTGTCACTTTTTACATGCAGAATACAGAATGATGATACAAGCGTATATGCAACAAGAAGGAAATTCCAGTCTCCAGGCCTTGGCTCTTTGATGTTTAAATTAGTCAAGCAGATCTGGACAAACCCTAGTAGTTTGCTGTCTTGAAGGTTTATGAGAACACTTTTTATAGTTTTACTGGGTTTTGAAGAGGACTGAATTTAAGGTTGTCTTAAAGTGTGAATACACATGCTTTCACTTATTGTGGGGTTTAACACAGCTGATATTCTGTTCCAGGGAACAGTTTGGTATTTCCTGTGCCCAGCACCATTTCATTCTCTTTTCATCTGATCTGGTGATCAGGTGGATAAAACCACTCTTGTTTAGGAATTCTTCTAGTAAATGGGATAGCTCGTCAACATTTCTGATGATTTTTTAGGATTGTTCATGTGTAAAAAATGCCCAGGAGGCTTTCTTTCAGGTATTATGATTGCTGTAGTTTTTGTAAGATGCTTCTTTTTCTCTCACAGATGCTGTTTTTGTTTCACTAACTCTTATGTGTCTCCTCCTTTGTGAGATAAACTTTAAGCACAGTCTCTGAATATCTTTAGGATCTAGACCTGAGAGAGCCTAATGCGAGAAGTGCTTGGCGTCTGTCCCCATCCTCGCTGGAATCCTGGCCGAAGACTGCTCAGCCGTTGCAAGGTGGGGATAGCTCTGAGGCTACTTGGAGATCTCTTTTCCAGGCCACTTGTGAAACATTACAATACACACACACAAAAAAACAAATCAACAAACAAACAAAAAAAACCCACTCACTGCTACTCATGTGCCTCTAGGTTTAAGCAGAAACAAGCAACATAATGGCAGATTTTGTTTGTGCTGTGTTTGTACCAAATAGTTCGCGGTAAATGTTACCCAGATGTGGCCCTCAGTCATCAAGTCTCTGGCTCTTGTTCAAGTTTTGTCTTCTCTAGTTAACTCTTCTGCCTTATAGATAGTGGAGAGTATTAGCAATGATAGAGCAGAAAAGATTGCTAATGGCTAGATAGACTACCAGATAACCCCAAATATGTTTTGAATAACTCTGTTGAGACATTTTCTAATACAAAGTAGTGTCTCTTAAAGCAGTCTGCAGGGAAAAACCTTGGACAAAGAGCATACGTGAGAATTTTTTTTAATGTGCATTATACTCTCTGAATAAAATGGCACTGTGAAAAAATAAATGTGAAGTACTACACTGATTTAGTCAGTCACAACAGGACTGATGCTATAAGGTAATTGCCCAGCAAACGGAAGATTTTTTTTGGTATTTGCTATGTTGTTATTACAATGTGATTAAAATTGAGTGTATATTCATGCATTGGTGAAGATTTCACTGTGTGACTCTCAAATTGTGTGCATAGTCTGTCTTTCCAAATCTTTCAACTCAATTCTCTCAGCACGCTTGCTAAATTTATATTATAAGCTGCAGCAATGCCAATGTGTTGTGGAATCAAAGAAAAAAAAATCACCGTTAAAAATGATAAGCTTGCAAGTAATAGAAAATTAATTATATTATTCTAGCCATCAAACATGTAGGAGAAACAATTAAATCTTAGAAGAATAACCCAAGCAAACCAAGAAATCACTCCCCCGCAACACAAAACCACCATTTGCCATGGAAAGGTGAACAAATATAAAGAATAAGGGAGACAACAAGTTACGTCCATGTGTTTTACTTGGATGAAATCCTCTGTACAAGACAAGTGTTCTGAAAGTCTTGGACTGTGCCTGAATCCCTTTGGTACTGAGGACAAGTTGGTCAGAAAGACGAGCAGTAGCAAAGTGACCGAGTTATCGATGTACTTCTCTTTAACACGTAGTATTTAACTGACTTTGCAGTTCTCCTTTTCATGGACATAGTGGCTATACAGAGAGCCTAGAGTGACTGCTTCATATATAGACATTCATAACTGTGAGATAAATATCTCTTGGTCACCTTTCAGTGCTGACGCTGGATAAGACTAACTTGCAAGACAAGTGCACTTGCGTTGAGCCTCTCAGTCCTGTTCCCTAACCAGCCGTATAACAGGACCTGCTGAAGCCAACCATGCTGCCATTCCTTAAATCTAGCGTTTTGCTTTTTTTTTTTTTTTTTCTTTTGTCCTTAGTGCGAACTGGCAGAAAGCATAGAATAAATAAATATATTTCGGTCAGCTGAGTCTCGTCCTGAGCTTTCAGTCAAAACGAAGCCAGATGAGCACCCTGACCTGTTAGCTGAGAATTGTGTCTTACTGCATTTTAGATGTACCCTTTGATGATCAAATATACATTGACGATGAAGATAACCAAGAGGATGAAGAAAACTAAACCCAGATTTCTGGTTGGATAATAGTGATCTGTAAAAAATATTTAGCACACATCTGAGTAAAAATAATCCGAAAACAGTTAACGGGTCAAGGACCAGAGAGTCAAATTGTAAGGAATGTAATGTACATCAAATAATTTTGACCAGATATGAGAGAATGTGTTTTTTAATAAGTCCTTAAAATTATTTCCAAAGAATTATTTTCACCTTTTTTTCAAGTTTTGAAGAAGTAAAGTTGCGAGTGTGTGTGCAATCCAATTTCTAGCTAGAGTTTATATTTACACACTTTTCTCTAAAGATATACTGAATATTGACGTACATAGTAGCACAAACCTGTCCCTGTTATGAGTCTACTGTGAATGTTTATTTTCTAAATATAATAAAAAGACCAGGATGAAAAAATAAACCATATTTATTTCTCCAAACAGCTTATTACTGATGGAGTGATAAGAGACACAAAATAAGAATACTCTTCATTTCTTCAGTACAGCTCATCTACACACTGACATAGTCTAAGAATCGGCCATCTCATTTCTATTACTAAAATATTGAGCCTATTAAAAACATATAAAAACCGTAACATATCAAAAAGCCTAAGATAAAAAAAAAGCTAGACTTTTATAATTATACTAGCAGACCCTTTTACTGTAGATGAAGCTAATTTAGATAGAGAGTTTGTTGCATTATTATTCATTAGTCCCTGAAAAAGAAAAAATTGCCTACATCAGAAACCAGCATTTTATGCTTGTATTACAATTTCTATATTAAAGGTTTTGGCAACACACAAATGCTGTAACTTGACAGAGGCAAGATATGTCATACAAAGAGAATGAGAGCTCTTGCATTAAGAAGAACTAGCAATTGTTGCTCAGGTTCCCTGCAGAACCTTAAGAAGTCTGTAGACATCTAAAGAAAAAGTATATGTTTTTTCTGCCGAGGACATGGATATTGTGGTTTTCGTTGCCATATTTCCCTACCTTTAACATAAATGACAGCTGACACATACTCAAAGTACTGGTAACTGAAAATGAGCTTAGGAAAGCACAAAATAGAAGCACTGGAAGCACTTGGGGTATGGCAATAGCCTACAAGAATTCTGAAATGGGAAGAGCTGCTGAGATGATGAGGGGGCTAAGAATTAATTTCTTTTCTTTTTAACCAGGCAGCTGTATAACCCATGCTCTTGCTGAATTGTAATGACATCTTTTAATTGTTTTCTTTTCCCCTCTCTCTTGCAGATGATGTACAGGGTTTCTTTGCAAAAATCTGGTCTCTGGTAACACACTTTAGAGAGCTGAAATAAATATATTTTTGTTGCTGTATTCTAGACAAGAGGGTTGAACATCTGATGTTCCATTGTACAACTTTATTGTGTTTTCGTTATGTCACTTTAATGCTTTTAGGTGGTTTCAATCCTCACCAATAATAAGGTACCACTTTAAAAAATCACACTCAAGTCTGACATGTAGAACATACCTGGTAAAACTAGTTAAAAACTTTTACAAGATAACATATTTTTATTAGTAAAAAATAATTTGTTGGAATTGATTTTTTTTCACAAAATGTTGGTTTTTATAGGCTTTTAAATTGAAAAATGCTGAAATGAATTGTTTAAGTATATCTCATATTTTGCTGCTTCATTTTAGCACTTCATTTTTTGTTGGTCTATATTTGCATTTTTTTTTCTTATTTAGAGGAAACATTTTAATATTGTTAAAATCAATTTTTTTAGTGTTTTGGAGTTAATATTTTGTGGATTTGAGCTTTTTTGTACCTGTCCTGGTTTCATCTGGGACAGAGTTGTCTTCCTTGTAGCTGGTACAGCGCTGTGGTTTGGGGTTAGTAGGAGAAGAATGTGGATAACACCCTGATGGTTTCAGCTGTTGCTCAGTCGTGTTCAGACTCAGTCGAGGACTTTTCAGCTTCTCCTGCCCAGCCAGCAAGAAGGCTGGAGGGGCACAGGGAAGTTGGGAGGGGAGACAGCCCGGACAGCTGACCCAAACTGGCCAGAGGGGTATTCCATACCATGGGACGTCATGCACAGTATATAAACTGTGGGGAGCTGGCCTGGAGGGTGCATTGCTGCTCGGGAACTAACTGGGCATCGGTTGGCAAGTGGTGAGCAATTACACTGTGCATCACTTGTTTTGTGTATTCCAATTCTTTATTATTATTATTGTCATTTTATTGTTGTTATTACTATTATCATTATTATTTTCTTCCTTTCTGTTCTATTAAACTGTCTTTATGTCAATCCACGAGTTTTACTTTTTTTTCTGATTCTCTTCTCCATCCCACTGGATGTGTGGGGGGGGTAAGCAAGCTCTGCTTGGTGCTTGGTTAAACCACAACAGTTCTTTAGGGAAAAATATCAAAACTGTGATTGCTTCTTTTTACTTGAGATAGGAGAAATTTGAGGATTCCTTTCGGCAGGGACATTTCTTTATAGAACACGAACTGTTTGGAAATCTGAGTTGTTGCCCATGGCCAAGATAAAGCTCAGTGTAGCATAATATAGCTTAACTGAATATAAACGTAGAGAAGTCAAAATTATGAGAGGTCTAAAGTAACTTTACACTTAAGCATTACCGTTATTGGCTCTTATTCCCATGGTGAACGATGTGGTCGTGGTGATAAGACTCTTTACCCTCCATTTATATCTTTGTGAATCTGGCCCCAGAATGTACTGAAGGAAAAGTGAAGTGTTTGCTAGACAGTAGTTTGGAAACGTGGTGTCAAAGTCAGCAAACATAGCTTTGGATCACTGGGACAGCGTTACACTTTTGGAGAGCTGCTGACAAAGCTAGCAGGTCCACAGTGAGAGAGAACTAGAGATCACCTTGAAAGTGAGATGTCAGCTATACAGGCAGAAACGGAGGCTGGAGAGCAAAAAGGGGAATGGCAGGAGTTACATATAAATAATACCTGTAATTTCTAACAGCTAATTTAAGTGAGAAAAAGTGGCCTCAGAGATTTTATTCATTCTTTTTTACAGAGAAAATGCATGTGTCATGTTGTATATCATTTCATTTCATATCATATCAGTCGTCTAGTTTTGCTTGGGTGTCATTTACAAAGCAGTTAATCTGCGGTGGAAAACAGTCTCTGTATTCTGTAGAAACACATGCAGAGCGATGATGACCACTGTACACAGGTTCAGCATCACCGCCTGACAGCTGAGTGCTAAAATTATGAATCAGTTATGCTAGGCTGTTCTTAACTGGAGGAACTTTTACATTCGCATACAATATGCTGTACACTTGCTCATCTTAGATTTACCTTACATTCTTTTTTTTCTTTCATTCAGCTCTGGGTTTTTTTGTGGTGATTTTTTGTGATGGATGGGGGGTGTTCTTATCTTCCCCCCAAGAAAAAAGTGTCCAGATAGAAAGCTAAAGAGAATATAAAAAAAAAAAAAGGAAAAAAAAAGAAAAAAAAAAGGAAAAAAAAAGGAAAACAAATCTGTTCAGAAGACAAGAAAAGACATGGGATTATATGTGAGGTAGTATCTTTCTTCCTACTTGTCTTTTTATTCATGAACTGCTGCCTTTATTCTGTTTTCTTCTTTATTTTACCTATTATTTTTGTGCGAGGTGCAATATGTGCGTTTCACTGTTGCAGCAAAGTATTTTAATACATTTTTACTTTATATAAAAATTAGATAACACTTAAAAATGTAAGGAGGGAAAATTCGTTTCTTGCATATTTTGTTTACACTCTCTGCAAGTTACAGAACCAGCCTAAGTGCAATTTGCACAGGTATTACTGAGACTTGCAGTACTGACAAGCTGCCATGCAGTATTACACCTGTTCTGCTTTTGATGTGCCTTTGAAATGATTGGCAGGAGAATTTAGCAGTTAGAAATAGTGTCTGGCTTCACAAACTTGTCCTGAACGTGAAGCCAAAAAAACCCCACAAAACACCTGACCTACCATCCTAGCTATTACTGAACACACAGGAACAATAACCAGTGAACTAAATTTAAGTTATCTGTTGGTTGCCCAGATAAGTATATCTTGAAAAAAGCTATTTATTTTCAAAACTTAGTATTTAAATCTACTTTGTCTTACCACCCCCAGCTTGGGTAATTCCCAGGCCTGAAATCCTGCCTGTCCCTAGACTCCTCTCACTCATTCTGCTGTCTAGTATCAGATCTCTTCAAGAATCAGTCACAGACTTCATCTTTTCAGTCATACCTTCTACACACAAGTGTTCACTTGATTTTCTCATAACTTCTCCCTTTATATCTTGTCTAACATGAAGTAATGCCAAGATAAATGCTGACACAGAATACTCTTTTTGTTAGAAGAATCTTATTATTTTCTACTTTCTCTGATTTATGTCAATGGGAACCTTAGTATTTTTATGTTGATGTCTTTCCCTCTTTTTTTTTCCTTTTAATAAAATACTTCTTTCCATGTATGCATCTTCAGAAATGTAAATAAATTATTACTTTTTTTAATGTTTACTTTTGTCAAATCTTTGATTGAATAAATTGTAGTGTACTAAAGGAATTCTTCACAATTTCTTCCCCGAATTCCCAGCAAGTGCATTAATACACTGAGAATAGGTCACATCCTCTATTTTTTGTGGGTTCTTTAAGATCCTGACCAAAGAACGGCTTTCCCTTTCCTTTACTGTACAGCTTCATTGTAATATGTCAGCATAGATGCTGAAAGTCAATTTATTATTAATCAGAGAAGTCAAAGAAATGTTTCTTTTGGTAAGTAAATGACCAAAGATGCTCTTTGTGCCTTGACACCAGTGGCCAATGACCGGTAAAAAAATAAGAGAGAAAAAATCTGATGTTGTGCTATTTTTCTATGGAACACAATTTTAGTGCGTTGGTTAGTGTTGGTTCTCTGCATGTTTCCCATAGTGATCTCACATTTGATTTAGCTATAATGACAAGGGGAAGGTATAAACCCCTGGATTTTGCTTATTTATGGTTCTGTTTATTGTGTAGGGGGAGATAAGGGGTGTGAATCTTCAGCCAGCTCAGACTTGCCGAGAGAGCCGATGATTTCCGTTTGCAGGTAGGTTGCCATAGGTCCCCCCCAAACAACTTTTTCGTACTGCAGTGATAATGACAGCCCTATTAATCTTTTATTTCTCATTTCTGACATCTTTCAAAGATCAGGCACTGAAAGTAATAGGTTGAGCTGAAGTGACTTCAACCCTTTGAAAATAGTTTTTTAAGCCTTGAACAAGGGCGTTATCTTCAGGACTATAGGTCTGGCTGGAATCTAAGTGTTACTAATCACTGTCAAAAATATGGAAATTGTTTATAGGAATGACAATGAGAACGTGGTAGAAATGTAAATCTAATCTCAGTCGGAACTGAGTTGCAAAGTTTCATCCTCACTGTGAGCCATGGGCAAGGAGAACAGAGGAAGTGGAATGGCTTTTCTTCTAAAATCATCTAATCTAATCCCTTTTTCACGTAAAATGGAAGTTCATTTCACCAGCCTTTGCCTCTTTATCAGAAACAAAAGAAAAAGAAAAAAAAAAGAGTGGGGTGATATATTTTCTTTATCTGTTAAGCTTGATATCTATTATAATTAAAATCATTAAATAAATGAAAGGCCTGATTCCATTACTTATGAAATCATCAGAATTCATTCCAGATGGTGACAGTATGAAATCATTTTTGGCTCAACAAGCTCTATCAGGTTTTCTCTACTGTCTCTTTCTGGCTGTATTTTCATGTAGCTGATTATAAATTAAGTTACACTAAACATTTATCCGGCAGTTTACCAGATGTTAATCATAAATAGAATAACATGTACATCTGAAGTTCTTCTCTTTTTTTTAAAAAACCTGATCATTTCTAGCCCTTCTCCATTCAGGATCCTCAGAAACAAAATCTCTGAAAAGGAGTTTACAACTGTTGCTGTGCTCTACTACTGTTGTGGAGAATCCCAGGTGGTTCTCACTGGCTCTATACTCCTATATATATCCAGATCTAAAGATTACAATACTCTCTTTCTTGATTTTGCCCTGTGACTTCTTTATTAGCTATTGTTGCATTGATACACTGCACAGATGTACATTTTGGCATTGCTATCTGTTTTTTGTAATTATTTTTTCTTTCCCATAATTAAGTTTTCATGCAAAATATTATTTTATTTATCATCAGTGTTCTTCATTTGGCTTCCTTAGCTGCCAATATGAAACTATATGATTACAGGCAAGGTAGAAGACAAGATACTTTGTAAGAAAAGAGCTTTAAATCGAAAACTGAGGAAAATATTTACAGAAAAAATGGAAACACCATGAAGATGCAAGAGGTTTGTAATGCCAGACCATACTTTTCCTTTAATAGTCTTAATAATTTTATATGAGTTGAAGGCTCAAAGTCAATGGTGAAAAACTAACAAAATTGCCAGTGGTCATGTTTTCAGAGTAAAATGTTGTATTTATTTATTTAATAGCAATTTTGGCATGCTTGTTCTGAATTCTCCATGTTTTATTTTACTGTATTCCAAAAGAAGAAATTATATGACCCAGAGAATGTGTATCTGAGATGTGAGTACTGATGTCCAGCTTGGAAACCCTTAAATGGAATTAATTTTCACAGTATTTCAAAATTTTGAAGAATGTAATCATCTGCAAATGTTAGTCATTTTGAATGCAAACCTAAGGGTGCAGAGAAAAGGAGAATAATATCTTGACATAAAAGATTAAATTCAATGTTTCTTTTATCCTTTCATATCACAAACAAAAGGAGAAAAACAAACAAAACTCAACAAAAAAAGATGCTATGATCTTGCAGTAGTCCAAACAGAACAGCAGCAAAGAAGAATCTGGAATCTTATAGGAGCCTGTTGTATTGTTGCTGTCATTCATTTTCAACACCTGCTTGCTATAGTTTCCTGCTTTTTTTCCATAGTTTCCTGCTTTCCCAAAGTTTCGTCTGTAAGACTCCTTTTTTTTTTCCCTCCCAAATTCATCACAGGCTTAAGTTAATAACGCAAAATGAAGGTTGTGATTCTCAAGATAGACAAATGTGAACATAGTCTTAACAGTTATTTGTATACTTCATTTCATACACATGAGTACATATTACTGGAACAGAAAACTCCATTTATTTAACACAAATGATGCATATATTTATTTTGTTTTGAAAATGGCTGTATTTCTGTTGTTAGTGACTGCCATTGCAGCAGTGTAAGGTGTGAGCAGGTATGTTTTGTGTCTGTAACTGCACATGGAGTAAATTCACTGATTTCAACATAATTACTGCACTGACAGGCATGGCTACAGTCCTGATCTAAGCTGACAACTAAAATGGTTCCTGTCGCCATCAGCAAAATTAAAGCTCACACAGGAACACACAAATAAAAATAAATCCTATAAAACATCTTCTCTGAACATGCCTGGGCCGTGAAACAAGCTTCTGAGATATTGACTCTTAGAGGTGTTTCCTTCAAGGTCAGGCTCCAGGCATGTTAACAGCATTTGGAAATCATGGCTGTTACTGTCTGTTTTATATGCTCTCTGTGAAGACAATACAGGGCTCTCAAGCTGTTCATCTAGTATTCTCTGAAAGCGCACAAAATTGAAAAACTGTGAAAACATGAGCCTTGATATGAATTTGAGGCGAAAAATATACCAGACAGCTTCTTTCTTTGTGGAGCCAGTTGAGGAAATATTTGTTCAATTCCATTTAAATATGCCCTCTAGCAACTGAGAAACTCACAAAAAAATTTTGCTAGAATACAAAGATTCAGCACAAAGAGCTAGTGTGCTGAGACTGTAATATCTGTAAATGTTCACAAACCAACACAGCCTCTATCAATTAATTCTTCAGAATACACAGAATATAGGTGGACATTTTGAAGAAGAACCAAAAATATTTGGATGCCATTATGCAGGGGTAGATGCTAGCATATGGTAAAAATATTTGCACTAAATTGGTCTGAAAAGAGAGTCAGGCATCGATGAAATAAAACACCTGCAACCGAGCTTCAAGGAAAAATCTTTGCAAAAATAATAGCAGTCACAGACTAACAGCCTCTGGGTGTCCCATCTAATAAAGGACTTGGGCTAATGGCTTAAGTATTTTGCAATGTCTACCTTTTGACTATTTTGCACCAAAGCTGAATTCTGTGTTAGACAGCCTGGCTCCATGCAGACGGAAGAGCTCAGAACAGCGTCTACAACAGCCAGCAGAGGAGAAGGTTCAACTTTCCTGTGAGTGGAGAAGGACGACGGGTCAGTGCCCAAAGGTTCAACTTCCTAGTTTTTTTTGCCTTCTTGAGCCAAAGGAGTTCAGATTCACACCTTTAACTTCTCAGGAGGTTTTCCTACAAAACAGAGGGAAAGTAACCAAAGTAAGGTTTCCACCTTCCCCCCTTCCCTAGTGAAGTTCTTCCAAGGGGAAAGATAACTAAGCATTGGGTCTGATGGGTGGCGTCACAAACTGTAATGGAGCGAGGCTGTAAGTCCCAGAAAAAGTATGCCGATTTAAGACAAACCTGTGCTTTTATACTGAGTGCGTTAATGCAGCTTACTGGCTGTTTTTTATTGCTTTTCTGACACAAGGCGAGTAAGGACCTAACTTCTAAGCACTCAGGTCTGTCACTGCCTCTCCATACTTCTCTCTCAAGAGAGTCTTCATTTACCAGTTCAAGATTGTTCTTTATCCTTGATCTTTGTTAACTTTTTCCTTACGATGACATCTTAGGGATCAGAGGCCTTATATCTGAGCCCGTAGCTGCAGAGATTTCTTCAACTAAAGACAGCATCTATATGATACACTGGGAACAAGGCTGTATCACAGCGCTCTGCACAAAATGCATGCATGGTGGGTAATCCATTATGTTCAGGATAGAAGGAATATAGAAAGACAGATGTCTGGTAATTTGCTTTGCTAATCTATTAAAGGAAAATGTCAGTGCTGGTTACCCTGAGGAAAGGACCCAACTCTTTGAGATTTTTAATTAAAATTAAAAAAATAATAATATCAAAACAATGGAGTTACAATAATCCTTTGAAAGTTGAGCATTTTATAGTCATGTGATTATGTTAGATATGCTGCAGCAAGAGAATGTGCTACTGCTTCAGTTTACAATTTTACCAGCAATCATTTTAATAGCCTTGGGCTTTTCTCATAGTTACTAATCTATATGATAATATCTTTATTATTAGATTACGATAACTGAAGTAATGCAGGGAAATCCTTTGTTCTAGCTTAAGTCTGGTTGGATTTTATTGTGAATCTCAAATTTTTTAATATGAATAAATGTATTGGTGAAGAATGATGTCTACGGAAAGCAGAGAACATGCTGCTGATGTTCATTTCTGAGTCACTTTGAAACGGAATACAAGTTATACCCAAGCAGAATGAGCAAGCAAAAATACTGAATGAAGCTTATAGATGATGAAATAAAGGCAGTTAAAAACCCATAAATAATCAGTTCTCTCCCATAGCTGACCACAGACTTTTTTCTAGCAAAGGCCATGTATACACTGGGCAGCTCCCCACACAGCCTTTACAGTGTCTACCTGACAAGTACCTTGCATACTGCTGGTGCTGGGAGTGGTATTTAGATTCAGATGTGCAATAAAGGTGCTCAAGAGAGGAGCTGGATGAAGTTTTGGCTTAGAAGAGAGTTTATAGTTAGAGTTGTATCCGCAAAGGGTAATTCAGGGATAAGGCTGAATCAGCCTATGGAATTGTTAATTCTTTTCCACTGATTATTAGGTTTTCAATGTAGATGCCACAGTAGATGCATATTACTGGGTAGGAAGAATTAAGACCAGCACACACAAACACATAGACATCTAAAATAACTGCTCAGCGTTTGTCTTTTGGTGTTACTCAAGCCGACTGGCTGTGTCTGTATCAGTGTTTTGCTTCAGATCAGGGTTGCATTTTTGAAGTGGATCTCCCAAATGTGCTGACTTAGCCTGCTTTGTCTCGCATTGAGAAGCAGTCTTGGAGTGTGAATGTTAGATTCCTTTTTTATGAAACAGATTTGGAAGATAACCTCCAGGAATGTATCTAGTGTGCTCCAAGCACTCGTAGATGATCAGTCCATTGGTCCAGGGTGTAGCAAATCCAAAACATATCAAATGCAGATGTTGGGACCTTGGCAGCAATCCTACAGATCCACTGCTACAAATCTGTGTCATGGTAACACGCAAAGCAGACTATGTAACCTAAATCATCTCTAGACACCTGCTCCGGTCATTGTGCAGCATTATCCTCAGCATTTTTTTCAGTTCTCTATTCCAGTGTGACTTGCCTTGTAGTGTTGGGATGTCCTAACTGTAGGTAAGGCAATGCAAATTTACATTCCAAAGTCTGGGCTGATACTTTACCATCTCTCTTTGTATCTTACCTGGCTAATGGACAAATAGGATTATATTTCAATAAAATAACTACAATATTTTTGATCATGTTAAGAGCATCTTCTTATGCAAATGTTCTCAAGCCGGGAACGGGTATGACTTCATTATTTTTCTTATTTTCACCTATCCCTTTCCAGGACAGAAAGCAGGAGAAGGTACCCTAGAAACTGCTTTATCTGCGCTCTTTGAATCCTCAAGGACTCTCTAAACCAAGGCAGACTTAGTAGTATGCACAGTTCAGGAATTAGTGAGAAGGTAAAGGGTAGTGACTTCTTGATCGTACAAGAAAAGGAGTACAAAAGGAAAAACCTGGGAAAATCCTCCTTCAACAAAATTATTATTTGCCACAGTGGAATGGTAGGGAAACTGAGGACAAAGTCTAAGGGGCTTTAAAATATCCAAAATAGTAGTTTCCTATGAATATACTCAATAGAACTGCTTTCCTCTGGAATTTAGATTGTGAGTCATGGAAAGTATAAGGCAAAATCCTTATTGTGCCTTTGAAATCAGTGGAACCGCATATATTGATTTTCTTAAAATTGTGTCCACATATAAATTTGATGCCGTTTTGATTTTACGAAACTAACAGTGTTTTTTTCCCAGTGTTACAAGCTTATTTCTAAAATACCCTGTTGTGTTTGTAATATTACATGAATCTGTGGAGAGCAACAGTAAATACAGTAACATTATAGTCCCACAAAGTATTTCCATCCATTACTTTGGCTTCAAAGCTGCCAGGTTTTTACATAATTATTTTGTCAATCCAGAAACAGCTTTTCCTTCCCAAGTGCAATACAATGAGTACCCATGATTCATGTTTCACTCTGCAAAAGAAAGCAAAGGGGAGAGATAAATTGCATCCATTTCCAGGCTGAACTGGAGCTGATTTTGATGTTTGTAGGAATCTTATTTTAGAGCCAACGGTGTGTAGTTACAGGCTGGCAGTTTCTAGAAAAGGTCTATTACTTCATGTGTTCAGTTTGAAAAGTTAGAAGAACATTTAGAACAATTATGTGAACTTAGAACTCTTGAAAATGAAGTATTAATACTACTTGCTAAGGCTAAGTATACTTCAGACAGGTGTTTGCAGGTCAGTCCTTCAGTTTTGGCCTTCTACGTTACTCCTCTCCTTAGGCTACCTCTGAGATGTGGGTGTGTAAATCTGAGGCTTGGTTGTGTGATGTGGGAGTGTCATCCAGTATTTAGATGGGTCCATGTTTTATTCACTGTAAATCATTGTTGCTATTGCATTGAGGGCCAAATTTTAATCTTCAAAAATTAAAGGATACTGAAAGGCTCTGGGTAAACTAGTTCTTCCTTAAATATACCTTTAAGGACTGACTTTGGAAAATAATTAGCTAATAAAGTATTGTTTAACATAAACCTTCTTCTAATTATAATGAATAGATAAGCAATGCTATACAAAATGTTGTTGTCAAACAAGGAAAGGCAGACACGTCAAATTTTACACATGACCATTACTTAGCAGTCAAAGAGAAAGAAGTAATTAAATGAACAAACTTGTCGAAACAGAACTGCAGCAGACATGTAGTTAGACTGTAATTGCTCATTTTCAGTACAACATTTGCAGAACGTGCCATTTTGTTCTTAATGCCCACAGGTGGGTAGGTGTTCTGTTTCATGTCTCATAAAAATACCCAAAACCAATGTCAGAACAACAAAAATCTCTGACCTTCATGCATGGTCTTTGGATTATTTTTATGATGTTTAAAATATGTAATGTGCTCCTATTATTATTAGATCTATGTTACTTCAGAATGTCACCTGCTCTCTCCCTGAAACTTTTGGTACCTCTTCAGTATTGATACAAATTTTTATGTTGATCCAGCCTAGCCTTGCATAGTTTTGCAAGTACAAATAAGTGCCTGGGGTGCGATAGCTACAGGCAAATTTACTAGAAGAAAAAATGCTTGGAAGGATTTCTCTGGTTTGTTTCACTTTTCCACATCGAGAGAGTTGTAAGTGGGAATCTATCTCTGAAAATAGGTTCAGAGCTAACAAAGCTGGAGGTGGTCACCTTTTAAACACGTATCTGAAAGAGAAGAAACTTTGGAATTATATTCATACTTTAAGAGCTACACACCCTATCATTTATCATACAGTGTGATGGGTTGGAAGTGTTCATCTTAAAACATGTGGAGTAGAAGGTTAGACACAAAAAATCAAGTTCTACCATGGGCTACTAGCAGCAGTGGAAACTATAGTATTATGCCTTTTCCTGCTCATTATTTTGGACTTTATCATGGACCCCCTTAGCAGATATGAAATGTGTCTGGAATGTGTCTGATTGCCTTTCCTTCTGCCTAGTTTTTGCCCCACCTTTAAAGGTAAGTTTAATAGCTAAACTATCCTTTAAGACCAATACTATGTTTTAGTCTCTGGTGTAATTGTACTGTATCATATAGTATAATTAAATAATTTAGCTACAATTGTAACCAGAGTGTTGAGTGAAAATTTCATTCACGTGAAGATATGCGCTATTGCTTTTATAATTGATGATACACAAATGTTTCATTTCAGCAAGGAAAAAATTTGATTTTGAATCTTTTAATCTCTATTTTTGTTATACATTAATATTTTGTTACATCTTTTATTATTTAATTTAAAATAAGGTAACACTATTGACAACTCATTATGCTAAAGGTTAATTTTATATTATGTGTCATGGTAGGTATAACATCATAACGTATATTTTGGGTTCAATATTCTGTTATGGAAACAAAAAAGCACTATTCCTCTATTTCATTTGGTATATAATAATTTTATAAACTTTTTTCCATGTTTTGTCTTTTAAAGTTTACATTCATTCCCCAAAAGAAGAAAGAAGAATTTTCCACAGAAAGAAAGAAATCTGATTTTCTAATTGTTTCAACTTCATACCCTAGACTTCCACTTTGCCTCCTTTACTCTGAAACTGGGAAATAATCTATTACTTGTCCGCATGAAATGGTAACTTCTCCTTACTAGCTTCAACTCAGCCATTTTTTTGAAGATGCTATAGTGAGTAAACAGGGCTAAACTATGTAACAACACCCTTTTGCTCCCCTTTCTACCATTCCTCATTGCCCTTTTCATCACTCCCTGTCTGAGAATGAAAGTAGCAGGTCCCTTGCAGCTGTACAAAGCCAGTGACAGAACAGGTAATCCTGCTTTGCCCTGTGTCCCTAACTGCAATTTTGTTTGCTGACTTTGTAACGTGTCATTTAGAAAAGGGCCCTGCATCGTTAAGAAAACTACAGAAGTATGTGACAAAATGGGATTTAACATCCATTCATGTATTCCTTGCTGTGGTTTTTTATGTTTAAATTCTTATTTTTTTATCTTCAGCTGTACTCTGTAAGGCCATTTTGTTAGTTGGCAGTTGAAAGCTTTATTCTAAGTCATGATTTTAGGTTATTACTTTACATAATTGGTTTCATGATTCTCTGGTGTTATACTAGAAATGTAAAATAACATTAATGTAAATCCTTAAATAAAAATAAAAGAAAATCAGGTGGCAAAAGGCCAATACACTTGAATCACATGGTTACAGTAAAAAAGAGGATGAAACTAATTTTTGTTAAGGTTCATACATTTTGTTTCTTCAGAGAATTTGAGAAATCAATTCAAACAAATTTTCTGTTCTTGATTGAAATTTGTTGTCACAGCCATAGAGGAAGGTAGAAGTCAATATTATTATTATTTAAATCTAAACACATAATAATTAGGCAAACATGATCCAATTTTGAAATGCTGGAATCATCCAAACATCTGAAATAGCCACAGGGCTGGGAGGAATTTTGTTGTAATATTTTAGTTCTTCCACACAATCTAAACTCTTACAGTCTTCCTCATTTTAAACCATCTCTTATGCATATTCTCTTTTGTTCTTCATGTGGTTATCTTCTCAAAGTCATACAGAAGACAAGTATAATTATATTTATTTATACTCTTGAAGCAAATAAGTGTAATTATATTTATTTTAATGTGGTTCATCTGCACAGGTACTCATGCTTTGAGGAGGAGTTACTGTTCTGAAGAGGTCCCCAAGTTTTTCTTTGTTGAGTTATTCAGACTGTTCTTTCCTTTTGTTCTTGCCCTCCCTCCAAAGCCTAAGAAAAGAAATGGATTGAAATGCCATTTCTTTATTTAAAACTGGCTGGTTATTTGTCTGTAGCTCATTCCCTTCAGCTCATTTTGCTTTTCTCTGTCTATGCTTTCCCTCTTCAGTTAAATTACTTTTCTGTGTTTTAATTAGTATTTCTAGTTCTTTAGCCAATATCAATTTTCATTACAAAGCTTTACCTTATTGGATTCTTTCCATCACCATCTTATTTTTGTCACTTCTTTCCTAGATAAGAAGGTGACCAACAAATCCTAATGTCTACAGTAAGTATTTGAGGGAAGATTGAGGCATAATGTTGATCAAATATTTTAATATAATTTGCATCTTAGCAAGGACCATTTCAGCTTCTTTCTATTTCTGTTCATATTTGGACCCTTCATCATCATGTAACAACATTCAAATACTAGTTCTATTAATACTCTTTCATTCACGAGGCAGATGTCTGATAGATGATTAAGGGACCTGGGATTTCAGGTTTCCCAGAGAGTGAATATTGTAACGTGCATTTCACTTGTATTTTGGTTTTTGCTGTATTTTTCATGGAGGGTGCAAAAGGAATTCTGTTAATCTTTTAAAGAATCTGTCTATAAACTGCTTTTACTTCTCTACCACTGAACAAAAACCTCTGTTATTCCTTCACCTCACAGTTGTAAAATAATTAAGACACACCTCAGAAGAATAAAGCAAGCCAGATGAAAAAGCAATGTGTGCAAAAAATCACCATGGATTTGAACTGACAGTTAAGAAAAGATTAGTGTATTTCCCTGTTATCTTTTATTTTTGCAAAATTCTGTACCTGTGTGTTGATTCTCTAGGATACCCTGTGGGTAGAGTCTGATGAGATGAAATGTGTCGTCCAGCTGCCTCCATCTAAGACTGATACACAGAACTGCAATTTGCTGTCAACTTTTAACTTTTCTGTACTATTTTACTGTCTGAAGGTTTCTTGAAGGTTTCTTAAAGGTTTAGCCAATGCAAACTACACCTTAAATCTGCTATTGTAGCAGTACTGGGTAACTGTTGCTGAAGATGAAGGGCCCACATACAGTCCTATCTTGCATATTCTTAATATATCCTGTATATTCCCCTCATTTCTTCTAAACAAATTGAAGCATTAGAAATAGTTTCTGAAAATGTGGGATTATCCAACACTCTTAATTCACAGGTGTTATATTTCTCATCTGCTTTCTAGAGCATATGCTGCTTCAGCCTTTTGCTTTGACCAGCTGTGGCTTTACCTAAACCCCAGTTCCACCCTAATGCCTCCTAGGCTGGTAAGAACTTCCTTGCACACCCCACAAAGGAAGCTGAACTAAAGTAACACATCTCCCACCTTTTCCTTTTCTAACTTAGTAAAAATACTGCCTCTGCAGAAGAAATTTTTTGTCCTCCTATGTGACCTGTGATAAGGTCACTCCGTGCAGTATTGGTGTACCGATGTCGTGGTTTAACCCCAGCCAGCAACACAGCACCACACAGCCGCTCACTCGCTCCCCCCCCACCCAGTGGGATG
>JAVKLA010000008.1:1340288-1387697 GCA_034782735.1 Sagittarius serpentarius
GTTATCAACGTTCTTCTCATACCACACTGAAAACACAGCACTGTACCAGCTACTAGGAAGACAATTAATTCTATCCCGGCCGAAACCAGGACAACCGAGTACCAAATGACATTAGAAGACATTGTGGTCTGGAACAGACAGCTGGATTTCCTTCACTGTGCTCCTTTATTTCTAATTACTGTTTTCTGGGGGGAAAAAAAAAATTATGTGACACAGTAAATACAAAATATGAAACACAAAGTTTTAAATAGCATGCAATTGTATCTAAGCCACAAGTACTAGTCATGTTTTAATTAACCAATGCTTGACATTAAAAATTCTGAGTGTACGTACATCAATTTTTGCTACCTGTCTAATGACGTCATTTAAAGGCTCATAGTTCTCATTACTACTTGTCAGAAACAGGAGAATGTGAAGAATTTGCTGTTCCTAAGTTTCTTGGAACAAAGTTTTTTTTCACTTACAGTGCTAACAAAAGAGTGAAAAATAGTATGATTACTGATTTATAAGTAACAGAGTGGAAATCCTTAGAGAAGCTGAACAACACAAATTCTCCTTTATTTTGATCTCTGGATTTGTTCTCTAAGAATGGATCTTTCAGGTCCTCTGATTATATCACCAAGGAAGTATTTGTTCCAATTATAAATATCACCAAGGAAGTATTTGTTCCTCTTATAAACAGATTAATTGATTTCACCAAGCCATTCATGCTTAAATGTTCCTGTATCATAATCTTATACAAATATCTGTACCAATTCCACCAGTTTTGCTGTAACAAACACAAAGTAGTAGTCATCACCATCATCATCTTCCAAACCTTCTATTGTGTCATTTTACTGTATCGATACTTGACTTTTATTTACAAATTATGTCAGTTTGATTGCCGTACTTTCTTTTTATTTCCACAAATGTTTTCACACCAAGTTCAAACTTCTATCTAAGGAAAAAGGCAACAATGAAATACTCAATAAAGCCATCACCTTTCAGCTTTCCAGTCCTACTTTAAAAAGCTCTGGTAATTTGATAACAGTTAGGCAGGTCATATGCATTTCTTGATGGCTTTTCCTCTCATCTCTTCCCAAATATATACTATTTACTGAAAAAAAATCAGTGCTGCAGTGACTGTAAATGTTCACAGATTCAGGTCAAAGCAAAGAAGTATTTTCAGAAAAAAAAAAAAGAGATGTAGAAGAAGAAAAGAAGCAAGAATGATTCCTAATGTTTCCGTCCAACCATTTTTTTTGAAACTCGTAATTTTATTTTGAAATCCATCTAAATTAAAATGAATAATTTAAAAAAGTGGAAATAAATATTTCTCATTTTGTTTCATTTAAATATTTTGTGTGGAACCAGGTGTTGGGGGGGGGGTGGTCAATTTAAGAAGAGGGACTTGATCATTCAGTCAGATAAATGCAGCATTTGTATAGCTCTTGCCCAGATAAGACTGATACGGTAGTGATCACATAGTTAGCCTGTAGTTAAACATTCTATTGTTTTTGTTGGTTTTGTTCACAATCTTATCTACCCTGTCCAGTTTCTTCCATTTACTTGTTTGTTCTACCCAGCTATTCTAGTCTTATATTCTTTGGAGAAAAGTCTTATTCTCTTTATAGCTGTACTGCGTATAAAATGACAGACATATAACCTAACAGAGTCTAATATATTGTATACACCAATAATAGTTCTCTTTGTCATGGATCTCATCATTTATTGTATCAGGTTAGTCATTCTTCTGCTACATCCCGCTGAAAAGGGGTCAAGAGTATTCTAGTAGGGAAGAAAGCTTTCTTCAGTAGAGTTTTAAAACTGTGACTTATCCTTTTTAAGGAAAACCTGTCATTTTATTTCCAGTCTCCTAAGAATTCCAAATGTAGCTCATACCTTCAGCACTGTACTCATAGAAACAGAACTCAGTGGACTGTGACAGAGACCTACATTTTTTTCAGAGCATTTGAACAGGGATTTAAATTTAGCACAATCAAAAAGAGGTGCTAGCTATAATGATGATGATTAATCCTGTCTTTGGGCCACCAAGGCATCATGCAGAGTCTGGAGGAGATTTGGATTAATGCAGTGTGGATGAGACCGATGTACATGAGATTTTCTCTGAGGGAAGAGGGAGTGAACCAGTCTGTAGCAGCTGCTTGAGGAACGAGCTGCTACTCAGACGAATACCCTGAGTTGGGCTGGAGATGCTAAGTACTAGAATTAAAGTTAGCCAAGTTACCTGCAAGCAACCAAAATATGTCCCTTCTTACTCTCCCCAGCCACTTCCACTCAATTATTATTAAACTATAGAGATGTGCAAGGTTCTCAGTGAAGTTATTTCATGAGTTTTCTGTGTTCCTCCATTTATATTCATATACATGTGAGGGATAGATAGAATGAAAACCTACTGGTATTCCCAAACTGGTAAAGCTTCCAGTCAGATCTCACACTTTATCAGGCACCCATGTCAACCATCCGCAAAACAAATCTACAGAGAACCAAACTTCATTAGTTCTGCTGCTCAAAAAGCTACTTATTTTTCTCCTCAATTTCTAATTTCATGTTCTCTATAGAACACTGTTCTCTAAAGGTGGAATGGAGCAGGAACTGCAGCTTAGATGGAATTCTGAGCTGTAAATCTGTTTTTTCAGGACTTAATTTTATTTTTTGTTTTGTAAAATATCAAGAAATATAATTCTTTAAGTTATATATTGAATTTGTCATCACCTCTGTAAAACTATATGCCTGTAAGATATATATAGAGATATATAGTCATTTCAAGAAAAGGTGATATCTCTGTTTTGAAAAAGATTTTTTTTCTGCATATGATATTGCGTACTTAATCTAAGATTAGCTACATCTAGTACTTTTGGTTTTATTGTACTTGCCTTTGTATTTTCTTCCAGTTTTTAATAAACAATTAACTAAAATTAATTAAGCACACAGTAAATAAGTTATCTAAAATAGTTCTACAGAGTTTCGAGCCAGAAGTGCATTGGCAGGTGTGGCACAGAGGTTGAAAACTATCAGCTGTAATGTTGTTCTGGTCCTATAGTAACAGACTGTAGAGAAAGCCAGTAGTTTAGGAACACTGCCATGTCTCTTTCTCATTATTTCGTGTGGATTTAACTGGAAACATTACATGCTGTATCAACTTGGCTATCTACTTCATGTCATGTGAATGTTGCCCAAGTCAAATCTACAAATTTGAGCAACATTGGAATACCTTATTTATACACACACATACCTGGGGAGATAATTTTTAGTAAGAAAAGAATAAACAAATTCACAGAATATGTTGTAAAGAGCGAGCCAATTGCTGATTACAAGGAAAACATCAAATAATAATCTGATTAGAGCTTGGAATTTAATGCGAGGCTCAGCTGTTCTAACACAAGTGACGCTGACAAGCAGCTGGAATCATAATTGGAGCAAATTCACGTGTACCAATTTCCCTTTGAATGATACCATAAAGAGGCTGTAGCATCAATATCACTGTGTTGCCTACTTGTGATAATGGCAAAAGCCAGTGAACAGGCCAAAAAGATCACTGAGCCATGACTTCAGTCAGCTGATATAAAACTCTTTCATCTGAATTTAAAAATGTGGTCTATGTGAAAAATTTCTAATGAAGACTGAATTTGGAAGTATCTGAAAATAACATTAATAAAAAAAATTATTGTCCTCTGTGTTACCAATACAAAAATTGGCAAACCACTCTCTTCTTTCAGTCACAGACATTATTCTGTAAAATCAGGGTAAACTAAATCTCACTTTTTTAATAGCTTTTGAGGCAAGACTGATGTCTGAAGCAAACTATAATACGCATTTTTAAGAAAACCTCTTCATCGCCTGCTTCCGCTCTGTATGTGTTATCACTGTTATTATTCTAGTAAAATATTATAAATTTTCCTATGTAATCCTGTAAATGTAATCATTCTTATAATATTTAGCTGGTAAGAAAATAGCAGAGCAGTAGAGATTTTTGGATCTGTATCATCAAGAGGTGTCACCTGTAATTTTATGTCAAAATAATATAGAGAGAAATGAGAGGTTTTATCCTGTTTGTTGGCATAAACCAGTAGCATTAAAATGCAACCAGTAGTTAAATCTCAGATCTAATTTCACAATACCAAGAAAGTTTTAAATTTAGTGAAACATTCATCATACCAGAAACAGAATAATGGCGCAGAAAGCGAAACTACCTAGCACAGGGTCAAATGAAATTTTGCTTTTAATATTCCCATGTCGTTATATTATTGCTTATTCATTAAATATGGTTAAGGCCTCCATCCTGCAAAGTGTAAAAATTCTATGCACAGTAAAGAGTAACTGTAGAGCTTTCTTGGCCTCGAAGGTCCTCTGGTGCCTGAAGTTCTGTTTCCAGGCATAAACAGTTCTTCCATTTCAGTCAAGCAGAACAATTCAGTGCCCGCAACACATTAAAAGCCTTCCTTAAACCAAGACTATAGGTGTCCTGTATGTATTGCTTGTGTCAGGTATAATCTAGCAGTTTCTTGATCACGTTCTTGGCGACCAGCATTATCAGTATTTTATCTGCTTTTCCTTATAGCCAATAGAATCTTATATCCATTGGAATTAATGAGTCTATGCATGAAAGCTCATAGACTTCCATGGCTCAAAACAGATTTTGACCAATATCATAAGTATAAAATCGTATCCCTATAATAGTCAAAAAAGAGCTTTACATCGGTTTATTGCGCACACATTCAAGTGTATATACAAGTGCATATATAAATGTAAGATATATAATTTATTGAAAACAACCTAAAGTTCAAAAAATAGATCGATCTAGACTTCCATGTATATCTCTGTTTGAACTTCTAATATATTCTTATTTATCCTATGTGTGAGAGACTAAGTTTTTTTCTGTTGATGCTATCTTATTCTTACAGCATTCAACAATATCAGCACCTGGTATTTATTCATTATTTATTTTAATTTTTATTTTTTATTCCTTCACTCTGCAAAATAATGGAAGGAAAGTGGTTGGAGCTAAGCACTGAAGTTCATGATAATTTCTCCATATAATTAGTTATAAACAATTATTAACAAATCTGCATATTCATAGTGTTTTTTAAAGACAGTTAATGTAAAGTAGAAATAAACTGAATGAATGTATGGCTAGCAAAATTCCAAAAAAATGAATAGTAGTATAACAATTCACTGTATTTGAGGAAATATTTTGAACTTACTCCTTTCTCATTAACAACAGGACACAAGTAGTTGTTAGTTACTAATTTTACCCACAAAGGAAAGAAAGTTTTGTGAAGAATACTAACAGAGCTTTGAAATTTTCCCATGTAGCACTTTTCCTGCCTTAATTAATGACAGATATTTGAAAGAATATTGATGTTAAATTAAAATTAAAATGTTGTTTTAAAAACAATACCATTAACAGCAAAGCAGAATGAAACTTTTTTCAACGGATTTGAGTGAATTCCAAAAGACCCTGCTTGAATGTTCATATTAATGAATTTAACTAGCTTGAGCTGTATTTTATCACTTCATTTTAATTCCTAAAAAATACTTACATTAAAAATGGAGAAGTAACTAAAGTCATTTTGGTTACCACACTGTAGATACAAAGAATGAAGTTTATTTTTAAATGACTGCAAATCACCTTATAAGGCTTTTATTTGCTTTTGTATGTAATTTTGCTTGTACTTTTATCCTTGGTTAGACTCAGAGCTGTCACCACAGTGCTTCTTTTACTTCAATTGCAGAAGTAAACTCAAGAAGAGAAATACATGAGACTGAAAGAAAAATTATAAGCTGCAAACCTTTACACGTCTGTTGTATTTGCTCTGACCCAGCTCAGCTTAAATTTTGGTGAAGGAAGCTGTATGGCAATATTTGCCATTACTTATTTTCTAATAGATTGCTGTGGAGTTCCATTAAATAACACTGTGGTATCCACTTCAAAAGCAGCATCTCTGCATGAGCAAGCAATTACATGTAAAGTGGATAATATACAATTATTAAATATTCTGGGTTTGTTGTTTTTCTTTATTTCTTTTTTTTCTGTGAGGAAAGGCACTTAGGAAAAAACATTTGATCTTAACTTCTGTAAAACCTGTTGGTCTTAGATTTCTGTTCTCTAGTCTTTGCTAATATTTATTGGAATTAATAATCATGGTCTGTCATTTATTTCCCTTGTGTTTTGCTGCTCCCTGTCATGAAATCATGAAGATATGTAAAGTGAATGTGTCCCTCGACCTCATGGAATTGACCTTCGTCTCTGAGGCGAAACACTTAATTTTGTCTCACGAGTCTCAAATTGTTTTTATTCAGAATTTTAAAGGTGTTTTTAAATTTCTTTTTCTTTTCCAGTGCATTACTGAATCTGCTGATAGTCAAGGAAAATCAAGCAGAAAAATTACTGTTTTTCTTTATTTCTTTGTATTATATAGTAATACATTTTTCAGGTTATATTGTTCTTAGCAATAGGAGGTAGTGTTCACAAAAGTAGAAGTGATTTCTTTATTTTCAGGGAAATAAAACATAAGATTAAAGAATCCGGTGATTCAGCCTTCCTTTCGAATTGTGTACTGCTAATCAAACTGACTCACTGAGAGTTGATTTCCTAAAACTAATAAGGAGGCCAACCAGACTATTCATACTGAATACCAAATTCTCTTTTGATTCCAGGTCTAGTGCTCTAACTGTTGATTAATGAATGTGTGTAAGTATTTGTGAAGGGTAGGTAATTCCAAACCATGGGAAAACTTTGATCCATCTAGCAGTCTACTTCTCCCATTTTATTAAAGTTTTATGGACTTCTGAATGCCCTGCCACTGAATAGTAGTCACAACATGCTTAGAACGGTCTGGTTTATGTAGCAACAGTTTAAACTGAATTTGAGAGTTCAATTTCCTATTGCCTTTTGACAGTTTTAATTAGATCACATCCTTTGCTTTTCTATTTATTGTTAAAATGCTAGACAGTAATCATTTCTCTACAGGGGTTTTCTTCAAACATTTGAAGACACCCTACCTAATCCTAAAATAGTCCTGCTAGGCTTGTGTCTTGATTAGTCTTCTGGAATTAGTGAAAAAATCTTTAAGCACATGCACCTGAGAAATGATATATGTTGATTTAGATACACCCGGAATACAGTGGATCTGAAACTATTTTCCACTTCTTGGCAGAACATCCTTTTCACTGTAAGTTAAAGTAATTCTGAAGTGGAATAACTCGGCTCCTCCTAGTGCTTTAGCAGATGTTTAATTATCAAAAGGAAAAACTGAACATTATAAGGAAGAATTGATAGAACTGTATCCCAGATACCATATAGTTTATTTAAGAGCCAGCACATTGAAAAGGTGGAACAAGAACGGTATTTCAACTGTCAACAAAAGCATCCAAATCCCTTTCCCATAGTTACAGTTGCTACTGCAACCTAGAAAGAATGGTATTTGTCCATTGCATTGCCTAGAAGAATCACTCAGCAACTCTAAGGAGCAATGAGAAAGGTGTACCTTAAATGCCAGAATGAATCACTGCAGCTCTAGATGAAACATAGGTTCCCTGCTCACCGCAAGGGGGTTGGACTTGATGATGTTTGATGGTCCCTCCCAGCCCAAGCCATTCTATGATTCTATAGGTTCTCATCTTTCATATTTGCCTAGGGAAATTATGCCCAAGGTGGATATCCCAGCAACAGGGAAGACTGAAGGTGGATATGACCATTTTTCTTTTCTAATAAATGTGTGATTTATTCTCCCTTCCCTTCCCTTCCCTTCCCTTCCCTTCCCGTCCCTTCCCTTCCCTTCCCTTCCCTTTTTTAGCTCAAGTAGAGACAATTAAACAGCTAAAATTATGGATTCATCCCAGCTAAGCGTAGGCACTTAACTGAGGATCCTATGCTAAGATCCTAATCATTCTAGGCTTATCCTAAAGTTAATGGAAAGAAAGTTGCCTCCTGAGAGCAATTAAGACCTTAGTTGACTGAAAGAACCAGCTGTAAAAGCCCTTCACTCTTCATATTATATCTCTCAAGCTTGTGGGATAAATCTTGACCAAATGTTTAATTTGGGGTTTAACAGATCTGTCATGTTGAATGGAACACTTTTTCCAAGGAAGAAAAATAAGCAAACAGAAATATTTAAAACCAACCAATTTTTGGCCTGTTAAAAAATGAACAATTTTCCTTTCAAAATTACTTAAGCATTACTATAAATAGTCAGCTTATTATGTATAAGAACTTTTGTATTTATATTCCTCTTAAAAATGTTGGGGTGAGTTCCTGTTAACATATTTACAGTAGGGACTGATTTGATCCCAAATGTTTAAATAGTTGGTCACCTTTTACTTCAAATTGAGAAATGAAGCAATGGAAGGTTTGCAGGTGAAAATGTGATACTGTGGCAAAAGCAAGCCCCTTGGCTTTCATTGAAATGCCTAATTTCTTCTCACTTTTTCAAAAAGATCTTCAGTAGTACTTTTAAAAAAATATTTTGTAAAACTATTAAAAATTTCCCATGTTTCTGTTAGCATCTGGTATTCTCAGTTTCCTTCTTTTCTGGTCATTAATTTCCATCCACCTGAGTACCAGGAGAAGTTATAACTGTGTGTTTCTTCAAAGAGTAGACATGATCCATCCTGCTAAGTTGCAGGACCTCTATTTATAAGAACTAATGGTATTTCTAATAAAGGAACATAAGCTTGCGGTAAACTGAAAATAAAACAAACACAGAATTTCTTTGGGCTATCTGATATTGTTAATTTAAATGCCAGATATCACATATAAACTTTCTTAGTAAAGACTTGCAAGAATCATGTAAGTTCTGCTTTTGAAAAACACTTCCATGTATCCTCTAATGTCTTTATCACCCATAAACATGAGCTTGGCACACAGATTTTTGCTTCTAATGTTAACATAATCTTGGAAGAAATCTCACATTAATGCTTATGACTTCCATTCTTTCAAAAGCTGGTGACCACTTAAACTACATTGGCTTATGAATTCCAAGCTTTGTGAGGCATTTCTGAAACACAGCAGTGCCTTGAAGACAAAGATGTACTGCTTAAAGAAGCAACATCTGTGTGCTGTCACAACAAACTGAAACAAATTGAAGATATTTTCTTCTTAAGAATGTATGAGCCTAGCCAGGGTTTGATTCAACACAACTCATTGAACTGTACCTTTAAACAGCTTGTCATATTTTCCAGGTCATATTTTCATGTCTCGTATTGGGTTTCTAGAGAAATCTGCGAAATTTTATTTTCTGAATGACATTTCAGTTTGTGATTATCTGTTTTGATCACAGTAAATTCAGTATTTTGTTTTGGTTTTTTTTTTTCCTAACTTGGTTTGTTAAAGAGTGTTCAAATCAAATTAAGGTATTTAAGACAAATTGTTCTGTCAACAGTGGTTTCGCCTGAATTTGTTTTGTGACCTCCAGCTGTCCCTCACCACTGCCCACCACTTGCATTTGTAATATCTACTTTTCTCTCACCAACTCAATCACAGTGCCCTTAGCTCTTCCAAGAACCTACATGCTATGGCACATTCAGGTTGGTCCGACTTCCAAAGACATCTCTCTGCGATACCATGAGTTCATTCCTATGCTTTCTCTTCCTCCAGGTTTTCCCTAATGCTCCTTAGGTCCTCACATCGTCATACGCTCAGCTTTTTCCATGTCTCTCACTGCTGCTCCTTTGCCTGCAACTCAAACTAAAAGCAGCAAATGTTGTGATTGTCTTGGAGCTATATGCAGTCTCTTTGGCCCCTTAACATCTTTATGCTTATTGGTCTTCTGGGTGCTGCCACCCAGTTGATGGTTGACCAGAAGAATAGCTAATTCCTCACTGGAATGCTGGTGAACGCTCCCTTTCATCAATTCGTCTTCTTTTAGCGACTTGTTTTCATAAAACTGTTGGGCTGGTGATATCTTTGAGAATTCCATCCTTCTGTCAAATCTGACTGAAATTGGATAATGTAGTTGTGCATTACCTTTAAGAAGAGAGGAGTGCTAGAGAGAGAGGGAGAAACATGCCGTTCCATCAGGTAATCTGGTTATTCAGATAATGTTAGGAAGCCTTAGTGCACATAGAACTAGTGCATTATTTTACCTGTGATTACAGTTCTTCAAAGGTGGACTTAATACAATTGTTTTTTAACAAGACACCTTTGTTGCTAGCAGAAAATATGGGAATCCACAGTAACAAACCCTTTTAGTTCTAATTTACATAGACAGAAACCCTTCCCACCTACTACCACTGAAATGGCTGATATTTATCTTTTAAAACCTGATTTCAGTGGAATTCTGTAATAGCACTCAGAACTCACTGTAGGCTAAAAGATCGGTTTCACCAACCTCACTGACATGCTATAAAATATTTTTCTAGTCTCTTGAAACTCCACTAGCATTTATTGGTTTCACTATGCAGTTCAAGATTGAAGTTAATGCCATAAATTGAGGAATAATTTTAAAAGCATTTTGTGTATTGGCTAACAGAAAAACTCTATTGTGTTTAAGATTTGATGGAAAGTTACTGTGCAGAAGAATAATATGGTTGTTGCTCCTGCATCTTATAAAAGAGGAAAGTCCTGTCTACAGAAGATAAGCTATTAAAGATAAGCTACTATTAAAAAAAAAGTAATTTAAATGAGAATGCCCATCAAACATTAAACTGTAAACCCTAGACATCATGGGAGTGACAGACATCACTTCATGAATTTATCGTATTTCAGAAACAGCTTTAGATTTGGTTTCCTTGAACAACTGCTATCATCTAAAAATTTTCTTACATCACTGTTCATCAGTATGTTTTTCCAGAACATACATGAATATCTTGAGCTGACTAGAACCCAGGGAAAGGTTCTGGCAAGCTTTCTGCTGACCGCTGTCTCTGGTGGGAATGGTTCATGTTCTTCCACTGTTTGTTTTCTATCCTTTTATTTCAAAGTCTTGCGGGCATTTAAAGCCCTTGTGAGTCACTTTGTGAAAAAGTTTTTTGAAAAGCCGTGCGTGTGTACCAGATCACTTTGTTCACATTCTTGTTAACTCTCAGCCTACTCACACTAAGGCACGACTCCTCTTTGCAGTAAGTTTCTGTTCCTGACAAGTTATAATTTTTGAAACAACTAGTTTTTATGGGTTTAGAAAGTTCTTACAACTTTTTTTTCTCAGCATTATTGTAATTTACACTTACATGTAACTTGTCATGTTTTATATACTCTCTTAATTTTCTGAATTTGTATCTCTTTTCTATTTGATTTTTTTTTTCTAGGAGTACCAAGATCACTTATTCAGCTGTTTATGATGACTTTCAGCCACAGTGACTTTTTACTTCTTTCAGAATTCCTTTGATCAGCGCATGTTTTTATTTTAAGTATCTACTACTGACATTTTAAAAAACTCTACTGCCTGCAGGAAATCATCTTAGAGCTTTAAATACTTCATTTAGTTCCTGTCATATAGTACTCTCATTATATTTAGTTTCTCTTTTCTAGGTGTTGTTATAGGGGTTTTGGGTTTGGGGTGGTTTGGGTTTTTTTATTTGCTGAGAAGATACTGATTTAGAGTATATTGTGGCCAGAGATATAGAAATTTTTTTGGGGTACCTACATCTTGAACCAAAATATCAAGATCAAGAACTAAAGATCAAGAATGATACTGAACAAAATAACGGTAGATTATCTAATCACTTTATCCAAGAAACAATCATGTACTGTGTCTAAAATTTAGTGCACCATGGAGATACATTTATCAGTTTATACATGGGCAATTGGACCCTCCCACTCATACTTTGTATTTTCACAGCCTTTCTAATCTTGTTTCAGTATGACATATTTACGAGAGGGATTATATCACATAGTATCTGTCATACTAGAGACTTGAGTGATGTCCTGTGAGAACTTTTACAACCATATGTTCTCATAGTTTTGTGAAATTCAGTTTTTTGGCTTAAGATAGATACATTTGCACTATCAGGGTATGTATTATATATGAATCACATTTGGGAGCTACCTGAAACATGTAATTATGATTACTATATAGATATGATCTCATTGTTATTAAATACAATTATATAACTTAATTTCTGAAGATCTTTAGGTGATTAGTGAGAAAAAATAATCAGAGATAACACAAGTAACTGTATAAAAAAAAGTAAATTGAAAATGGAATTACATGCAAAAATAATGTTCACCAGTAGAAAAATCACAGTGCATCACTGAAACCAGTTGAGTTTTTCCCATCAGCTTTGTATGGACAACTATCAAACACTTAAGTATAGTAAAAAAAGCCTTCCTTCCCTAGCTTTTTTATACTATTGGCAGATGTGAAACTTACTATAGAAAAATAGTTTTCTTACAAAGGGGAAAATGCTTTAATATTACAGCTTGCTATACAAATAATATTTGTCAATATTTGGACATTTAAGATAGAATTTTTATAGAAAAATTGTTTCAGTAAAAAGCATAAATTAAGAAATACTTCAAGTTCTTATTATTTACAGGGGAAACCATAAATACTAGACAATTTGTCCTGCTTACCTTATAGAAGCTTCTGCCAACAGAAAAGTATAAGTTTTTCTAGTTACTTATTTTATATCAGTATGATACTGTTAGCTTTCCTTTGGCAAAAAACTGGAATTGCATAGTAACTTCTGCATTTGTACATTACACACACCACACACTACCCCCCACCCCCCAACAAATATTCCTATTACTGAGAATAACTACAGCAGTTTCAGAAAAGTTGAACTTTGTAATTTGCCCAACTATGGAGGACATCTTCAAGTCAGCTACTGCAAAAGAATATGAACTTCAAGCAATATCTGTTTTATAAATAAGTAGGACATTCAAGATCAGGAAAGTGATGTCATTTGTTGTTATCATGTGATGAACAGTGATTTTGACTTCATGATTTATCTGTGAATGCATCTTTAAACCTCCGGACATAACTGTTATTTGTCTCTCTGAATTAACCCACTCACTTTTATCAGAGTCTGGGCTAGCCCTGATTCCCAAAGCAAATACAATTCACTTTTGGTAAAAGTTGTAATGAAAAAGCCCATCCCTTAGAAATAATATCCATCTCATATCAATGCCAGTTAATAGACACAAAGAGTTAGGCTCAAGATCCTCATTTAGAGCTTAAACACTTTTGAGGAGGAAGAAGATTTTTCTTCAGACACTATGGGACCTAAGATGACCATGGACACATGTTATGTTGTCTAAATTAAGAGATGCCCAGGTCTTTTCTAGGCCTGTAACTGGAGTCCTGATTACAGCTTTGGATCCCCAAAGATCCAGGTATTTAAACATGTTTGAACAGATGAGATTAACACCCTGCAAGATGTCCCTGATTAATAGCTGCTGCCACTGCTTGGACAGCTCCCCCACTCTTCACAGCATTCAATACATTTTAATGCTTATAGCCATTTTCTCTGTCAATTTATAGTTTCTCATAGTAAGGAGAGAGGCTTGTCTCACATATAGTGTTTTAAAAAGTTCATGCCTACTCCAGGACTTTTATTAGTTATTTAACTACAAATAACTGACTATGAAAACTTTTTCATAATGTTTGTCCTATCACTAATCCAAAGTCATTTATTAATTGTTAATTACATTAAAATATATTCAGATTCTGTTGATCAGAAATCCTCCACACTTTCAACACATGCTAATGACTTTTGTTTATCTTGGCATTTATTCATTAGAGAAAAAGAACTACTATCAACACAAAAAAGCCGAGGGCAGGTCGATTCTTGCAGTAAGTTAAGGGAAAAGTATATTAATGTAGTACGGATTCTATTTATAGCTAAGATGCTCTATAGCATTTCCCCTGGTAGAGCAGTATGCCATGTGTCTTCTGTGTTGGTCAGAACTGCATGGTGACTGGAAGACTGGTGTCGACATCGTGTTGGCTGTCATTCTTTCTTGACTATTTGGCATTTCATGACAGTAATTTGAAATGTATCTCAGAATGCTTACTCTAGGGGGGAAGAATCCTGCAGAAACCCCTCGAAAGCCATGCACCAAGTGGGGAATAATGTTTGTCTCTCTCCCAACCACAACCTTAAACTTAACAAAAGCTAAGATTGGTTCTTAGTTGCTGGACCTCCAGCCATTGCCCAGATAAAGAACTCAGGGGACAAATGTTTTTGCAGTGTATGCACTGGGAACCGGCTAGGAGACCCATGAAAAATGAATCTCCACGCTTAGCCTGTCTTCAGGCTCTAACTCTAACTGTAGAACTACAACTTGACAAGTTCCATTGGCGGTCCCTGTGCAGCCCAAAGAGCGCTGGAGCATGAGACTTTGCCTTCTGCAACATACTGATTCTTTTGGCTACTCTAACCCCAAATCTAGGCATGGGCTGAGCCTTAGCCAAGGACCCCCAGCCATGACTGACAGTATAGAGTAAACGGGAGATAAACCATTCTCCATCATAACCTTTCCCTTGGCAGACCCTTTCAAGTCCCAAACCACGTGGAGTTTCAGACTTTGTCTTCCTCCTAATCCTAACCCTAGGGGTTAGCCAATGACCTCCATCCAAGACCCACCTGAACAGTTTCACAGAGGAGAAATCTTTCTGTGCCCTTCCCCTTCTTTTAGCAGCCTCATACCAACTGCAGCTCCATGTTTTGTCTATCAATACTAACCCCAACTCAAGGTTAAATATAATCCAAGGCTGGTGCTGAGCTTTATCCAAAGGCAGAATCACAGAATCCTTGAGGTTGGAAGGGATCTCTGGAGATTGTTTAGTCCATCATTCCTGCTCAGTACAGTGTCAAATTCAGCCGGGTGCCCAGAACCTCCTTCAATTGCATTTTTAATACCTCCTAGGACAGAGACTCCACAATCTCCCTGGGCAACTTATTCTGGTGCTATCACTCTCAGAGTAAAAAAGTATTTCCTGATGTTCAGACAGGAACTTTCTGTGTTCCAGTTTGTGCCCACTGACGCTGTCCTGTCACTGGGGACCGCTGAAAAGGGTTTGACTCCATGTTCTTTATGCTTTGCATTTAGATATTTATACACATTGATGAGATCCCCCTGAGCCTTCCCTTCTCCAGGCTGAACAGTTGCAGCTTTCTCAGATTCTCCTCATGTGACAGATGCTCCATCATCTTCATGGCCTTTCGCTGGACTTGCTCAAGTAAGTCCACGTACTGGGGAGCTCAGCCCTGGACACAGCACTCCAGATATGGTCTCATCCAGGGAATGATCACCTTCCTTGACCCGCTGACAATGGTATTACCCATGCAGTGCAGGACGCCATTGATCTTACTTGCCACAAGGACACATTGCTGGTTCATGTTCAACTTTCTTTGTCCACCAGCACCCCTAGGTCCTTCTCTGCAAAGCCATTTTCCAGACAGTCAACCCCAGCATGTACTGGTGTCTAGGGTTGTTCTTCACCAGCTGTAGGACTTTGCACTTCTCCTTGTTGAATTCCATGAGGTTCCTGTCAGCCCAGTTCTTGAGCCTGTTGAGGTCCCTCTGGATGGTAGCGCAACCCTCCGGTGTGTCAGCCACTCCTCCCAATTTTGCCGTATTTGCAAGCTTGCTGAGGGTTCTCTCTGCCCTGTCATTAACAAAGACGTTAAGTAGTATTGGCCCCAGTACTAACCCTGGGATACTCTACATGACTGGCCTCCAGATGGACTTTGCGCCACTGATCACAACTGTCTGGTCCCAGCCATACAGCCAGTTTTCCATACACCTCACTGTCTATTTGTGCAACCTGTACTTCCTCTGTGTGTCTATGAGGTTATTATTGGACAAAGGGTCGACAGTCTTTTCTAAAGGTGAGACAAACAACATCCACGGCTCTCCCAGTATGCACCAAGCCAGTCTTCTCATCGTATAAGGTTGTCAGGGTGATCAGGCAGGGCTATATCCCATGAGACTCTTCAAAGCAAGAAGCTTCGCTTCTCTAAGAATCGGGTCCAGGAGCGTGCCTCCCCTCGTTGGCTTATCAGCTGCCTGTGTCAGGAAGTTGTCATCAGTGCATTCCAGAGACCTCCTGGGTTTCTGTGCTGTCCCACAAGCAGGTATCAGGGTGGTTCAAGTCCCCAGTGAGGACCCAGTAAGGGTTCTAACAGATATCTGAAAGAGCTCCATCTACTTCTTCGTGATCAGGCAGTCTGCAGCGAACACCACGATATTGCCCACCTTGATCTGCCCCGTAATCTTCACCCATAAACTCTCAACTGACTCATCATCCATTCCTAGGGAGAGCTCCAAGCGGTCCAGCTTCTGCCTCACATGAAGGACAGTTCCCTCTCCTCACCTTCCTGGCTGTCCCTCCTAAAGAGCCTGTACGCACCCGTTGCAACACTTCTGTGAGCTATCCCGCCATGCCTCTGTGACCGCAATGAGATCACAGCCCTGCAGATGCATGCACGCCTCTAAGTCCTGCATGGTCCCCATGCTGTGTGCATTAGCCTACAGGCACTTCAGGTAGGCACCCACCTCCATGGACTTCCCAGGGAAAGGGCAAGAGCTTCCACCATAACATTGTCCTCTCAGCATTCACTCATTTATTTGCATACAAACAGGCCTCCTTCCACCTTGTTTCCCTGACTTTGAGGTGTCTTTTGTCCACATTGCCCTGCCCAGTTTGCTTACAAAGCCAGTCAGCCAATTCCTCACTTGACTGTGGGCACCTACCCGTGGCCCACGTGAAAATGTTCTCAGGGGATAAATCTTTCTGCAGTATAACCTCCTCCTTGGTGGACCCATACGAACTGGAGGGCTTTGTCTCTCTCCCGTATTTAACCCTAAAGGGCTTAAACCTAAGCCTGACCATAAACCTGGACATGGGCTGAGCCTTATCCAAGGACCTCAAACCCTGACACAAATGAAAATATTCTCAGGGGAGAAATCTGTCTATACCTCATTTTTCTGGGGAGGTATTACTTTTCCAATATTTATGTTTTGGTGAAATCTTGAATTATGCAGTGCGAAAAGCAATCTCGAAGCCAAATGCTATATGGTCTTTTAAGCCTGCTGAACTCAAATCCTTTTCTAAAGATGAACCTTATTGTCAGTCTTCACTTGAGTGATCACTTAGAGCAAGGAATAAATTGATAAATGCTATGACCATGAATCTGGATTTTTCAGTTTATAAACTTTATCACTCATTGCCCATGAGGCATGGTGGCAAAATGGCTACGATACTGAGTTCTTCCTGAACGGAAGTACAGCTGCCTGGGGCGGGAATATTGGTAAATTAATGCTTTCAGAGCAACACGATTACGATCACTGTGTAAATGAAAGAACAGTTTCTTTGTAAAAGAAGCATAAATAATTCCAAGAGAAAATGAAAATCGTTTCTGAAAACTAGCCTTCTGAGAATCAGCTTTCAGTAGAAACTACCCATTTCAAAGTGCTCTTTGCTGAGTTCAGGCCTGAGCCCCCGGTTTGACACCCTACCTTGAAGTACTGCCTGTGAATAGTTGTTCTTTTTCAGCTCCTGGTCCAGGATTGACCAAAAGGCACTTTGTGAGATTACAGTATATTTCCTATTAAGTATAGTTTCTGAGGAATATGCCATTTGAAGTAATGGAAAACAGTGCCTATTTCCTTTAAAAGTAGTAAGTAGATCAGATTCTTAATACACTTGCAAGCTTACATGCTCACAACTTGTCAAACCAGTTCTTCTCATTTTTAGTGCTGTTAAAGGTAATTTACCTGGGAGAAGTGCAATGCAAAGAAGTGATTCATTCCTGGAGCAGGCTCCACTGTTCAGATGTGTCATTTTCTAAATGTATTCGGAATACAAAAGAGAGAGGGGAAAAAATAAAAAGCCAAATGTATTTCATTCTCGATAAAACAAAGTATAAAAGAGACAAGTTGTGGTACTGGCTACCTTTCCTGTTATTTCAGCTTGAAATCAAAGTTATATATTATCACAGGATGCATAATATAAAGGAGTTATTTCTTATTATAATTTACATTGTAATTTGGAACTTGAGAATCTCAGCTTTGTAACAGTGGAAATTTTTTGAATGGTGTTTGAGAAGTACTGCATCAGACTGTAAATGAAAAGTAGTTTTTATATTTTTTTATTACACTGATTTCTTTTATTCATGAATGTTCATTTTCTGTAGCATCTGAATTTCAGTCTAGATCAGTCTAGAACTCTAGAATTAGTCTAGATCTAAGTCTCAAATTTACAGATCTGACATATCTTCCACTGTGTGTCTAACTCAAAAGGTACCTCTGATCATTGGGAGAATGTTCTCCTGGACAACTTCTATCTGCATACACTGTGTAAAGTATTAAAAAAGCCTCAGGGATCAGACTAACAGATGACTGATCTGTATTGGCTGGATAATCCCTTTTTTTTGTTGACCTACTTACCAAAACAACATAAAACCAAGAAATACCAGCAATAAAAATAGGTATAAAATATGATCATTCTTTAAAACTAAAGGAATGTACTAAGGAGAATAATCTGCTCATGACACCAAGAAAGGCCCATAGCATTTAGACATTTTAAGGACTTTTCAGTGAGAATTAATTAAAGAGGCCTCGGACTGACTGTTCTATTGGTAGCAACTTAGGCAGAGTCTAGAAAAATGAGTCATGTGTTATACACACATAACTGGGTGAAAACCCGGCGATGCCTTTTGATCCTGAAACACAATCCAGAAGCTAGTGGAAAAAAATTAGTAGTCAAACATCTCCCTTCCACAGAGTACTTTTTTTCAGTTTACATCTGAGTGACCTCAATAAAGTTAGTCAGTGCTTGAGTAATGTTGACCTTTATTTAGCAATATTCTGAAGATTATGAAACTGGTCTGCCAAGTACTTAAGTATGAGCTTCAAGCTCACAATTATACTGAAGTCAAAAGGACTCCTTACTTGCTGATGTTCTTTGTTGAATGAGCTCATGATCAATCCAGTTCTTCAAGAATAATTTTAAACAACACATTTCTGGGACCAATGTCTTGAAAAATATAAGAGTAGCTTTATAAAACTCTTTCTAATATTTAGTAAAGCTTATATAAAAACTTGTAACAAAAGTAAAATTAAAAATGCCCCCAAAAAAGATAAAAATGCTTTTCAATTTTGTTGAAAAGACATACCGGTACTTATTGCAATAGAGACTAATTTCTATTCAGGTGTTTTGATATTTTACTCAGAAATGGCCAAAATTTAGAGTAAGTTTGAGCAAGTGGATTGGAAGCAAGCACATTTTATGTGTTCCCCATCTTGCTGTGTAATTTTCACCTCTTGAAACTTAGAAATACATGTAAAGCTGTCCAAAATTAGAATAAAACATTTTTTCAGACAAAATCCTGATAAGTTATAGCTAAATATTTTGTAGAAGTGATTTTTTTGTAATTAAATTAAATGCATTTATACAAAATTAACGAAGTAAGTTTGAAAAGTGTTATTTTTTTCAATGAGCTTACATATTCTACCTGACAAAACTGGTGAAGAGTGAACATACAGATAATTACTTCATATTGGCTGATGGCTTGTAACTTGCTCAGCTTAAGCTTGAGTAGTGTGCCTATATCCTCGTCTTTGCTAATATAGTCTCATTTATCATTGTGCATACTATCACATTGTCAGATTCACTGATTTTGAGACTTTCTGCACATAACTCCCAGTTGTACCTTTCTAATCTTGACGGTCTCCCCAAATCCTTATCCAAAGGCGGGCTCTCTTCCCTCTCCAACTACCTCACCGTTTTCTTCACAATTTCCCTCTTAGATTTGAATTCACAGACTCCCCCTCCCTCATTCCCAGACACCATCTCTGCTTCCACCCTGATTCTTTATCCTTATCTCCGTTTTTGTCTTCCATTCCAGTTTGGCTGTCTTCCCACTGTACTCAAGTCAGACATCTTTCTCTTCCTAATACCCTGGGAAAGAGCAAAGAAGAGAAGGTTGAGCTAATGAAAGTGCAAAAAAGTTTTTGTTTTCTACTCTCAGTTCCAGTTCTCAGTCTCCTTCCCCCTCTCAACAAGAGGAACTGAAATTGCAAGATAGGGAATGTCTAAGTGGATAATCTATAAATAAATATTTGAATATTTAAAAAAATGAAAATTACATAAAATACAGTCTGAATGCCAGTTTTGTCAACTTAAATATCTTTCAGCTCAACCCACAGAGCAGTAGATAAAATGCCCTAAATGTACTCCCAAGATAAATCAGTAAACTAAAAATTCAAGCGCTCATATTGCAAAGTGCTTTTATTTTTTTATTTTATTTTAATTCTTTTACTTTATTTTTTCATTTAAAAGGAGCATTACTCACCTGCACTTGTATTGTATAGCAGAAAGCAGTGTAGGTACATCTGACAATAACATAAAGCTAGGATAGTTCTGCAGCTGACTTTGAAAGTAAACAAATTCTTTATGTGCTTGTTCATTTCCTGAACAATATTCTTATTCTCCTTTCCAACTAAATGACTTTGTATTATAAAGAGTACTTCCAGATACACTTTTTTATATACACACAAGTATAAAACTGGCATTTTAAGCTTCTTGTTCATTAATGAAAATATACACTGATAAATTTTAGAAAATATATTTGTACATAGCATCTGTTCAGTAGGGAGATTTTAATGAAATATAATTTATTTCCTTATGTCTTAGCAATTTCTACTCTTTCCTGTGTGTGCCATCATGGAAATTTCATTATTCATATTAGCATTTAGACCTTTGTTTTATTCACTCACTCCCTCTGCTAAGAATTTGATGTATTTCCATTAAACTGCACACAAGTAAAGTACAATAACCTCTGAGAAAAAAAAAAACCACAACCAGCAAACATATTAGCTCTACAAAAGCAGAGGACACATCTCAGAATCCAATTTGGGAATGAAAGCTGGATTAAGGTAAGAACGCCAATGATTCCTACCCCTCACATCCCTGTGTCCTCAGTCCGACACAATCACAATTTTGTCCTCAACCATGAATTTAACTTGATGAGGAGAAAAAAAAAAATCTTATTAGAAAGCCCTTGTTTGAACTCTGTAGTGTTACTGATATCCAAAGCGATACCAAGAGCCAGAGAGCATTTGCTTCAGCAAAGGCGCCTGGATCAAAAAGGTGAGGTAAAGAGGAGTTGACGTGTGCAGGGTGAGTAAAGGAGCTGAGAGAGGGCGAGACTCTTCTCACACAGCTGCCAGGCATGCTCCTGGCCTACTGATAGCATTCGGATGCGGACCATGGAGTCGGAGCTCTGTAGCATTACAGCATACTGGCAGCCTCCCATCAGCTGACACATGGGGGAGCAATTCAAACGAGTGGCTGAGCTTCTAAAACTTTGATTTTTTCTTTGACTTTTTTTTTACTGGCAGGTTCCCAAGACTCCTACCTTTCTCCTTTTCCGCCTTAATAATGCCACTCCTCTCCCGTCTACCTTCCACTTCCTTCTTACATCTCCTCCATATTACATTTTTATTCTATATATAGTTTTGTCAGACGGGTCCCTTTGAAGCTTTCTGCCAGGCACGCGGGAGGGAAGGAACAACCAGCACAAGCCCGGGCCAAGCAAATTGCTCTGTGACTGCCCTGCAGTGCCAAAGAAATGCCTTCATTTGCCGTATGTTGTGCAGACCAGCGGCGAACGGTTTATTAGCCTTTGTACATCGCCGCACCAATCAGCACACATTACTTATATCTCATCAGTGTTGAACTGGGGTTTTTTTTGAAAGGAACTACAAAAGTTATTCCTTCTCAGTTCAATGACAATATTTGCTGACATTCCAGGAAACACGGTGAATTCATGATCCATGGATTATTGGTGGGTCATATCTTATATGAGTTTAGCAAATAAGACAATATTGAAATGATGAATTGCTGCATAAACAGGAGTGTTATTACAAACATCCTGATTCCCTTCCTGTTTAAAATTCTCACTGCTGAGTGAAGAGCTGTTTCTTGGTTCCCATTCTGCTCTGTGCTGACCACCACTGCCTTGACGATTTTCAGGTGCAAATTAAGCATATGACAGAAAAATGAAAAGACAAAACATATGAAAGCAATCAATCTGGTATGCACCCATATGCCTCAGAGATTTTTAATTGCCACTGGGGGATTTCAAGGAATTTCTGAAATTAATTGCAGAGATGCATACTCTCCTAAGAAGTGAGTGGTTATGTAAGAGTGCTATCAACTATCTATAAGGACCAAACTTTCTCACATCATTGAAAAATGGCTGTTTAGAAAAAAAATGTTCTATTTATTTTAAAGACGCGTAAATGTAAATGTAAATGTAAGCAAGCAAACAAACAAAAATTCTCACTAAGATATTTCATCCATCTAGAACAGCAATCAAGGTGAAAAGAAAAAAAAGAAAAAATCAGAGGTGCTTACTGCTTCTCAAGTAAAGTCATGTGTCTGGTCAATGTACACATCTCTGCTCGTTTTAAAACTTCGTCTCCAAATGAGGGCTTTCACTACTGGGTTAGTGATTCTGGTCTGATTACCTGCTGGAGGACCTGCTAAGTTGTAGGATGATGTATATTCCTGAGAATTCAACATCCGCAGACAGAGGACTTCAGTAAAATAGCTAAGCAATCAAAAGAAATTATTTCTCTGGTTTTATTTAACGTTGTTTTGTTTGGAAGGTTTTCTAAATTTGAAGAAAAAGCAATAAAAATAAAAAAAAGTATTATATATAAAATTAAATTTAGTATTAGTTTAATTTTTAAAAGATGATTCATTATTTGTGCTTGGAGATGTATGATCAGAACTGAAGAAGTTAATATTCTGCACAGTTCAAGTTTTGATCTGTATTAGTTATTTCAGCCTGAATATTGCCTGTGTCAATCCCTGTTTTAGAAATCCTTCCTTTGGTAATTCATATTCTACTTGAATTAGGTCCTATCAGAGGAACGCATGTTTTATCTAAAAAAGTGTCTACCTTTTTTCCCCAAATGTGGTAACTGTGAGGTTTGGCTTAAGGGAAAATAAATACAGAGTGTAGATCTATATGCAAGTTCCGTAGTTGTTATTGGCTTTAAATTGCCTCTTGTTCCACAGGGGACTAAAAGAAAAGGAAGAAAAAAAAGTAACGTAGAATGATGTACGGTCTCTAATAGTATCAGTGGCTTCCCTGTTGTTTTTTTTATTTTATTTTATTTTGGCTGCAATCACTAGAATACATTGGCTGCAGGACTTGCAGATGAAAACTAAGTACAGATGTGCCAAAATAGGCTCCGGGTTTGTGAGTATTCACTCTTCTATTGTAAATAGAGCAAATAGCTTTCCCTGGATCATCCAAACTGAAGTTGAAAAAGTGCCATCTATAAAAGATTGCCTTTTGGGAACAGATGAAACGCCATGTACAACTGCACTTTCAATGGGAGAAGATTATTTTTTGATGCTGTTCTGGGGCATATTTGTCTCTTTTAGTATCGTAGCCAATACTGTGGTTTCCTTGAGAACATGTGCGTTTCCTACACGAGTTACCCCAGACACAGCAGTAGCGGAAAGAGTGGAAGCATATTTTTCTAACTCAAGAACAAGAGTATCCATTTGAACTCTTGCTGAGCGTACTTCTGTTGCAATGGGACGCCCGCTGATTTTGCACACCTTGGAGAGCTTTTGGGAATACTGATCATTGATGGTTTTCCATTTTACAAGATTAGAGTCTTGAATTCATTCTCTCATTCAAATTAATGACCAAAATTAAGTGGTTTAAGCTGTTGGTTTTGAGAGTTATGGCCTGTTCCATACTTTTTTCCAGCAACTCCATAAGAACTTAATTGAAAGGGTGATTTGGTCACAGACCTTCAGCCTTCTGTGGTTTTTTGGTCTTTCCAACTAATTTCTGTAAGATTACATAATAGAACAAGTCCTTGAGAAACAAGCAGCTTCTAGGGAAAAAAATTAGACAAAAATAACTGACATCTGATTGAATATGCAAGAAATTAAATGGCTAAATATGAGAAATGACAAGCTATTTCATATCAGTGGTTTTAGTTTTGTTTTCTTGTAGTTTCATATCTTAATACTTGAAATACTATATGTTCCTAACTGATATTTAATGTTGTCTCTTTGCTACATTAATATTTAAAGAAGCCTAAAGAGTTCTTGCTTTTAAAATATTCATGATTGCTGCTTTTTTATGTGAAACAAAATTCAAAGGAGGAATCCCTAATTAACCAATTCATACATCTTCTCACTTACCTAAAAAATTTTTAGTGGTTTTATACATGAATCTGAGTCAAAGTGCAAATTTGGTAATTGTACTAAATTAGCAAAGGTTGGGTAGATTTACATTTGGAAGTGCGGCAATCTATTTTTTTCAGCTTTCTTACTGACAATGGAATTACGTGACTTGGAAAAGCAGGCATAATTTCAGGGAAAAACATTATTGCAAAGAGTTAAAGTTTGTCTGAAACATATATTCAAAGCTTATTGCTACCCTCCAAAAGCTTGCTTTTATCTCTTTTAATAACAAATATTAGAACACTATCCTAGGGGTTTTAGCAGTGAGAGAACCTCAAGAAATGCAGATAATTTCCCCTTTTGCATACAGGTTGGATCAGGAAGGGTAAGGATTTGCAGGACAGTATGGGTAAAGTAGGGGTGAGCGATGAAGGCAGAAAGAGTCAATGAAAACTGGAAATTGCAAGAGCAAAGACACAGAGAAGACACAGCTTGGTGTGTGTCTGACAGCTCTAGGGAGCAGAACCGTCTCTCAGTGCTGGCTGCAAAGGTGAAAACTTCAACATGTTACCCCACTGCTCTTTCACTGGAACGGCTGTCCCAAGGAATGCATAGGTAGCAGAGTTCACACGTTCATTCAGCTCTTTGAGTGCAAGTCTTATGGAAAGAATACCAGCTTCTTTTCATATGAGTGCAAGAAATAGGCGGAGACTTTGAGACTACCAAATCTTTTCAGATGGGGAGCAGTTCACAGCTCTGGTCCCGTTTGGTCACTACTGCTCTGGTCTGGATTTACCTTGGCAGCGCAGGCACGGCAAACTCATTATTATATATAACCCATTATTAGCAATATGTTCAAAGAGCACTTCCCTTACTCATGTTTTCATTTTTAGATGTAGCTTGTGAAATGTACTCTGTTTGCTTTTCAGATGAGCATCACAAGAGACTGATGCCAATCTGCAGAAGATTTTCCTCCAGCAATCTAAATTTGAGCCCATGGCAGACTCTGTAGCCAGTTTTGTTGGCAACGCCAGAGATACTTCTGTGTTTGCCACTTAATTAACTGTTGATGGACCATCTGGACAGCTTAGTCTTTATGGGTGTCATTTTCTTTGGTTCACCTTGGAGCCTGTGTAAACAAGGCACATTAATTTATCTGAAAAAATTCATTGTGTAAGTATCCTTTGTGATCAATGTAGAAGCAGTATTTTGAAGGCCATATTGTACCAAAAAGCTGTTACGTTAGCCAGGGTGCATACTTAGACATTAAGAAGTGGGGGTGAGATTGGTTAAACTTGATTTCACCACTTTTTTTCCCCAGTGTCCTGCTCAGTACCTACACAATGGTTTATCCTATTTCTCAGGGGGAAAGCTCCACTACCGTATTTCACTGATGTCTTTAATTTGCTATTATAGGATTTCAGAAGAAGCTGAAAGTTCAAAATATAGTTTTAAAGGGGAAGAGAACAGATCCATTACTTTTCATGACATAAACCCGGATGACTATGCAAAAACTCTATTGTACCAAGTGTATAATAAAAGTCACCATACTAAATTTTCTTTCATACAGTAAGTTTTCCAAAGTAGAATGCAATATTATATCTGAGTTTTTTAAAATATACTGAAGCAGAGAGTGTTTATAGCTTTATTTTCAGAACGTCTAACCTGTAATTTAGGATTCCCAGTTTTGAAGATATTAACAATAAATGCCTGATTTCAGGGGTAAGTAATACCTACAGGTAAAGCAAATAAGAAGTGTAGAATTCAGCTCCTGTGAAAAAGAAAAAAAAAATCCAAACAAAAACTCCCAACAAAACCAAAAACCTGATGGATGAGATGATGACCCTACTGAGGTTAGTAGAAACGTTGCCAGTGGAACTGAGATTTCACACCATCAGTATACAGTCAGGTAGTTACTCAGGGAGGAGTTCAAAATACATAGCTGAGCTACTGTATTTACTCCAAAGAAGCCTAACTCTGAACGAATTACAGGTCAGATTAGTTTTAGCATTTGTCCATTGTTCCATACTTGCAAGACAGAACTACCTGTTAAATGTATGTTGAGTGCTACCACGTTTTAAAATTATGAGACCTCATGAAGTCAGATTTTGAAGATTATTTCTTTTATAAAAATAAGAAATGTCTCTTAGATGGTGACAGATTTGCCGTTCATAAGTGAGAGATCTGTGATAAAAAGGACTTTTTTCTTTCCTTGTTAAGTGTAAAATCCTTGCTGGAGTGGATTTTCTTTATATTGAAGATCTAAATCATCCAGGTGGTCAAAAGTACTTTAAAATACTATTTGGAGCATATACATAATTCATTCCTTAACAAAAAAAACCCTTTGTAACCTGTGGACTCACTGTAGAAAGGGACTGGAGCACTTTGCATATGAGGAAAGACTGAGAGAGCTGGGACTGTTCAGCCTGGAGAAGTGAAGGCTCAGGGGGGATCTTATTGATGTATATAAATATCTGAAGGGAGGGTGCAAAGAGGATGGAGCTAAGCTTTTCTCAGTGGTGCCCAAGAGGCAACAGGCACAAACTGAAACCCAGGAGGTTCCCTCTGAACATCAGGAAACACTTTTTTACTGTGAGAGTGACTGAGCACTGGAAGAAGCCCAGGGACGTTGCGGAGTCTCCATCCTTAGAGCTGTTAAAATCTGTCTAGACGTGGTCCTAGGCAATTGGCTGTAGGTGGTCCTTCTTCAGCAGGGGGATTGGGCAAGATGACCTTCAGAGGTCATGGCCAACCTCAATCATTTTGTGATTCTGCAAAAGATTGGAAAAGTCAAGACTTTAGTTTTATGTACTTCTACAAACATTTTCTTTCCCCACAGAGCTGGCGTCGGTTGTAGCATTGTGTGCCCTTGGTACTGCATGTTTCTTCACAAAGTTATACAGGCCAATAATATTGCATGTCCGCGTTCATCTGTGTCTTTTTCTTCTGGATAAACCTATTTTCATATTTTGCTTTGTTTTTTTGTTATCGGTTGGTGTTGTTTGTTTGTTTGTTTGTCTGGCTGTTTCCTTGAGGGCTTTTGCCAACTACAGGTCAGAAATTATTCAAATGTCTCCAGGTTGCCCAGTGTTCTCTCACACCCGCAAGCAGGTGTTTAGCAACATCAGCACTCATTTGAAATCTCGTTAGACATATTGATATCTGAATGCCATATTGCCCTTAGAACATCTAAGAATTGTTTTAAAAATCATTTCCATTTTAGTTAGAACACACTTTGTTTCAGCACTGCAGCATCTGCAGATTGTGGATGGTTTGCACACTCATTTCTGCAACAAGGTAAGTTACAGAGTTAATACAGAAATTAATCTTTTTACTGGTAAGTGCTGAGAAGAAATGATTATCTGATAATGAAAGTAGTCGAGAAGGATGGTAGGATGTATATATTTCAAAATACAATGGTTCAAGAACCATAAATAGGAGTTTAGCTTGGGAACAGAAGCTTAGAAGTAAACTTCATGGTTATGAAACTTCCTATGCTATGTAACTTCTGAACAGAATTTTTTTAAAATTCCTTTCCATTGACAATTTTTCTGAAGAAGGCTCATTAAAAATAGGAAAACAGATATAAGTATATGGACTAGAACCAAAAGAGAACTAAAGAGCCTAAATTAGAATTTAGGACAAAATTCTTAGTACCAGAAACTATGCTTAATTTTTTCAGTTCTCTGTAAAATGACTCAAATTCTTGTGGGTTCTTCAACTGAAGACACTTAAATCTTCTTAAGCCTCCATCCAAAAATTCCTAAGCCCATAACAAAAACAATCAGGGAAGCAACGGAGAACATAAATGTTAAGAAAATACATTGTTTCACAGAATCAGGACAGTTCATTAGAAACATTCTGATGTTCTAATGAGTTTGTGACTTTTGTAATAGGTTTTTACATTTTTTGAAATGGGTGTTAATTTTTGACGACTTTCTGCTTTCTCCAATGACTTCTTTGAACATAGTTTGAACTATTTTTAGTGTTTGTAGGTTTCAGTGAAGTCAGTGGAACTTGCTGTGCTGACCACATTTCCTTAAAGGGCTCTAAGTCAGAAGGAAAAAAGCAAACTTTAGATTTGCTCCAGAGTTAGTCTGACAAGACATCGACACCTTGCTCCAGCACTATGTTCCAGAAGCAACTGGAAGACAAGTCTCCTCCTCTGACATACAGAGCTGCTATTTGAATTAACTGTGACCATAATTTAGTTTGGAATCAAGAAATCATATTTAATTTTGTTTTGTTTTCTTAACTTCATGCTAGTTGTGGCATTATTCTGCATTGCAATTGCACTGCATTAATAAACAAATGGCTGAACACAGTCTTTTTACTTTGTTGTACTTTGTTGTTATCCCTAATCCATTTCAGGTGATACCATTGTATTTCATACTTCTGTTTTTGCCTTAAGGCATCCTACAGCAGTTCTGAACTCTTTTCCAGTGATCACCAGTGTACACCTTTTTATCTTCACAACATTACAAAGCCAGACAGATTGATTTTAAAAGTCTTCATCCTAACTCAGCTTTGCTGCTTTTCCTTACTGTTATTTATTATTTGTATTAATATAGTGCCTGGAAACAGGTTAAGACAGACAGAAGATTTCATAGCTCAAGCCTTAACGAATCCTACAGGCTGCAACCCAGTTATGAGGAGAAAAAGAGAACTCAGTATTTTGAAAACAAAGGTGATGGATGAGCCGTAAAAATGGTGTCATTCAGAAACGCATTAACAATACAGAATGCCATCTGATCTTTCTGAACCTTTTAGGGGGTGCAAATTTAATCCTGCATTCTGAAATTGGATCCTCACAAGCAAGCTCCACGTAGAGGCCTTTTTGGAGTTTCCATTAACCAAGTGCCATTCTGCAGAACAGTAGGCCTTGCCTGTGCAAAGATCAGATTGCGGAACCAGGACAGTTCATTAGGAGCTTTCAGAGGCATGTTCAAGCCATTTAGATCCTGCTAGAACAAGAAATACACACATACACACAGCCCTACACCCCCAGCACCCCTTCCCCCAACCAAAAAAGAAATAACAAAAAAAACCCACCAGAGTTTCTTTTAGATATTTGGGGTTTGGGGGGCATTGGAATGCAATAAATACTAAATATGAAGCCACGGTACTTAGATCTAAAAGAGGTGTACAAGTACCCGAAATGTAGTTTCTTGTAAAAACAAGATCCTTGGTTCTCATATGCAGTTCTGAAAATGTCTTCCAGCCCCTGTACAGCTGGGGCTGAAACCTGTTCCCTCATCCTTGTCCGTGGTCATTGAAGAGTTCCCCAAGAGCTCAGCAGAGTTCTGAAAACTTAGTTGTTGGCCTAGGTACCTGTCGCTGTGACAAGGTTTTTTATCCCTTAATATCCAGGAGGAGGAGAGGGAGGAGAAGACAATTTCCTGAAAAGGTATTTCGTTGGATACTGCTTTCTTTTTACAGTTCTTATAAGGTTATGAATGTTATCAGCAACAATCCGGGACTGGCAAGTAATTACTCCTTCACGGGTACCATTTGCATTTAACGCACGCTGGTGGGCAGGTAACGATCACCCCAGAAACTTCACTAAAGGTGCATTTATTCTCCTAATCTTAGGCAGTTATACGGTATGCCTGAAGATTTTATTCTCTTTTCATTAAAATACGAATACAGGGAGGCAAGTACTTCCAGAGGATGACAAATATCTCTGTTTATTGAAGACACCTATCTTTCCCTGTGGACAACACAAATTCCTGGGGTGGTGGCTAGACTCAAAAGTGCCAGGTGAAGATTACACACGTAGATTAGGTAAGAGGAATCTGGACCTCTGGAAGCAATCTGTTTAAAAGCAAAAGCAAAAGCTAATATCTGTTACTAACTTGTAAGTTAATCTTTTTGTCTTTTTGCTTGTTTTTCTTTTAATAAAATATGCAAATACTGCTAAATACATTAAAAAGCAAAGTTTTACCTGTATCTCTGCTGTTTATGTTCCTTTCATGTAGCACTCACTATTGTGTTTCAGTCATCTTTAAACTATGTAATAACATGTTCAGACTTCTCCTAAAGTAGATTCAATATCAGTTGCGCTGTTTAAAAATTAGACATGTAACAAGAAGTAATACAGAACTGTGGCTTTTTGTTTTGTTTTGATTGGGGTTTTCTGGTATTGAGCTCTCTAAATATATTTGATGTTGGCCTTACAGAATTGCTGGCTGGTTTTCAGATGTGTTATTTTAATGGAAGGTTAACTCAGTGAAAAATAAAGGGCTCAAGCCAGCCGAAAATTCTACTTGAATGAACAAATTCATTTTCCATGCATATCATATTAGCTTACTATAGAGTTCATAAAATAAATTCTTTCAAAAATATAAATGAACTAGAGGCTATGCAATTCAAATTGAGGCAAGGATTTAAACCTTTGTAACAACCGTAGGTTTAAAACATGCATCTAAATAAGAGCATAATTATATTCTGATGCACAAAAATTATCACAATAATAATAGAAGTATAAAAATAGGAGTATAATACGCATTTGTATGATATATTTGCACAGTATATGAGATGAATTTCAGAGTGATGTCACTACAAAAGAGTTATGAGAATATTTTTACATAGTTCATCAATGTGCGATACATTTTGTTTTTTACAGGGAGACAAGCGCAACACTGAAGTGTGAGGCTTTAAATGGAAATTAAAGACTCATAGGATAATATTTTATTTATTAGTAGTCTGTTTTGGTTCTATTGTGTGATTATGACACAGTTACTCATCAAGCAAAGAAATGTATTTTCCTATTAAGCTGAATTTCATTTGCCTTTATTTTTTTTTTTACTTAAAACATAATTTGATATTACAAGGCTGTGTTAAACTGTATGTATTGCCTGCTCCACTTGGAGCAAACTCCCATGTATCTGTACAGAATAGAATATGTTCTTAAAAAGGAAAGATCTCTAGACTGGAACTTGCTACGTAAGTGTCCACAGGTCGGGCCAAGCCAACAGGGCCCAGCGACACGGGCTGCTAACAGTCATGGGAACTAGATATTTATCTTATAATTTTTTCTCAGTTATAAGAAGTGTTTTGTTCTTGTTTTTCTCTTTGATGTGTTAAAGAGGGACAGAAACATAATAATTTCAGTGTAGTATCTCTAATTGCCTCATTTTTGCACTGGGACTTAACTCCATGTTTGCCCAATAAAAAACTTTGCTTTCCTCATTTCAATTTCCAGAAAGCAATATACCTGCGTGCGTAAGAGGGCGTATGTTAGAACTGAAAGAGTCACACCACTGGAAAACACACCCATTACTGGTTTCCCTAGACAGAAATGGCCCCAAACACCACGTACTCTTATTTTCCCCTCCCTTCACAATAAGTAGTTGAATGTAGTACTTTTAGGCTTGCGAAAAAGAGAAGCTTTATTTAAGATACACAGTACTAGATATCACAGAACCATTAAGATATACCTTTTTTTTTTTTTTTAAAGAGAGTGCATCGTATAATAAAAGTGTTTGAATTATGTTCAAATGAATTGAACTAATGCTTTTGAGGATCTCTCTGCAGAGCTATATTACTGTGTAGGGAAAAGGTACAATTGCAAGAATAATAAACAATGACTAGGGTAAAAGTCCTTTTGCACTGTGTACGAATTTATTTGCATGTCTTCATTGGGAATTATTTTTCAGTGAATAGGGTTTAACTTAACATCTAGAATGTTCATTTTGTAAAGAAAATCTATGCATTAGCTCTACTCAAGAATAGCATTTAAAAAAAAATAAATAAATTAATAAACCCATCATGAATCCTAGGGTAAAACTCTTTGCCCACCATTTTTTGCAGAAGTTCCTCCCTCTATAGAGTTTCTTCTGATCTGCCTGTGCTCGTATTTGTACATGCACATTGCATTTGTATACAGTGTTTGGATTGTAGTGTTTGGCTGTGGTGTGACAAAATACTGGCTCTACTCTTTTCCTTTTGTGTTGCTGTTGCAGTGATTTTAGTTAGATTTACAGCAATAGAAGTGGAATTGAGAAACACATAAAGCCAATCTGACTTTAAGCCTAAACACTACATTTATTCTGATAATCCTTAGACAGCAGGCAGTTGCCAGCCTACCCACTGTATCATAAATAAATTATTTGAAATAAATTTCTCTAAGCATTATGTCAAATGTCTTTCTTATGCTCGAAGAGTAACTCAGTTGTTTGTTTTACTGTTAGTTCCCTCTAGACTAATGTGGTTTAGTTTAATAGTAGTTAGAATCCTCTCATCTGGCTTTTGTGCCTGAAGAAAACAAAGAATAGTTTAGGTGATGACTGAATAAATTAATTTCTTCTTGCAATTAATTGAAATGATATTGCGTTGGCATATAGTGTGAGTCTTTCTTTACAGAATGTCTTTAAAAAGGAAAAAAACCTAGAATTTATGTTTGGTTTAAGTTAGAAATTTTGCAATTTGTAAGCAGGCTTACTTGACTCCACAAAGATATAATCTGAAAAGCAGGCTTAGGGATGATTGATACACGTCTCAGTCTCTTAGAGATATCAATAAAGAGCAGATTTAGCACAGCACTAAGTTTTTGGATTGCTATCTCAGTGTAGGATATCATTGAAATATATTTTTAATACCGCACCATGGAAATCTTTTCCCAGCACCCACCTGAACCTGGAAATGCTGAGAATTCTGACATTACTGATGTTTTATATCCCGCTCTACAACTGCCCGTGTTTCTCTGAGACAGCTCAGAGCTGTCTTAAAACAGCTGAGCTCTCTAATGGTTAATACATGGTCTCACAGAGACCTCAGAAATTAATGTTCTGCTAAAAGTAGTCCAATTCAGTGCCTGTTCTGAGAGCGGATCTAAGAAATTGAGGTTTTCAGAGAAGCCAGCTAAAGCTACTTTCTTTTAACTTCAGCAGAAAGAGGTAGTGCTCCACCTAAAGACGAGGGTAACAGAGCACCTAGGCTGGGCATTGCAGGCCATGGGCAAGTTTGTTCCTGTATTCTGACTTCTTTTAAAGATTGACTTATTTATGAGGCTATAAGCTGATATCATGAGAAGCTTTAGTGGCTTATATTCTTAAATCTAGATCTTCTGCTGATCTGTAGGTGGGCTGTTGTAAACAGCACTTGGGAATTTCCTTGCTTCAAAGATACAGACTACAAAGGCAGCAGAAAGAGAACATCTTCTCTCTTACATTTTTTTTCCATATAAAAATTACATATTCATAACAGTGAAAAAAATACAAAAATTCTCTTTTTTTTTTAAGTTTTTTTTTCTTTCTACTTTCCTCCCTATCTAATGGTCTCCTTAATTATCCTTAAGAGTATTTCCTGTGGCATATTTGCAGTGTTGATACTCTTCATTCTGGGTTATCTCTGGTTTTGTGTTGAATGGAGGCTGAGATTACCTAATAGAATTAAACTTCATTGCGAAACATTAAAAGCATTACTGGCAGATGATTAATACAGAAGATTTCATGTTTACTGGCATCTAGAATACTGATAATGTTACATAGGAAGGTATCTTAAATATTATATAAGAAGCAAACTATCAAATATTTAAAATGGACCGAATGATTCAGAATATTGATAATGGATTACAAAGCCTCTCATCACAAAAGTTATTGCTCTAAATATGTCCAGGTCAATAGGAAACAAACACTATTGCCATATAAGAGCTTTTTTTTTTTTCCCCCATCTTCCTTTTTCCTTAGTGATCAGGTCTGGACTTTCGGAACTTAGTAGGAAAACTTTCACTGGCATCAAAGCTTCAGAACATGGGTTACATTCTAATTTTCACTGTGCTCTGAGGACAGAAAATGGCTTCCTAAAAGTGAGTATGTTTAGGCAATGGTTGTGGTGGGTCTGTTAAAGGTGAAAAACCTCACTCTTAACAGATGTAAATGTAACAAGAATCTGAGTGTGATATAGCTTTCACTTTATCTGATGATCAGATTTATTTTTTTTAAACAACCTGCTGAGTGAAATAGAAAGTTAAGTTATTGCTTCATACTCATTTTTATTTCAAAGAAAAGGAAATAATGCAAGAACTAAACCAAACTTTTAATGGACACATTTGAGAAACCTTCCAGCAAGTCCACCATTTTCCAAGTTTTAAATGCCAGAGAACATCTGGGTGTTCTCAATTAAAAAGCAAGAGCCAAAAAGGCCATAGAGGTTCTCTACATTATTTGCCTCTTCAAAAGCAGAAAAGAACTGTTTTCTGGTATTTTATGTCCCGGAAATGTTTACTATAGTAAATTTGAATTTAGCACCAAGTTATATTACCCATAACAGGACTAACAATTTTCTCTGGCTTTTCCATGTCTTCTCCCTTCCTTTTCCTTCTAACCCGTCCTTCCACCAGCAAACTCCCCAGACACAAGGCATCAGATTATTTTGTAGACAGTAAGGCTGCATATTTAATAATTTTTCTAAATTAATTGGGCAGAAAGTTAAAGAAATGCTAGTGATAGTCAAAGATTTTGGTACTATTTATTAGGGAATATTCAAGTTCACAGAACATTGCCAGAGTTACAGACCATACTTTCAGATCGACAGCTTAAAAGTAGAAACCCCCCCTCCATTATTTCAACAGCTTTCATTTGAAATATTTTTCAGTTGTTCACATACACAGCAGGAAATAAAGAAAGGAAAACAGACTTTCGAAAACAAATATTAAAACTAAATGTCTGTAGACTTATAGCAGATAACAAACAAACAAAAAATATTAATGACCTTTGGTATAATTTACTAAACTATGACACAGCTGGAAACACTGAAGGAAAAACCCATAAGCAAACCTTTCCGTAAATACAAATTCTGCTTAGCAGGGAAAGGAAAAGGAATGCTCTGAAAACCCATTAAAACTCACAGTATGAAATGGTACAAAAAATTAAAAAGGACAACATAATACAGTAGTCTAAAATCAGCATGTTATATGGGAAATTAATAGGGATCACATCAGCTGAATTTCTTTTCTAATGGGATATTACATTCCATAAATACTATCTGAAATACTCAATGTACAGAAATATTTTGATCTTAATGTAGAAATCCTATGAAAGTGTCAGTATAAGAACATCAGATTTTTTTTTTTTTTCTGAAACTGCAGATTTGGTTGGGGGATTTTTTTGAGCTCCCATATAAATTTCACTGAATTTCATCAGATATTTGACATGATTGGACAAGTTACTGGACAGTATGTTCACATTATGATAAATCCTTAAGAAAATTATAGTTTATTTTGGAAAATATTTGCAGAATTTCCCTACAAGAAGGTAGGGAATTGAATCCAAAGTTGGTTTTGAAATAAGGAAGCTTGTGACACCTACTTTTATTTCTAGTAATTCTAACCTTAATTTTGGACTTATGTTATTAAGTATTTTCTTATGTAATTCTAAATCTTGCAATGCATGTAGTCACATGTGTCTAGACAGACCTTCAGGGGAAAAGAACACAAGTACAACAGTAATCTGGTTCTGCATTTTCCATCTCTCAGTGGATTCATAATGTAACAGGAATCTTTAAACTTAAATTGTGTTTCTGCAGCTCACCATATGCAGGATACATCTGTGTCACACCACAGAGACTAGCACAGAGCTAGTCAAGTTAGTTTAGATATCAGAAGCAATGTAGCCCTATTAATACTGGGATTAACGTGCTGTACTTAATTGTGAAGCAGGGTATCTCTGCAATGCTATCCATTGTGTCCTATAGCCTTCGGTTATTCCTGTTAGGGCCTGGTACTTAGGCCAGACCTGGGGTTCAGCCTAGAGAAGGAAGAAAATGCAGCCTGAGAAATACTTTCTAATATTTGAAAATAAGGTGGTTGTTCCAGACTTATTCCCAAGATTTCCTGAGCAGAGCTGTATTTCCATGCAATGTGAGAACAGTAAATTCAGTGCCAGAATATACCAGACTAGCTGCTCAGCGTACACTGTAGTCAGCACGCGCATTCGCAGTAGCCATTAGTCTAGGATACCTGGACATTCAGCAGTTTGCTGCTACTAACCTGAAAACACACCCAGCAGTCCTGCAGAAATGCCTGAAAGTATTGTTTCTCTATTGGGTGTTAGACAGCACATACGCTAGCCAGTTGAGCTGGTGGTAAGTCATACCTTATACATGAAAATACTGAAATGACAAGATTAAAATAATGAAAGCTGCAAAAGAATTGGTGTACAGTAGGCAGGGACTTTTCTTGTTTCTGCCATTGATTTTTATACTGACCAGAGGAGCTTTCTTAAAATTCTTCCTAAAGCAAGAAAGGGTAAACAGAAATAAAATTTCCCCTTATGTACCCACTAACCCCCAAAGAGCTGTGGTGTTAAAAAAATGATTACTTGCAAAAAAAGCTCCCTCACAAGCCAGAGTCTTTTCTTGTCAAATGGGAGATTAATTCAAAGGCACAACTGAGAGAAGCAGGGGAGGACTGTAAATGCTAGATTAAATAAAGGGTTTAGACACCGAAAGATTACACAGTGCAATGTGTAACTTATAGGCACTCTCCTAGGAGTACAAAAGCACGGGTTACAAGCTTCCTGCTCAGGATGCAGGAAAATTCAGAATGCCAGTCCTTCAAAACCAAGCCTGAAAACACTAGTCCCCGTTGGTCGTAGGTTTCTGTCAGGACATAAATCCCAACCCACTGTTATTTACTACAGGCTGGTGACTACTTGTGAGTAACCTTCTTCCACATAGTAGCTATACTTTTTATACAAAGATTGAGACTAGAGTTCATGCTTCAAAAACATCATTGCAGGCCAATGAATGTTTAAAACGAGAAAAAAAAGCAATATTGGACATAGGTTGAAAAGCATGGCACTCATTTATGTATGCAGACAAAATGCATTCTGAAGCAGAAAAATAAAATGTATTTAGGGAAAAATGATGGTTTATGGATAATTTCACATGTAACTTCAAATAAAACTTAAAAAAAACCCCACTCAAGTTAGACACAGCAGAGGAACAGAAGGCTTCATTGTATTGATGTGGACATTTGAGAGAGAGTTTATGAAGATCTGAACTCTCTGACTCCAGGGAAACACTGAAAGCAGAAATCTCTGCTTTCTGGATGGTACAGGAGTTGTGCAATGGTCTCACCATCTCTCCTGCTTCAGCAATACAGTAATATCAAACTAAACAGCAAGCTCTCTTCAGTTCTTGCTGAAACAGTTGACGGCACCAGCCCCGCACAGAAGAATTCCAGGTACCAGATCATGACCAGATGTGCTTGCCTAGAAGCCTGGACTCCGGATGCATTTTTGCCAACAGCAGAATTATACAAACGGCAGGCTACTTCTAAAATGCTGGAGCCCACTTGTCCGATGTTTAGCCATTTGGTCCTTTTTGCTAGTGCAGGCATGGCTCAACTCAGACTGTTTGATTAATTTCTCTCTCACATAAAACCTTACCATCAGGGTGGGGTGTTAGCACACGACTGTACTTCACATTTCAGACCAGATAGTCTATGGTATATTCAGTTTATGTGTTCCTCACATTGCCCTTCTGAGCCACCTGCTAAACCGAGTTTTATGATACTGCACTGAAGTCATGGCATCCCAGCTGATCAACGCTGTGCCTGCCACGCAGAGGATTCTGCAGCATCATGTGCACTGGAGTTGAAGTGTAAACTATAATGCAAAACCAGTAAAGACTTCTGGAGCTTGTTTTCTTTTCTAGTACTTATTAGGATTATGAAATAAATCTTTAATATTCCACCTGCTTTGAATGATGCTTGCAAATGCATGTACGTGTATATATATATATGTGTGTCCATGTATATTTGTATCTAATCTGTATCTAATCATGTATATAAACATACATATGTAAATGTGTGTATATACATGTACACACTCATACATTCTTATTCATGGGGTGGATATTTACTTTCAGCTTTGCCTCTGATAGGGACAGACCATTAAGTATAAATTGGCATAGCTGAGCCAACATCAAAAGGAACAATGGGCTTACGACAACCGAAGAGCTGGCCTTACATTCCAGTTTTGAGGAAATCATATTAGTCCTTTCAGTAAAAGGCAGAATCGACCACTGGAGAAATTTTTATGTTCGCTTGGTATCATTAAAAACTGTGAGAGTAAGTACGGTTGCTCAGGGCAGTACCTGTGTCTTTGTTAAGGGGGATTAATGCCCCAACGAGCCTTGATCTCCCCCTTTCAGAGGGTCTTAATGGAAACAGTTGGGCACTCGCTGGAACTGTATTGGAATCAGACAGCACAAATCTTAGCAAGACATTACTGAAGGCTTTCTCTCAAACTTACGTTTTCCAGTATATTCTGCTCCTGTTTACAATCTTTCAATCAATTTCTGCTCCAAGCAAGTTTGAATTACTGCTGGCAGAATTATGAAAGATAAATTACGAATACTTGATTCAAATCGGTGAATCATTCTACATGGACAAATTGTTTCCATATTCTGTGAACAGTGTGGATAGAATAAAAATAATTTAATTCATTTGAAAGACATCAGGATTGAGAAACAATTTAGTGAATATTTGACCAAAATACCTTTTGTAAATATGCTGTTATAAAATGTATCTAATTCTGTAATAGAATCCAAATACTTCTCATTCTGTGAGGCTCATCTGCTTCTTTTCCTATCAATATGTCAAACAATTTCCATTAGTTCTGCAAAAGACTTCCTTGCTTATTTCATATCAATTTATTGTTTTTCCATCATAATTGATTTTTCCTCTAAATATTGGTTCCATTATTTTATTACAATAAATACCTTCTTCTTTCCTTTCCTCTGATCTTTACAAAAAAATAAAGGAAGAGTTTGCTCTTTAGAAGAACTCTCAAGCTTTTGATGACTATCTAAAAAGATCATTAGTAAAGATTTTTTATTTACCTTCAGTAATCAATAGTATACTGGTTTTATTTTACTGACAGGTATGTTTTGCAATGCCTTATCTTGTTTTCTCTTGTCAAAGGTAAAAGCTGTAAGTTCTCAATAAGAAATAAAATGTGTTAATATTTAGGAGTGAAAAAGGAGGAAGAGGGATAAGTGCTACAACATATAAGCAATGAGACATGGCAACACAGCTGAATTCTGAATTTTTCTAAATTTCTTTTAGATATAACAGCTAACTGCTATTTAGATCATTTTTAGTTTCTTAATCACATTTTCAGTACTGTCAGGGGTTTAATATCTGTGTGTCTGGTGAGAGGAAGGCAGGGGCTGTGATTGTTCTAATTTTCTGTCATCGCATAATTTTTCTTTGTGTTACATTCCCAGTATTTATTTCATTCCTGGCTAGCCCCCGCCTGCCCCCCCCCCGAGAAACTGTATCCTGAAAATTTATGCTACTGTTAAGGTAAAAAGAAATGACTGACAAATCCTGTACTCAACTTTTTTTCCCATTTCACTTTAGTTCATTACCTGTTTTAATTCTATGAAGTTGCTGCCCTGAAATACAGTCCTTCTACAGCAGTTCTCATAGCCATTCCTTCCTAGGGGATCTTCCAGTAGCTAAAGATAACTTACCTACTATTTATTATGAGCACTCAGTTCCTTACTCACTTAGATAAGTGAAAATGTGTAGACAAATGCTTACGTGTCTGATCTTTTTCTTCTTTCTTTTTTTTTTTAAGTGGGAAGAGATTACTTTATGTAAGTCTAATTTAAAAAAATATTTGTCTGTAGTGAAGCAAATATTTATGTTAATTAAAGCCTCTACATGTATGTAATGTATCTAATCAGTAAAGCCCAACCCACAGAATTTCTACTACTATACGTATCATTTTTATCATGCTTGGCTACTGTTACAAATATTTCTGATAGCCTTTCCTCTTTTCTATCTTTCTCTATAGACTTTTAAAATCTGTATCAATTATTCAGCTTAGTTTGTCATATTATCAGGGGTTTCATAAATTTCCTATTGCACAATCACTTCTCACTGTGGTCTTAAAGGCAATCAGAATTTAAGAGAAATATTTTTTTATCTTGAAAATCAGATGAGATATTACACAGAGTTCTTGCTATTTGTTTAGTGTTACAGTTAAGAAAGGTAAGGCAACAATTTGTTATAAATTGTTTTGTTATTTAATAAAAAAATGAAGGGAAAAATTTTAAAAAATGGTTCAAGCCAAATAATAATTCAGATTATGTAAAAAAGATAAAGGTGATTTCTTAGTAAAATTCTACAGTTGTATCTTGTTTATAAGTCCTCCTGATATATATAGGTGGAAGAGTAACTGATGACTATTATAAAGAAGCAATAAAAAAATCAAAGCAATATTCAGTATAACCTATTGAATCATTGTTGAGCCAAAAGACAGATCATTTTGATGGCAAAGGAGATGAAACAGTACCTGGCTACATATCCTAATATTCATTCCTAAAAGCAATATAACCACTCAGCTATATTTCTGGGGAGAATTAGTTTTATTCTTCTGGTTTTTAAAGTTTTTGAGCAGATGTATCTCAAATAATACTATTTCCTAGAAGTGTATTTAAGCTTAGCTTGTATCATTCATTGGTCAAGTGAGGGGAAATTCTGAATATTACTTTCTGTATATTGTGATATCCCAATTTATTGCAATACTTTAGAAGAGTTACAGAGATTGAGTCAAAGGCTTTACAAGCTAATAAGTATTAAGGAAAGGAGAAAAATTAAAAAGGGAGCATATGAAGAGCCTGGACTCTAGCAGCATGTATTTTATCCATTATTGTGGATAACAAAGGGGGGAAAAAAAAATAGTTTTAGCAATATTACCAAACGCTTACATCTCAGCTGAATTCAGCAGAACTGCACTAACTTGCATCAGCGAATCAGCACATAATTTCTTCTTTTGCCACACTCTGTGTACTTTAGAGCAGACCTGTTTGATCTGTGAATTGCTTGTTCTGTAGCTAAAGTATTTAGCTTTGAAACTGAATTTGTAGAGAGTGACTGGGGGCATTACTCGTTCCTTTCAGCTCATCTATTTGCCATCAGGTGGATAAAAACTCTAGACATAGAAAGAAATGAGTGGTCAGCAAAGGTTCTCAGAAAGAGAATGACAAAGAGGGGTTTTGGGGAAGGTCGACGTTTGGTGTTTATTTTTGGTTTTTTTGGTTGGGTTTTTTTTGTTTGTTTTAATAAGTGCATCCACTGTTTCCAGTCCTGAGAGAAAATTATCTCAGTTCAACAGAATTTATATAGACCACTGTATATGTAGGTGTAGGCTTCTTTATAATCATCTCTTTTACAGGATGTAATTTGCAGTGCATACGTAACGTTTTGTTTTAAGGAAGCTTTTCAGTGCACCCCTTTGACTATCTGTTGTCACAAGCCTTTTGAGAAAAAAGGTGTAGAGGTTAAACCAAATGGGCCAACTGATTTTAATGTACCTGTGTACAGGTACAGGGAGCTGAAGATAAGTAAGAGCTGTATGGGCGTATGGTATCTGTTAGGGAGGAGTGAAGGTCTGTCAAGCAGAGACATTAAAGGGAGAAGAAAAGGGCATTAAAAATTAGGCTTTCGCCTAGAACAGTGGCTTTAAAGGAAGGTTTTGAAAGGCACAGATCAGTGTTGTGAAAAGCAGTGGCAGCAATGGTATTACATTCTTGCGCAGCAACCGAATTGCAAGTAAAGCTGTGCTGGAGCAGGTGTACACAAGTGATACCAACCACGCGTCCACTGGGAAAAGCAGTAACTGTTGCAGAAGTTCCGAGAATGACGTAAACCACCCAAGTTTTATTTCTTTGTCCCTGGTGATAACCTGCTCCAGATGCCATGCCGCAAGTGTCTGGGAGTGGCTGTCATTCACGAGAATTGCTGTAGTTATTTGCCTCAGCTCAGGAGATTAACATCTTCCTCTACTACAAGCCTCTTTTGGAAGCCTCTTAATGGAAATAAGGGTGGCAAACGCTAATCCTAAAACTAGTTTTAATCTCAGCTGACTTTACCTGCCTGTGGTATGTCTCCGTTCCATATGGAGGATATTCTGGTTATCTAAACCTCTCCCCATGGAAAGAGAGAAAGGTACCACTAAAATTGTCTTCTGGGAATCCCTCTGAGCTCCTGGCCTAAATTATGCTGGAAATGGCAGAATGGAGAATATCTGAAGCACTAGAAAAAGCAAAAGCTTATTAAAAACAAACCCCACAAGTTTAAAAAGATTAACTATCCCACAATTTCAGTGGGATCTACCAGGAATCAGACAGTATTTGCACAAGTGCGAACACTTAGAGCTCTGCTGAGCAGTATGGGGATAAGAAATACACGGTGACAGAGGTCACTGAACAGGCATGATCTTCATTAAACAGAGCAACTCAGGCTGGAGATTTTCAGCTGGAGTTCATTCTGTGCTCTTTTGAGCACAAACTGTCCTGTATAAGTAAGATTGCTGCTTTCCAGAGATTAAAGTGCTCACTGAAGAGCTGTTCTCGTTTGTGTGAAGAGCTGGGAAATTTTGAATGTGTGTTCTTTTGCCTGAGCTTGTCTCCTGTGCCTTTCTCCCCAGGCCCCTGCAGCTCACACTGATATCTCACCTTGCTTTGAAGGTCTGAGAAAGGCGTTTTCCTGGCACATTTGCTTGCAAAGGTCTGGCAAAACACAGGTACTTTTACCAAGGAAAAAGAACTTGGTGAAAATTGTTACATCAACTTTTATTGTCTCATTGTTTGTTATAGCTCTGCTTTCCTTCTGGCCTTCTGCAAATTCCGAGCGACCAAAAAAAATTTATGTTTAATATATAACAGAGTTTGCATTAAAATGTGAAAGAGAAGGTATCTAATCAAGGTGTTCAACTACCTGATTGGCGGTCATAGAGAAGTCAAGGCCAGACTCTTCTCAGAAGCGCACATTGAAAGGATGAGAGACAATGGACACAAGCTGCAGCAAAGGAATTTCCTTTTTGATATGTGGAAAAAAATCCACAGTGACACTGGTCGTGCAGTGGAATAGGTCGCAAACAGCTGGCTCAGAGAGTCTGTCTCTTTGAAGAAATTAAGTATTTGAGTAGACAAGGCCCTGAATAACATCATTTAACTGTGAGGTGTGCCTTCCTTTTAGTCAGCACTATACCAAGTCATGTCCAGAGGTCCCCACCAACCTGAATTATTCTCTAATTCTAAAACAAATCACATGTATAGAAGAGAATTGTTGAACTTTTCAACAAGAACACCTGATACAAAAACATGATTCAATATTTCATATTACAAAACTGTAGAAGGAGATAAAAAGGAAATACTGACAATGAGAACATGAAAAACCTAGGGCGATGTCTGTTATACTGGAAATAAAACCAAACTACATTGCTTTAAGTTGGAATTTCTTGTTTTATTTTCTGTTTACTTTCAGTCTTCTTGGATGTTAGTATTCTGTAAAGTAATTATCTTCACCAGTTTGTCTGTCCCAGTTGTTCTGCTTCTATTAGATTGTACCTTTTAAACCTTTATAAAAAACTTGCTGTTAAGTAATCATCTTCCTTGGGAGACTAATTCTTGTAGTATTCTGTACACAGAAGCTGCATGTGTTGTCAAAAGAACTTCCTATGTCTTTATATATTTTCCAAAATCAGCATCGAGTATAAGGTTTAGTATTTTCCCCTCTCTACCCAGAATGGTGTTGCTCTGGCAGATGGGGATTACAGTGCAGTAGTATCAGATGTTTTCTGCAGACTCTTGCCTCCATCAGACATGTGTTTTAAATAAAAGTTACCGTAGGTCCCACACCATATCTATTTTCTTTTCCTTAATTCTGTTGTAATAGTTATTCTATCCAAATTTTATCTCCCAGCAATAAATGTAAAACTTAATTTAAGCTATACCAATTAGATCTGGGTTTGTGATTTTTATCTCCTAGTTATACATTTAATAGTTGATTTAAGCTACACAAATTGCTTTAGATCCTGGAGAAGGAGGGGGTGTGATCCTGATAAATCATACCGGGTTTCAGATGAAGTGCAAATGTGCTTGGTTAGGAGCTGCTGTTACTCAGGTTCCCTACGGTTTTCTTTACACTAGTAATTGAGCAAATTATGGGTCCAGTCCTATAAACCCCAGCACATGGAACTTCTGTTTCCAATAGAAGCTCTGGTTGCGAGAGGCTTGCTCCTAACCCCGGGGCCAGCCAAAACCGAGGGGTCGGGAGGGGGGAGGAGGGGCAGCACACAGCAGCTCTGCCCCAGGAGCAGACTGGAGAGGATGGCCGCTCCATCACAGCTGCTTTTTTCCCCTTTTCTCCTTGCTTTGGCGAGGGAGCGGAAGGGAGAGGAAATAATTTTGCTCCTCCTTACTCTCCTCATTGGGCTGTTTGTCTTGCTTCTCCAGCTAATATGCGGGTGACCTTGACTTGATCTTACCTCTGCTGGCTTCTGTGTCAGAGGACTAGTAGCATTCCCGCTCCTGCCCACAATCACAACGTGAACAGGGAAATCCCAGGGGTCTGAAGAAAAGCACCTCTTAACACCACTGAGTGCCGTGTTTCTTAAACAGCTCTGAAGAAATCCACTTTGGAAATGAAGTTTAGGTTGTCTGCGTGCTTCACTTTATGGTCTGCTGGCAAACCTATTCCTCACACCGAGGGATCGTTTCAGCTCAAGTCCAAGAGGTACCTTTCTAGACTAGGTTATAGCTTATCCCTTCATTCACATACATTTTAGCAGAAATGTGTCTTTCCAAAAATGGGTTAACTTGAGCACAGATAGTACAGAGGATTCCAGCCATTCCCAGTTAACTCAGTTAGCTAGTTTGGGATTCTTATAAATATGTAGAGAGATTCCTAATAATGCAATTTTAAGTGGGCTGCCAAAAGTGCATGCCAAAAGTGATCTCAAGGCACCTGTAACACTGATACCAAAACTGGACTGAACAGTTGTAAGATGTTGGTCATATTAGGTAGTCATCTCTCAGGTACCTCCATAGTGCAGAGCTAGAGGAAGAGCTTGTACTCTGAGGACGCAGCAACTCGCAGGTAGTGGTCATCTACCAAGAAAGCCGATATAGGGAAAGGGAAGACTTCAAGCAGGAAGGATTCTAAGATGGAAGTCAACAAACTGCACCCCAGGGAAAACTCTGCTCAGAAGGCTTTCCCAGAATTGGTTCTGGAAGGTCTGAGGACCTTTTAAGGAGTTAATTGGAAAAGACCCTGGAGAAGTAGTGGACAAACACACTTTCTATTTAAAATGAAATGCTGTTTGGAAAGTAAGTCTCACAAAATACCAAGATACAGGTATTGAGCCAATTTAGAAAAATAATTCATGAAAATATAAAAAATACCAGGCTTTCTCTCTTCTCCGTTTTTACCTCAAATGGAAAACCAAACAACTTAAAAAAACCCAAACCCCAAATGAAGTGAAAAAGCCAAATGCAATAAAGAAAACTGCAAGCTGCTTTCTTACTCATAAACTTTAACCTGAATGCTCATTTGTGGGTACATACAGCATCCCTTATATTTTTGTGTTTGTCTCTTGAACTTCTGCCAGTTAAGATGGACTCACTTTATGTAAAACAGCTCATTGGGCATAGTCCCTCTGCATGCACACACTGATCCTGAAGAATAATGATTCTGTGTAAGGTAGAGGCGGCCATTCTCACAAGCTGCAGATGTCTACAAATGTTGGCAACCAATATTTTATAGTTAAATTACAGCTAATTGCCTCCTTGAGAAACTTGCGGATCTCACTGAATGTCCTTCTGTAAAATCTGTATTTAATAGTATAGTTTCATTGAATGGCATGATAACCATAATCTTTAAAATAATACACGGCATTCACAACCTGTTAATAATACATTTTAAGAAATAGCATAGTTGGATGTAAATGATAAACCTCTTCAGCACCTACTATCATTTGCTTTGCCCTTCTTCCTACATTGAATCCATGATACTTATGAGCACTGCATATATCATTATCCCGTAGGACCAGTATTCTTCTGGACTTTTTTTTTTTTCCTCCCAGGAGTTCTACTACATTGCAGAAACGGCCCACTCTGCTGTTACTCAGAAACCTCGTGCAAGTTCGTCTGCCAAACACGTGAACAGGGATGCCAGTGTGAGCAGAGATCTGCAGAGTGTGGTACACGTTTGGCTCATGCATCTAATTTAGAGACTATTTATCCTTTCTCTCTATAGTTTGCATATGGCTGCAGGTAGATAGACCAGGATTTGCAAGAGTGGCTATGCTAACATTTTTCTTTTGCTTTGAAAACATTTCCCCTCAACATTTCTGGTAAAGAGGTAGAAGAGAGTGGAGAAGACTGAATTTTTTCTGTTTTGAGATGTAAAGTTTAGTCTCATGTCACAAATATATACTAAAACAGATGGCTATTTTGTCACAGGACTATATATATTTTTATATAGATACACCCCCCCGCCCCCCGCGCAAGCACACAAGATTACTAACAAAGTATTTCTAATTTTAAATACTAAAACTGTGAATTCCAAGGAAGCTTGGACTTATTGCAGTAACTGAAACCCCTTATTTATCCCTCAGCTCCCTTAGATTTGGGAAAAGCATTGGATGAGGACACAAGAGAGAGATATCTTGAACCAAAATGTACCAGGGGTTATCAGTAGTGAGAAGTTACAGCTTAAATTTGCTTTTGTAAGGAGTGTGCCCTAACATTTTTTAAAGAAAGAATGCTTTCCTGTTTCATTAAATTATACAAAACTGAGGTCCGTTCTTGCATCCTTGAAATCAATAGAATTTTCCCATTGCTATTACTGAGAACAAAATCCAGCCAAAGTAAATATTCATCTGGATATTTACTGACCTGAACCTGGTAGAAACGTGTGATGCGCAAAATATCACCTTATCCTTTTTCTGGAAAGGTGCCTACATACAGTAATAGACTCACTGAAAGAGGTACAGACTGGGCAGAAAAAATTACTTTGGAAAGATAATTTCCTACATTCTGCCCAGACTATTAAAGGCTTAAGAACTCAGCACCAAGCAGATTCTTATTTTGAATGCTATTCTATAAATAGAAGCAGAAAATGAAAATTCAGTTGACTAGTTAACTTGGGTATTTTTTATGTATGATGCTGAAGAGTCTGATGAATGGACAGGCCCTGCAGGAGATTACATACATGATCAACAAATCTTGCAGAAGCAGCCAAGGGAACTAAGCAAACAAGGCAGAGATGAGAAAGGCCAAGGAGCTAAGAGATTTTGTTGGGATATCAGAGTGACACAATGAGAGCACCTCAAATAAAAGCAGAATAAATAACTGAAAGACATTATGAGAATGTGAGAATGATCTCACATAGCTATTAAGTAAAATAAAAAATTGCATATTCAATTCTGAATGCATTCAGTTATTTTACTTAAGAAAATAGTTCACAACAGCCTAAGCCAAAACACGAGTGTTCAAA
>JAVKLA010000008.1:1398505-1409972 GCA_034782735.1 Sagittarius serpentarius
TACTGAACTGAAAACACAGCGCTGTACCAGCTGCTAGGAAGACAATTAACTCTATCCCAGCCGAAACCAGGACAATCACTCACGTAAGCTCCTTCATGACAGGATACGGAGTCAGGCTCCTTCACGCCAACTCCTTTTTGTCATCCCCATGAATCCTGGATTCCTTCCGGTACAGTGTGGCGTATCTCCAAAATATGGGATGATGTGTGTTGAATGACGGGGAGATGGTGAACGATGAAATCCACCTTCCATGTCTGTAGACCTCGGTGAGAGATGAGAATGCTCTGGTAGCATCATGTTTGGGGTAGTCCTACCTGCTCTTTTGCAAGGACACTCTATACTAAAATCCAGTCTTATGTCTTGTATGTGCTTTGCCATAGGTATAATTGAATTTGTCATCTGCCCTCACAGACCTAAAAATAATTTTGAAAAACCGTTTGATCCACAGGTTTTGAGTGGCAGGTCTTTACCGATAATACCACATTCTGAAAATGATATCAGGGTACTTGATCAAACCAATCAAAACAACTGAAATGAAACACAATGCAATGTATTTTTGTATAGCTTCCTTTAAATGCTATATTAAAGAATGATTTGTAAAAAGACACTAAAAAAAAAGGACTGCCTTTCTTTTCAGCTTTAAATTTAGGATTTTTTATTTTAACTTTTTCATTAAATTAATTGCGTACTAATTAATCATTGCAATAAAAACAAAGAGAAAAATTTCAATTAATTTTTTTCTGCATTCTGCAGCTTGCATTAATACAACAGCCCAAAGAGAATAATTCTGGCTAGTTTAATGAATAATCTGAAAGGGAATGATTTATCTACATGAGCCACACACATAGCTAAAACTCCTCCTGTGCCAGACTTTGAACTTACATTGTCTTTGCTTTGTTCTTTAGGCACACAGACACGTGCACGCACACACACACACACGCATGAGTGCACATATGTGCGCGCACACACACAAAATCAAATATTTTCACACAGTAAAAAGAAAGTTATAATGGAAACAAGACAGCTCCTTGGAGAGTTGGTCATTGTATGCTCTAGTGGATTAAGAATACTCAATTCCCAGTTCTTTGGAGAAGTATTTCTCAACCTAGGAGTGTTGCGTCCTGGGGAGGAGGGCAAGCAAACCCCTTAAAAAAAAGATTTTTTTTCTTCTTTCCGCTTTATTTTCAGCTGAAACTCAGCAAAGGCTAAGCCATAAAGGCTCACCTTGAGAAGAAAATGATGAAGCAAGCAAGGAAAAAAAACAAACCAAAGCAAAATGACAGACAGAGCTGACTACTTTGTGCTTTGTATTTTATAACATCAAACTGTGTTCTGAGTTTATTTTGCCATATCACCCTCTATTGAAACTCGGGGACTGAGTGCTGATTTCCTCTACTTAGAGGTGGAGTTAACTAAACACGTTTAAAGTGTCCTACTGTAAAATCAAAAGATGTGTATCCTTAGCATTATATTATTTACCATATGTTTAAACACAAAGGTGTATTTATTTTTCTAAAGTAAATATAACATCAGGCAAGCATAGAATTAAGCACTACTGATTCCTGTTTTAGCTGATAGTTCATATTCACATAAAAAATTCCATTTGAACAAACTTCTTCCACTTTGTATAGCCTATCAGTAAGTTGTTTGCCTGGAAGACTATATTTGAACACAGCAAAAAAATGACATTATGGAGGTCTTCATATGTATAGGTTAAAAGTTTACTGAGTGATGCAAAGTGAAGCTTTCAGAACACTCTGATGTGGAATTTCACTACATGATTGTGTTATTATTGTTTTCCCTCATGGAGCAACATTGCTGTCAATATAAACCACACGCTGTTTGATCTTGTTTGTGAAAACATGCATGCCAGTAACCGTGGAAGATACATTGCAAAACAGGAAAATACATATTACCTGCAGTAACAAATGTTGAATAAATAAAGAATATCAAGATAGCTTATAATTCTCTACCCTCAATGATACCCATGGTGTGAGGATGGCATATGCTTACACTAGAGAATGAACAGGTGCACAGCACCCTTAACAAGAAATGTTTGGTGCCAGACATATAGCCATTTAAAAGAGAGGGTTAAAAAAAAAGAAGAGTAGTTTAATATTCAGAGAGGCACCTGACATTCCATAAAAGTGCTCTGTACTTAACTCCTCTCTGCTTAACACTATAGTCTGGCTTCCTAGCTGAAAATCCTACATTAGGAACTTCATAATCACCAATGGCTCTTCTCCCATTCTATCTTCTACAGCTACACTGTCTGTAATAGACTTCTGGTTTATCACAGTAGTTTAGGAAGGACTAGGCTGAAAAGAGGTTTTGCTAATAACTTTTAAGATACTTCTTATGTGAACATGCATTGTTTTAATTTTTATCTTTATCACATTTCCATTAGAGCAGGTAAGAACAGCTACAAATGCAGCCCACCCACAGTCCCCTGTGCAGCCCTCTGCAAACCTGTGCTGATGGAAATATGTTCTAAAATCTGCAAATGTCAGTCAAATAAAAGATATAACTAGCCTTGATTACTGCTTGTGCTGAAGCAGTTTCTTTTTCTTCCTGAATAGCCCCTGTATTTGTACATACACTTATTCATAGTTTGTCTAGTGAGAAAGCATCTAAAAATAATAAACACTAGAAATTCTGATGGTTTCCTTATTAGTTTTGTGCATATATATTCATATACATGCTTGTTCTGAAGCCATGATCTTGGAAACACAATTTTCATAACCTAAAGGAGACAAAGGTTTACTTGTGACACTTCCTCTGATTATATTTCAATAGGTGTAAACACTACCCTAAATGTTCATTTAACAAGCACGGCTCCAGTCACATTTGTATCCACTTACTCCAGGCTATGCTGAACCTTTGATTCCCCTCAGAGTTAGAACCCTAAAATAATATTGAAAGATTTTTACAAAGCTAACTCTAATAATTTATTCCTGTCTCTTCTTCCTCTTTCTTGAGGTTGAACTCCAGCCAGTGACTGAGCCCCACGCAGCCGTTCACTCACTTCCCCCCACCCAGTGGGATGGGGGAGAGAATTGGGGGGAAAAAAAGTAAAACTTGTGGGTTGAGATAAAGACAGCTTAATAGGACAGAAAGGAAGAAACTAACAATGACACTAACAACAATAAAGTGACACTAATAACAACAACAAAGTGACAATAATAATAAAAGGATTGGAATACCCAAGACAAGCGATGCACAATGCAATTGCTCACCACTCGCCGACCAACGCCTGAGCTGCGCTCCTCCCCCGGCCAACTCCCCCAGTTTATATACTGGGCATGACGCCCCATGGTATGGAACACCCCTCTGGCCAGTTTGGGTCAGCTGTCCCGTCTGTCTCCCCTCCCACCTTTCCTGTGCCCCTCCAGCCTTCTTGCTGGCTGGGCAGGAGAAGCTGAAAAGTCCTTGACTGAGTCTAAACACGACTGAGCAACAGCTGAAACCATCAGGGTGTTAGCTGCATTCTTCTCCTACTAACCCCAAAACACAGCGCTGTACCAGCTACTAGGAAGACAATTAACTCTGTCCCAGTCAAAACCAGGACAATGCAATCAGAAAACAGAAGAAAATGTGGACTTCCATTAATAAGTCCATGTACCAATTCTATACATGTGTTTCAAAGAGGATGAAATTAAGATACTGTTTAAGCTAAGTGAAAGGTTGTCTAAAGATTGTACTGTCAAGTTGCCATTCAGGTGAGCCATCTTTGACCATTTATTTTAAGTATCTGTGTATAAAATATGTTTTGGCAGAAAGGCACGTTTTTTTCTATTATTTTTACCTAAATTTTAAAAACTATTTTTCTTTGGCTTCTGGCCTTATTGGGTTGTTCATATTTTTCTCTAGTCTTTGTACTTTTATGGATAAAATCAATATATTCTCTTTTTTCCATGTCATTGTCTTCTGCTTTCGACGTGGACCTCTCTTTCAGATCCTCTTTCTTTAATTTTTTCCGTATAATTGCCTGTAGTTTATCTGTATTTTACCTGTGTTTTGCCTGTCTTTCCTCACTCTGCATCTTTGTTATCTTCATTTTATATTTTGCCAGGTTAATAGCTGGTTCAGCTTCTATGGTTGCCCTCCCTGTATTACAGATCTCGTAGAAAGTGAACTGTATTTCAGTTCCAAGCATTCTCGTATTTTCCCATGGTTTCCACAGCAGGCATGTGCCCAAATTTGTGCTTGCAGAGATACATGCACTTAAAAATAAGCAAACAAATGTCTTCCATTAGATATATGACAGCTCAATTAACAGGCAATTATTCAGATTGTACTCTATTTTCATTCTTAGAAGGAATCAGAGTCACAATGAAATTATATATCACCCTTCAAGTAAACATAGACTGTCTGCCAAATCTGCCTTGCATAAAGATAATGCCTAGAACTTCATCTATCATTTTTCAACTTACAATGGTTTTAGTATTTGCATTAATAATAGCAGCTGTCTTTTGTGAGAGCTCAGCTTCAATTTTACTCTCTTTTCTCCGAGTTCTTCAAGCCCTTAAAATGGCTGGACTCAAGACTCTGTCTGGAAAAAACAAGAAGCTTTCTGTGTCCAGGAACAACCTGCCGTAGGCAATCTATAACTCCGGTGTTTTTTGGTTTATTTTGCTGACTTTTTCTTTAAGATTGTTTTTGTTTACACAGGAGTGAAAATCCTCCTTCTCAAGTATTTCCATAAAATTCACCAACAAACAAGTAAGATAGACCAACAAGCAAGCTTGAGAAATGCAGTCTCTTCCCGCAAGGAAATTAGGATGACTAAGAGAAAGACGGATCTTAAAGGTGATTACCCCTTTGGCCACAGATTCACAAAACATAAGCATTCACTTCCTGCCATACAAAGGCCCCGTAACTGAGCAAAAATAGGAAAATAATATTTAGAGGCTACTTATAAATGATAGTGCAAGTAGGAAAGGATTTTTGTGCAAACGATGAAGAAAACGGCTGATGTGCCTGCAGCTGCATGTTCTAAACCCATTCCTGGTTTGGAAAAGTCTGATGCTATTTCTTGTTTGCTGGCATAAATGGGGCCTATTGTGTTTCAATGCGATCTTGAAATATACTTGGTGGAAATATAATTTTTAAAGAAAATTTGGTCATAAATGCAAGCATCCATCTCCTTCTGGCCTGCAATAACAGAGCAAGGGAATTATTCAACTAGATACCTTCCTACTCCTAGTATTATGATAATTTTGTAACTTCCCATCACAAAATGCATGCTTAAGTCCACAAATTAATGCATCTGGTCTAGTTCACAGCCTTTAAATAACTGAGAGAATGGTTTATGACACTATCACTAACATTTTTCTATTTTATTAGTGGGCATTGTAGGATCCTTGTGACTTTCACCTCAGCTGACAGATTGCAGGCATTCTCTGAGAATTTTAATGCTTACTTATTTATTTAATTTATTTATATTACTACCAAAAAAAAAGACTTATTCCAGAGAGTTACTTTATTTGTTTGGTCTTGCACTTTTCAGACTCGTGTCAGTGGAACACTTCTATGTTGCGTGTCCCTGCGTACAAGTGAGCATATGGATAATACGGTGTCTAAAAGCAATGAGTGCATATGACAAAATTAATGATCATAGCATTCTTCTGTCTTAAAAGACAAAGATTTTTTTTAAGCTATCAGCAGTTTTGGATGCAAATATGAGACAATCAGAAAAGGCTTGATTCTTAGAAGCTGGATATTGAGCAGGCTTGAGGAGAGTCCCTGTACAGTGTCAGGTTTAAAGCTCTTTCTTCTTAAAATATCTTGTTCTGTTAGGTTGAAAAAACTTTTATTGAAGTTATTTATTATATTATTTTGTTGGAAAGGTATAAGAAAATGCCAAAGAAAGCTTGGCAGACGGTGAGGAATTCACCTTCTGAGAAGTTACCAGCTTATCTACAGTTCAGAATGAAGAACTGCTTTTTGGCCCCCCACTAATGCCATCAAAAGCAGTGCAGTAGCCTCTGGCTGGCACTGAAATTTCTTAATTACCTCCATGTCTCTGAGTTATTCTGAGGAAGAGCACAGCTTGTCCTAACACATTGTATTGCTTTCTAGCATCCAGCCTATTTCTGCATTGTGCCAGTTTATTGAGACACAGTTCAGGGTCCTAATACAGAGTACATAACTTTATGATGGTGCACTCAGAAATTTAATCTCAAAAATCTTTCTGCATACATTTAAAAACAAATAAAAATATAACAGTAGAATCTTCTGAAAGGTTCATTTAAAAGACAGATCTATAGCTCTTTCACACAGTGTTTCGTCACTGGAAGACAAGCTGTGGTGAAGGTTAATTTTGCAGTTCAAAAAGGTGCAGGCTGCATATAAAACTCTCACAGGAGGACCTGCATTTTGCATAGAATTTCAATACATTTTGCTCTTGCCTTTCTCATGCTGTATCCATCAGTCTGATGCCAGTATGCTTCAAATTAACTGGGATTTCAGATATGTACTCATAAACTTAGAGATCTAAATGATCTTTTAGGTGGTTTCCAGGGAGGTTATAGCCTCCAAGGTGTTAAGAAAATTTATAACTGGGGCCTCAACAAAGACAGAAATGGAAGAAATCAAAAGCTGAGGGTAAGGGTAGAGGCAGCAATGGGAATAGAAAAAATACAAAAAGAAGAAAAAGACTTCTTGGAGAGGAGAAAGGAAAAACCATGTAGAAATTCTCAAAAAGCAAAAGGCAACTTAGACTACAGGAACAGAAAAATATGCAGTAAGCAGAAGGTGAGAATGAAATGAGAACTCGCACAACAAAAGAAAACCCTAAAAGGGAGGTTTGGGAAGGAAAAATAGTATGACTAAGTGGTAAGCAACAGGGGAGAAACAGGTTAACGGTAAAGACTTGGCATGCCAGAAGAGGACACTGAAAGAGTAAAAATGAATTTTAAGAAAATCTTCTGGGAATTAAGCCCAGTTTCCAAAGAGGTGTTTAATGGGGGCTGTCTGTTTACACCTGCTTAAACATTTTTTAAAATCACCTGTATGCTATTTCATTCATGTTTGGAATAACTAAATCTTTCTTATATTTAATTGGTAAATGGTTTCTAACACTAACTATGGTTTTTTAATTTCCTCTCAAATATATCATATTTTGTCAGCCCTCTAATGGGGTACGCTTACCACATCAACACTGTAGAAGAAAAGCAATGCTAGCGATGGTAGAAATTTTCCAATGCCTTCCCATTGAATTAAATCCTGTAATTTGAATAGTAATATTGGGGGAAAAATAGAAACAAAAGTATAGCTCATCACAGAGCAAGTCACTTTGCCAGTAATAGAGTGGAGCACTTTAAAGGGTGAAGACGATCAAGAAACGGATTGCGTGACTTTATCCCCAAATATACTGATATTTAAATGACACAGTCTGTGAGAGCCTTGCCTGTGGACTTTTTAGTAGTAAATTCTGTTCAATTTATGGTTTCCAAAAAAGAGGATGAAGACTGCTGTTTTGACAGGGCTTTGTGACCCCTTAACAACAGCTGTCCGTATAATGCTCAGACACCGCTGAGTTCCTAACTTAAAAATAATGTCCTGAGACCACTTTGTGAGGGCTGAGCTCATTAGCTTGCCACAAAAGGAATCAGTATTGAATTTCTGAAAGCATTTAATCTTAATCCACTTGCAACTGAGGGTAGAGTCTCCCTACCATTGGTTGGAAACTGTAGAGATAAGTATTATTTGTTAAACCAGCGTCTAGTGCATGATTAATCCCCCTGACTTCAGTGGGATTCAATTAAAATCATGCAAGTGTCAAGATGCTTTTCTACACTTGTTTGAGTAACTTACACATCAGTAAGAGAACGATAACTTTAAATCCATTGCTATCAGATATTCTTTTTCTTCATACAAAGGAGAACAGTTTCGTGGTCAGAGAGAACACAAGCAAGAAAAATCCTGAATGTGTTACTTTTCGGGGCTGAGCAGGGAGATAGACGGTGGTAAGCTGCCTCTGTCTTTCACTGCATAATGTAAAATGCACATGTCATTTAATTATTCTCCAGCCTAGTGATTAAGGAATTATCTAAAGCTGCTGCAGATGTGAGTTTGAATCTCCTCAGGCTTAAGAGAGAACTGAACATTGGCCTCCCACTTTTTTGGTAATTACCATGTCATTATAAAAGTACACTTCCCACACCACCTACATCCCTCCCTACATTGCCCCCCCCCCCCGCCAAATCTACTATATTCCTCATAGGTGTCTAGCTTTACAGGAGTTCTCCAGCTCAAGAGTCTGAAATGGCACCTAAACAGATCCTCAAATCTTTGGGGAAAAGATGCTTTAGGGTGCCCTTGTTACTAGCATTTTTGAAGCGGCCCTTATTAATGCATTCCTTGAACCGCCCTCTGCCAGCATCTCCTTCTCTAAGTGCACCATATTTCTGGATGGAGTTAATCTAGATAGCTCTGCATCCCACTTCTAAAAGGAAGTGGGGTGCGTCCATGAGATGGGTACCCAAACTCATGCACACGTTCCCTTTGCCACTCAGTTTCCCTTCGTACCAGCTCTTCTGATTCCAGAGTCAGGAGCCTGATTCTTGCCCTTTCCAAGGAATAGGAAACTGTCTCAGCAAAGTAAATTTCACTGCCAGAGCCTCACCCCTAACAATTAGGTGGTGCAGCTGTATCTGAGAGAGCAAAGTTCCTTTTGCAAAGCTGGGATTCATGGCTGAAAGGATCTGGGATCATAAACAATACTTCCTGCAAACACACAAATGTTTCACACTATTAAAATGTAATTGCATTCAGCTACCGTACTGGTAGCTTTATGCAATTGTCAGTGTAATTGTCCAAAATGCAGGTTTCTCTTGAGGCCATAATTATGCTCTATGTATTTATTTCACTAACTTCTAATTGCTTTTAACTTAAACTCTCTCTCCAGCATTGAAAATAATCTTCCTCTTTTTCCTCTTCAGTCCTGTCCATCTTCACTCTCTTTCTCTACACATTTACCCTTAGGTTCTTCTTTTGTCTTGTCCCATTCCTCCCCCCCGCCCCGCCCCCCCCCCGATTTGGTATTGACACTTCAGTCTCCTTCCAGGAATTCATTGCCTTTGGCTACTCTTCTAAGTCTTTGCTCATCTCCCTCTGGAGAAAAGGAGTAGGATGGGGCTTAAGCTTAATAGCTGGCGGGAAAAGGAGTATAGATATCACGTATCTTTCTTTTAGCTGATGACTGGAGAGAAAAAGCCAGAGATATCTGCTGAGAGGTGTATAGGCAGAAAGAACATCTGCTCAAAAGCTTGACACTAAGCTTCTGAATAGATTTTCTTTGCAGACTTCCTAGGGTATGCAAGGAAACAAGGGAATCGGTTGAAAGGCAAACTTCTGTCTGTCACACATCATGTGGATGGGCATAGGAAATCTACTGCCAGGTATTAGTCCTTTTACATCATCGCTAGAACGTTTTAGGAGAAGATGCTGGTTTATGGGATTAGGCTTCAACTTTGCTTCTTAGGGAACATTTAAATCAGAAAACTGTAAGTAAAAACAATTAAAATCTCCTTGTTCTTAAGAAAACATTTAGCAGGGTATGTGTACCATGTTCACTGAACCTATGTTACTGACATGTCCCACCATTCCTGCATCAAAACACAAAGAATATCTCTTAACTTGAGCAAATCTATGTCCCCAGTTTTTGTCTGGGCAGACTGTAATTTTTTTCTGGCCTTATGTATTCAAACTGACCCAAAGGCATTTCCATCACAGTTTCTGCTTAGAAAAACTGTAGCCTTTTCTGGTCGGTAAGTCAACTATTCTGACAGAGTTCACTGAAATTTTGTGTAAGACATTCCACAACGATTGACTAAAAAAATGATGGTTTTGAGCTTTATACAACACTATCCAGAGAACAAAGCAAAAGTCCTGCCATAAACTAGCAATTTGATCATTCTTTCATTCATTTAATTTCAGGAAGATAAATATATACAAAACTATCATCATCAGTAAAGAAAAGAAAAAACTTCTGTTTTTTTTCTCTTTCCCAAAATGTCTGTTTCTCCGAGTTCACTGCAGCTACCAACTTTGCTAATGCCCATCCCCTCTGCTACTCACATAAATAAAGACAGTATACTTTGACCCTTCCCACACAATGTAAAGACAATCCATTAGACTGCTACAGGAGCCTGTAGGTAGCCTAGGAAAGCTATAGAACTCTGGGTTTTTTTTGTTTTTCTTTTATTTTTCCCCACTGTGCGTAACTATGAAAGCACTTTTTGCCTCATTTTTTTGAATATTAAATTCAGGGTTTCTCTTCCTTGCTGTACAAACCCCAACATTTTTCCCCCCTTTCACAATTATATGCAACAAGACCAATTTTTCTGACATCAACTTTTTTCTATCTGCAAGCATAAATGTTTTAAGAAGTCTATAAAAATCTAGTGAAAACCTAAGATCAACCTAGTGACAGACAGGTCTGATGCATAAAACCTACATCTGTAATGTCCACTATCCTGTTCTGATTTGTTCCTCACCCTAACCCATAAAGTGAATGCTCTTTCCACATTATAAAAATCATTCCTAATTTGTTTAGTCTGAATTGCCGTTCTCAGCTCTCAGTGAACTTCCCATGTGATTTGTGTTTAAAAACAAATAAACAGAGAAAGCTCTTAAACTTAGGGAAAAACCTGCCTTTGTACTCTGTAGCCATGAAAGTGAAGGATTTACATACTAAAAAGTCTTCACGTACTCAAATCATGCAAATTCCTCAAAACCATTTCCCAGGAAGAGATTTGTAAAAAATTGTTTCTATTGCAATAAGAAAGTATAACATCTGCACGTGAAATCAACCTGTGTCCAAGCATAAGAAATCAGAAATACTTTTCTAAACCCAGAAATAACTCTCTTTCCTTTTAGTAGCTTTTAATCAGCTGCATTTTTTGTCCTTTTCTTATTTCCCCCCATCTCTCTCTCCTTCCCTTAAAAAGTAAATGTCTAGATTTTTGGCATCTCATTGTTATTTTACTAAGCTTTTCACTTTAAATCCATCTTCTGTCATTTAGCTTAATTTTTTATACCATGATTTAAATAATATAATAAATAATACATATGTATAATAATGTATTGGGTCTGTGTGGCAAGGTTTTGGTAGCTGGGAGACTATAGCAGTGACTTCAGTGAGAAGCTGCCAGAAGCTTCCCCCACATCTGACAGAGCCAAGGCCAGCCGGCTCCGAGACGGACCTGCCGCTGGCCGAGGCCGAGCCCATCAGCGACAGTGGCAGCGCCTCTGGGGTAACATATTTTAGAACGGGGGAAAAAACCCTGCTCAACAGGAACTGCAGCTGAAGAGAAGAGTGAAAATATGTGAGAGAAACAACTCTGCAGACACCAAGCCCGGGGAGGACCCCACGCCAGAGTGGATGGGTGCCCGAAGGAGGCTGTGACCCCGTGGGAAGCCCACGCCGGAGCAGGCTCCTGGCAGGACCTGTGGCCCTGTG
>JAVKLA010000008.1:1410323-1451743 GCA_034782735.1 Sagittarius serpentarius
CCTGCCCCTGAGGAGGAAGGAGCAGCAGAGACAAGGTGTGAGGGACTGACCCCAACCCCCATTCCCCGTCCCCCTGCACCACCAGGTGGGAGAAGGGAGAGAAACCAGGAGTGGGGTTGAGCCGGGAAGGAGGGAGGGGCGGAAGGAAGGTGGTTTAAGGTTTGGTTTTACTTCTCATTATCCTGTTTTGATTTGACTGGTAATAAATGAAACTAATTTCCCCTAGTCGAGTCTGTTTTGCCTGTGACGGTAATTGGTGAGTGATCTCTCCCTGTCCTTATCTTGACCCATGAGCCTTTCGTTATATTTTCTCTCCTCTGTCCAGCTGAGGAGGGGAGTGATAGAGTAGCTTTGGTGGGCACGTAGCATCCAGCCAGGGTCAACCCACCACAGATAATTATCATATATAAACAATGTTATAATCTGGTCATACTTTGAATTTCACAACATCAGAACACGTTAAACAGCATCAAAACGCATTAGTTTCCATTGCCTGAGGACAGATTCAAATAATGTGCAACCTTAAAGAATGATACATGAACACTGAATAGTGATCTGCTATAAATAATCATGTGTGTCGATTCTTTTTGAGTCAAACATTAACTTAAGCTTTCATTCAAAGAACTTTTTGAACCTGCTGCTGGAAAGGTGATTATACCTTACTGACATCCTATAGGAATAACGTCTCAGCTCCTCTGGCCACAAGATCATTGGGTTGATACAGTGGCAACAGTCTCAGTTTGCTCAGCCTGCATCGTTCCAGGATTAGACAAGAGGAACTTTAAATGCAAACAGTGTAAAAACACTTAACCTAGCTCAGAGACAAGTGTGAGGGATGGAAAGCAACTACCCCTACTGCAAAAAAGGCACCGTGATTCAGAATGAAAGTAGCTTAGTCTGAGATTTTTATGCAAGATAAGCAATGGAGAGAACTGACTTTGTCGCTATCATGGTATCAGGTATGCTGGTGGATACAGGCATTGTGCATTAAAAACTTTATCAACTTGCTTTGAAAGCAAAACTTGTCTCGTATGGACATCAAAGAGTTGGACTAAATCTGATGCATTCTGATTAAAAATGAAACAGAATAAACCTATACAAAAACTTGAAATGGGGAAACTTGAAAAAAAACACAATCTGACTAAATATTTCTTTTTTTTTTTCTTGGTTCAGAAAGATGCTCAGTTTGGAGAGAGAGAGAAGAAAATAAATTAAAAATCACTTACATATAAGAAGAAATAGTAATTCGCTTGTTTTTTTCCCCTTTGTGTAAGAGCAGTGGGGTTTTATACATACTATAAATATTATGAGACTATAAGAATCAGAATTATATTTATAGTCCTGGCTGTGTATACACAAGCAATACTTGCCGCATGTCACTTCTAGAAAATATTATTATGTTTAATCACACAAAAAGTACTGCTGATGGAAAAGTCACAAAGAAACAAACCAGTCTTTCCCTTTCCAGGTCTGCTGAAATGAGCCATACTGTTGAGTAGCTTTTGACAGGCATTAGTGAGTACATGCTTTTTTTTGCTGTCCTTTACGGGCTTCCTTTAGCCCACCTCACACAGTGATTTCTGCTAGGATTTCATGGGTGCTGGGTGCGAAGGGCTGAATCCAGCTGCACCTTTGCCCCAGAGAGTTTGTAGAGCTCTGCCAGCAACCTATGTTCAGCCACATAGACCTAAAAAATTGAGTGCATTGATTAGAAAAGTGGTGCCAGCATAGCACTCAAAGACTGTGCCAGTTTGCTGCATACACCTTCCCTCCGACTGGCATTTTTTGGAGCTCCCTCAATGCAGCTCCAAGAAGGGACCAAAACTGTGAATGTTCATTCAGAATTGGATACAGTGATGTGATTACACAACCCAGTGATGTGCCTCCTTCCACAATACCAGTTATTTAGCCCTGATCACCTCTTTTCAGAAATGGTATTACAGAATTTCAGGGCATTCAGAGAACAGTGAAAAGAATGATGAGGAAATGGGGGGAAAAATCACACACCAAGAAAGACAGAAAAGTCTGAGGGTGTTTTTGGAGCTGGAGAAGGTGTAAGTCAGATAAAATAATTCTTATCGATTACAGTGGAATTATAAACTGTTTCAAGTAGGGACTGTTTTTTTGTTCTAAACACCTGTCATTAGGTTTCCTGACAATTTACTCATAATAACAACAAACTAAATACAGAAGGCAGGACAGTATATTCCATTTTCCTGTCTGTAAACACTTTGGAAGATTAATGAGAAATTAACAGAGAACTGTGAATTCAAAAATGTCAAAAGGTGGTAACTCTTAATGTACCTGTAGAAAATGTCGTCACATCATCGTTTTAAAGTCAAGTAGTTAACTAGACTCTAAGACACCTGGATGTTGGTAAGAAGAGTAACAGTTAAGGGTATAGGCGTTACATTATTAAGAGCTTCCAAATGGGAAATTAGACATCGCCTTTTATGGCTAGTTGTCATTTTAATTAGTAAGAACTCCATTTGGACTTATAAAGAGGGGAAGGATATTGGGAAGTGTATCCACCTATTATGGAATTTTTGTACATTCTCCCATGTTAGTACCAAAGAAGTCAAAGTATGCAATAAAATGGACTGTGCATTTGAATCAAATTTGGCGATTTATTCCACTAGCAGGAAGAGACATGGGAGCAATATTCTTGCTCATACCATTTCTTAGGAGAAAACAGTCAATGACACAGGATCTTTCAAACTGTTCAGTAGGAAAACAGACCTAGATGTTACGAAGGATGTATAAATGCTAATTAGTATACATCTTAAAATATTTTAACATTAAACCCATATAATTTCCTTCACTGGAGGTGTTTCAAGATCAATAATTATAATTTCTAGACAATCAGAATGTTACTGGTAAATGTCTTATTTCTTAAAATGTATGTAATTTAATATTCCACATGTACATACCTACTGTCCAAAGTTGACCTTTATGGTCATATAAATTCCATTGAGATCTCATAATTTCTTCTTGATTGGTATTTGGTTCGTTAAGGAAGTAGTGAGTCTATCTTCTGCCCTAGATGTGTGTTTTCTTTTTCCTCTTTTTTTTTTTTTTTAAATGTGTATCTTTATTGGTCTGCCAAGCTTTTATAATTGTTTTGTGTCTACTAAAATAGCAAGGAAAATGTCCATGGCAATTAATTATTTATGGAACATAAAACCAGATATTAAACCTAAAATACTTGTATTCTTTTCACATGGGTCTTTCATTACCTTAGCCTCTCTGAATTATTGTGGGGTTTTGTGCCATTGAAAATAAAAAGTATAGTTGCAACTTGAGCTGACTATTGGACTCTGTATGCTATAGCCAGAATACAGAAAAGAATCTGTCTCTGTGGATGCCTTAATTTATTTTTCATAGGACTGAAGTAAGTAGTGATGAAAATGTACTCTTCTTTCTTCCTTTTTTTACTTGAATGGATCACTTTTAATAAGAATTCAACTTTAGAGAGTAGGAAAACAATGCATTAGGGTTTCCAATAGGAATATTTAATATTTTTTAAGAATAAGAACTACGAGTATTCAAATTTTTACCTTCCAATTTAGGATTTCTGTATATTTTAATTATAAATTGTTGATATATGTGCTATCTTTAAAGTGCATTGGCATTTTATTAGAATTACAGTGCTGGGCTGTCTTTAATCTTTTTACTGTGCAAGATTTTTGACAGATTCTGGCAATAGAGACAAAAAAATCCCAACCTAGTAACAAACATAGAGACATGAAAGGATTTTTTAAGGATTTTCTTGGTTTAACCCCAGCCAGCAACTAAGTACCATGCAACCACACTTTCACTTCCCCCCAAGACCCAGGGGGATGGGGGAGAGAATCGGGGGAAAAAAAGTAAAACTTGTGGGTTGATATAAAGACAGTTTAGCAGGACAGAAAAGGAAGAAAATAATAATGATAATAAGAAGAACAATAATAAAATGACAATAATAATAATAATAATAAAAGGATTGAAATACACAAAACAAGTGATGCACAATGCAATTGTTCACCACTTGCCAACTGATGCCCAGTTAGTTCCCGAGCAGCGATCCCCCGTACCGGCCAACTCCCCCAGTTTTTACACTGGGCATGACATCCCATGGTATGGAATACCCCATTGGCCACTTTGGGTCTCCTGTTCCGGCTGTCTCCCCTCCCAGCTTTCCTGTGCCCCTCCAGCCTTCTTGCTGGCTGGGCAGGAGAAGCTGAAAAGTCCTTGACTGAGTCTGAACATGACTGAGCAACAACTGAAAACACCAGGGTATTATCCACATTCTTCTCATAGTCAACCCAAAATACAGTGCTGTACCAGCTACTAGGAAGACCGTTAACTCTATCCCAGTTGAAACGAGGACAGGATCCATGCAATCCTTTTTCTTCAAAGACTTGCTCGAACTAGTTTCGTACGTCATGAAAAAAGCAATGACCAAGTAGAAAGTGATTCTAGGATCAGCAGGAAAAAAACACACAGCCTACAATATGATAGCGCACACTAGGCTCTAAAATTCCTAGGTCTGCAACCCAGGACAAATGTTAGCAGTGATAACACTTTTCAGTATTTTTAAACACATGGAAACATTTATTTACTAGGCATATTTAAAAATATGTGAATAATGGGAAAACTCTTGGGAAAGGAAGAGTAAGTGACCTCTAACTGAAATTATGGTAAGTTGCCATTTGCTTTACTCTCCCCCAGGCCAGTGAGGAATTAAAGAGAAAAACAAGTAGGTGGCATTTCTGTTTGTGCTAAACAGATAGGTTAAATGTGCTTTTGAAGACCATTATTCTAGTATGCAATCATAAGCAATACCTCCACACCAATTTATCCTATTGATTACGTTAGAATCATAAATCATCTCACTCTGTGGATGGCCTGGGGCATTCATTTTATTACGCTGTAACTAGGTCAGATTAAAAAGAATTGCTAGTTCAGTAATAATCCATAAAATCAAGCTAAAATGGCACAACAGGCACAGCTGTCTGCGAGTAATCAGTAAGTATTCTTTACCTACTCTTAAAACTATGAACTACTTTTGATCAGCCATTCTGTAGGAACGTGTATTTAACACAACTCCCTAAAAACATACTGTTATGTTCAGTCAGCACAGTATTACCAGCCTAAATTGTCACATCTTCTTTTGTATGTCTTGGAGTCATTCCTTAAGTCACATTCTTAAATGGAAGTCATTAAGCATGCCAAACAACCAAACGTGTGTGCCTGTGTGCTAGTGATAATGATTAAACATTAACCTCTTTTCCTTGTGTATCACCAAAGGGAAAACAAAATCAAAAGAAAAGATATATTCTTCAGCAGTCTTCTTTCTCTCTCTTTCCGCAGAGAGAGGCACAACTCTGACAAATTCTGTAGCAGAACTGCAGCTGGGCACAAGCAGCAGAAGGGGGAATTTTGTTTATGAATCAAAATCTTTTCCATAAGTATTCCGATGAACACCTGTAGTAATGAATTCTCTGCAAAAACCCAAGCAGAATGCTCAGGAAAACGGAGGTCATAGGTTTTTTTTTTTTGTTAAAAGTAGGACTCTCCCCAGCATCATTGTTTCATAGTCCCAGTCTAGTCCATTGCTCAAAAGGAACATGGCAGACAAGAATATTCATCTTTTCTTGCCTTCAACTCCTAGACTGTCTTTGTATCTTTACATTTATCATCTCAAAACCCCATAGTCTGAGGGCAGTATATGTTCTCTTTCAATACCTCATATGAAGACAATAGTTATAAAATTTCCATTCTCCTGGGGATGCAATAAGCTTTTTTCAGTGCTGTTTTTCAGACATATTATTATCACTATGCATTCCTCAGGAAGTTTGCTTTTTAAAATAAGGAAAGAGTAGGAGCTTTACTTTTTGAATTGCCTCCAGTACTTCCTGGAAAATTTACTATTCTGATATCAACCCTAGCCCATCAAATCACCTAAACATTTGTTCAATGCATAGGACATAACCATTCAAGACAAACCTATTCTATGCTCACAGAAAAATGTCAACAGTTAAAAATAATCCTGCAGGTTTTAACTGTGATGTCATTTTATTTTATTATGTTATTTCAGCCTTAATTACTTGATGTGCAAAAGATTTATATCCTTTCAAAGAAACTCCTTGCTACATCAAAACCTAGAGAGCTTATTGCTGTTTATTATTCACCAGTTTCTCCATTGAATATCACTGATAGACCATGTCAGTGTCTCGTGATGAGGAAAAAAAACAACACAAAACCACAGGCTTTTCTTCCATCTTTCCAGCTGTGTCTGTCGTTAACACAGATATACTAATGATAGACAGTTGAGATTTCATTATAGACTGCTTCAGGTATGATTAGCATTTTCCATTGTGAGTTTTGTATTGTATGGGTGTAGGTTTTAAAGGACAGTAAGAAAACTACGCAGTGTCATACTGAGTTTCAAGGCATGTGCAAAGGTAGAAACTCACTTAATAAGATACCGTCATGTAGAAACTTTGGCATTCTGTATTATACAGAAACTGGCATATGAGACCACTTTCTGAGAAGTGCCATTCCTAAGAATAACGACAGCACGGTTGAACCTAGTGTTAACGCTTATAGTGGCATTTGCAAGAAAAAGCAAAGATGAATAATCACTTAAAGGTAATAGTAATTGACGGCTTTTATGATTGCAAATGAATTTACTTTATTATCTGTATACAAAGACTTGAAAAAACTGATTTGACAAAGAAACAAATGTTAATGTAAAGTACCCCTCCATAAGTTTCCTTTGGTATTTTTCAGTTCCTGTCTTAGACTTCAGTCAGTTTGGGTTTTCATACAAATGTGATGAACATTTTGATGTTGTATTAATTCATAAAGGACAAAAAAAATGTGTCCATGTCACAACACCATGTAAGTTCAGTTTCTTTTTGCCTTTCTCCTCACTCCATTCTTACAATGACAAATAATTAGAATGTTTTAAATGAGAGTATGACATACATAACTGCCAGGAATCACAGTAATTTTACTTGTGTATACTCATGTATTAGCACCATGGCTAACTGTGGTATTTGTATCGCTTGTTTTTCTGGACAAAATATATTTTTCTGGTCAATTTGTCTCCAGAAATATCCTTTTTTAAAATAAGTAAACAACACCTTCAGTGTCTGGATTTCTTGAAATACAGAAGTCTTTTTTCAGCCTTTTTTGTTGTGAATTATGTTACTACAGTGAGGGAGTCTGAGTACTACTGTGATAAATAAAAGAGCCAGAGAAGAAGCACAAGCCTGAAATCCTTGCCTCACACCCCCTAGCTGCTGCTTTACTCCCTGACCTATTTGGGTTACTCAAAATACGCCCTCCAAGACAATATCTGGGCATGGTCTAAGGATGGTGCACTCCAAATCTGCTACTGATAGAATTGTAGCAACTGTGTTTTGTTCCCTCTCCCAAGTCCTCAAAAACTTATCCCAGCAATCTGTGCATCTTCAGAAGCCTCCTCATATTCTCACACTAAACCCTTGTTTCATCCATTAGAAAACAATGAATTAGAGTACAGCCTTCACATTATCTTGCACTCCTTGAACTGAAAAAGACCCGCAAAAAATAATAGTCATATTTCAGCAATAGTATAAGGAGTCAGAGAAGCTGCAGGGCCAAATGGTTTGTAGCACGGCTGCAGCAAGTCTGATCCAAGAGAGGTTATTACTAAGCACTGTGGACATGAACCCCTCCGTGATGTCTGGCCTGAAGGGCATGATTATCTAGAAATCCATGCAAAGCTAGATATCTTAAAGTCATGCACACTGAATATTATTCTTAAAACATTTTCCGGTAAGAAACAAATAAATGACAGGTTTTAAAAAAGACAGTTGTAATGGTTAACGTAAAACATGGAAAATTAGTGTTCCAGTATGGCCGGATAGGATAAAGCCTCGTTGCTGGCTTTAGTTTCTTTTGGACCCCTTTCTGTGCAGCAAAGCCAGAAAGGCTGTTATAATCTACTCACTGTCACCAAAATTACCAGTCTTTTCTAAAGTGATAATAGTAACGTGATAATAACTCTTATTGTAGAGATACAGGAAAGACATTAGAGGAGAGATTACTTTCCAGCATCTGCAACTCTTATTTATCACAAATTTATGAGAAAAGATGCTTGAACTTCAATTAAAAGAATAATACTAAGCCAATCATATAGTAGAATATGTGCTTCTAAGCTTCATTTTCATTCCTTATTTTAAACTTTTCTACATGTGTGACAGCTCCATATTTGAAATGGACACATGGATGGGAATCCCACCATTCTTGCTTTGGTTTGGCTCTTTTCCCTTTAAGCTAGAGCCCTGTACTTGAGACATACATCTGTTGTGTTTGCACAGCACTTAGCAGAAGTAGAACAGTACGTATTTTTTCTTCTAACATTATTATTTTAGAAAGCAGGCCACAGAAGACATGATATTGTAGCTCTTATCTTGGGCCATAAAATCCCACCAAAATACTGGATTCCGCGATTTGGTCAATCATTCTGTGTCAAAGTATTGTTATTTAGTCATAATGATAATCCTAGGCCAGTGATCATGGGGGCCATTCACCCATTTGTTCCCCCAAGACCATGGTTATAGTGTCCACGCCGACTGGGGTTACCTGTGAATGAAGAATATGGAACATCAATGGTGCATTATTTGTCCTAATGCACAGAGTGAGTGGGAACTATGGCACGTTCTGCCGTCGACAAAGGAATCCACCGTCTACTGACAGTCCTGCCATTTGATAAAGACTTCATAGTCAATAGACAAGACCTCCATGTTAGATTAAAACTATTTTCTTCTAGCAGCCTTTAAAAGCCACTTTCCACTGACTGTAGAACTTTATTTAGGGGGACTGGTGCACTAGGCACATGAGATTAGACAAAAAGTTAGATGCCTAGATGAGGTAGACTAGGCCTTAACTCTGTCTTAATCAGGAAGGCCTGGAAAATCCTTGATCTAATTCATGGCTGAATAGCTACTTATATTTATTAATTCTCAAGGGCGGGTTGTTTTTCCATTCATAAGTTGTTTTTCAGAAGACAGCAGTTCTATATTGCATATATACATACAAAATTCCCACATCAATGTCATTTTAAACAGTAAACTAACATGACTGCAAATTAAATCTTAGTACAGTGACAAGAGCATCACAAAAAAAAAAATTAAAAATACAGAAAATGCTTTTAAATTTATGCTTTGAAACCTGCTAAAACCAAGTTTCATTGCATTTGTTGTCTATTGGGAGATTTGAATATAATCTTCCCAAATGTGCCAGTTATTAGATCATGGTTTTCAGACTATGATTTATTCCTTATTTGATTTAGAGGAGCACATTCGTATAGTTTGCACAAATGAATCTAATACACATATATAAAAGGAAATACACAATGGCTAGTTCTAAAGTTATGACTGTTACTGTTTGCTGCTGTTCCAAAAGAGTTGATGTGCTTTTTGTTATGTTATGTCTTCCTCAGTTCCAGATAACATGTCTCTACAGTATGATGCTTGCGTAGGTGCCCTTGGTTGTGGCTGCTAAAGAAGCAGCAGGCAAAAGATTTCTCTGCAAAACCCTCAGGTGTCTATTGATCATGGTGTTGAGGTGTAGTGATCTCTAAGGAGTAGTCTGACCAACAGATTAAGGGTAAGAATAGGACAAGTGTCCTCTACAAAAGAAAATTATAAGTCCTCAGCATTAGGGAGCACATCAACTCTTTCTTTGTGTTTATTTACTATTTAAAGCATCTTACCAAATGCTACATTTTTTTAGGTGGAATGACTTCTCAGGGGAGAGGTAGCTTGAACATTTGTTTTTCCCTGGCTGTTACATACACGTTTGCAGAAACTTTCTGAATGGAGGGATGGATGGCATGTTCTTTATCACAGCACGTGGGCATGATCCTTAGGGGAAGCATCAGGGCACGTGATGGGAGACACAGCAAGCAGACAACCTGTAGCTAAACTAGAGACCTGATTCTTGAAAACAACAAGGAGCATGTAGACAGCAAAGCCTCTTAGGTGAGAGAAATAAAGACGCTTTCCTAGGGACAGAGACAGAAGCGCGCAGAGTTGGTTACAACTCTGGAAGCCATAAAAAAATTCCAAGAATGATACATTTTCAGACCTTGGTTTGAATCTTTCTTACATGGCTTATCTGAACAGTTGTCTACTTCTGTTCTATTAAAGTGTGGAAGCTGGTTTGGGTTTTTTGGGGGGGGGATTTTTTGGGTTTGGTTTATTTTTTTTGTATGTGTAAAACTAAAAGCAGTTAAATTTTTAGCAAAATGGGTTAACAGAGTTACAAAATGAGGAAACGTTACAAAACATGCTATCAAGACAATGCTTCACTTTCAAGGCATTCCTTGCTGCTACATAGAAATTTCTCCTGTGTTGTAGTTCTTGTTTGTTCATGTTGGGGAAATGACCCCATTTCATTCTGTGCCACCCTGCGTGCTCTTCCTCAGAACTGACTTCCTTGGCTGCTGTCTTCCACTTTCACCCTGAGATCATTAAATAACTCCAACATGCAAGTGAAACCTTCAAATAGTTTCTTCCAAATAAGTGAGTTTTCTCTTTAGTTAAAGTGAGAGATACTATTGTACCTTAGTTCAGATGCAACTTTCCAGATATGTGGAGGACTCCTTGTATTATATGTTCGTTATTACTGCATTATGGTACTTTTGATATCTGGACCACGTTATTGTACAGTGCAAATGCTGTAAGGTGGTATTTTTTTTTTTTTCTTCACTAATAATCACAGGATTTTGGCCTGAAATTCAGGCTTGTGTTCTGATTTTTGGTTAACCTTTCTTGCTAATGCATTATCTTTCTAGTTCATAACAATTGTTTAGAAATCATCCATCAAAGAAAATGTTAACCATAGAATCATCTTAATATCTCCATTCTTGACAGCTTATCACAACTTTTCACTGAGCCAAATGTGATACGTTAAATCAGTAGATGAAATGCAATGAGTAACAAGGTGGTTAGAGTAACAACGTACCACTCACTGTTAGGTCTAGGGGATCAACTGCACCTCTCCGTAAGTGTTCTACTGAGCACAGCAAAAGTGCATAATACAAACCTGACTCTGCCCAAAGAAGGAAAGTTGGATACTGTGAACATGTGAGGTGCTAAAGAAAGACCTCTTGGACAGGAGGAGACAGTCTGTTTACGGCAGGAATCTGTCTGGACCCTAATTAAGCTGTCTCTGAGGTCGTGGGGTGGTGGGGAGGAGAGGGAAAGAGAGACTGAGAGGGAGAGGTGGCTTCAGAATTTGAGTCTCTACTGGTGTCTTAAATACGTACCTTGAGAGGCTCCTCCTTTTGCCTTCGTTGACTGCAGACAGAGCCCAGACGGCTAGCTCAGACTTGAAGCCTAAAGTTTAAACAGTTGATTATAGGTAAGCTACTAAAGAAATACAGCCATTTCTGGGTGATACATAACCAGTTTCACTCTGCAAAGAGTAAATAAATATTTGTAAATGTCCACAAATGTGCTGCCAACAGTGAAACTATTCCAAACCACAGGAATGTTGAAGGCATCTTTATCCTCCCTCCTGGAACACTGAGAAACCTCATTACAGATTATATGATCTCTTCTTCAAAGCTTTGAGCCTCACCCCTTTTCTTCAAAATGGAAACAAAACACTTATTGTTTAAGACAGCTGAAAAATCTAAGTCTGTGTGAGCTGAGATTTTTTTTGGCTAAGTTAAAAAATATATAGTGTTGTTATGTGATGCAGGGAAAAGCCTGCGTGAAAAAAATGAATTTAAAAAAAAAAAAAGAAAAATGAGGTCTTAAATAGAAGACATTTTAGTTTTCTTTAGTTATTTAATCATTTCAGCCATACCAAAGAAAAAAAATGTGGTACTTGGAAGGGATCTTGGAAAATATGCCATTACTCTATGTCATGCACCATTTACTTAGGTATAGATCATTAACATTTCTCTGGTTTGTTCTGCTTACATTCAAAGGATTTTCTATTCTAACTACTCAGGCAATTAAGGTCCATAATTGTAAAGTGTCTATTTTTTCTTTACTTAACTTTTTTGTTATAAAAATGGCTACCAGGAGATATATTTCATGTAAGAGATATATTTAGAGACCATCTGTTGTGAAAACATTTTCTGCAGGGAGAATTTATCAATGTCTGACTTTAGCTCCATTTATCTTCTGTTATTTAGTAAAATGATATAATACAGAATTTCAGCTGCAGCCACTTATATTGATCAAAATGTGCATTCCAATAAAGACGAACTCTCTTAATAAGGATTTCAAGATTCTTATATAGTGGTGATTTCTGTCCTTTCCAGAGTAAGATAAATTTGTACCATGAGCAAAACTTAAGGTATTCCACTGTTTTCCCCTGAAGTATGTTTCCCCATATAATTAACCCCCCCCCGCAACCCAGTCGTAACTATATTTCAACTGTACATTTCGGAAGTAGCACAGTATTGTTTCAATTAAATAACTTCCAATATTTCAGAGACAAAAACGGACCTGGGCACTGATATGAATTCTCATATAAAGCTTACCTGGATCCCCTTTCATTTCCAAATCCAGTAACACAGGAAAAAATTCTGCTGTATAATCATCACAATAGATCGGTAATTCATAATGCAGGAATATAATATTCTAAAGCAATTTTTCCTTTACTAAGGTGAATTGCAGGAGAGAATTTTGACCTTATATAGCATCATATTTTCTCTATGAATACTTCTTTATATATAGCAATAGCCATAGCAATAATAATAACAGCCTTGTGTAAAAGCGTAGTAAAATATCTATAGACAAATGAAACAGTTCTTCTCTCAAAAGGCCTGTAAATCTGAGAGAATCATAGTAAAGAAAGGTACGAATAATGTGTGATAGAAAGACTTGGTTTAGAAACAAGTGATAATTTCTTCTCTGTAGATTTATACCCTGTTCACTTGAATAATGTGTTTTCATGTACTGTTCAGATCTTTACTGAACTTTACATCCTATAAGTGCTTGCCTCTCTTATCTAGTGAACAGAGAGAAGCAGGTAATGTTGCAGACCTCCGGAGGAAGATGCTATCTATCAGAATTTAGATATCTGGCATTGGACTGAATTCCTAATTCACCTGCCTCTGACTGACCTGTCACATTGTCAGGACTGGTTCACTGAACAATGAAACACTTGGTTCATTTAAAATAACCTCACCTGGAGAGAATTTTGGTTTTTTAGAGAATAAAAGATAAGACAGCCTCACATTACAAATGTAACTGACAACATTTTTTTGAGATGAAAAAAGTGTTATTAATTTTATTTTTAAATGAAGAATAGGGGAAGTAATGGATATACACATAACTTCAAAAGAAATCAGACACTCCTGAGTTGTTTTCAGGGCTGTAGCCCAGACAACAGTTTCCCTGAGTTTAATTAGGTGGTTCTACATGCATTACTGTTCTCTGAAATTTATTTGGGTCTTCTACCTCTTTCTTTGTTTATTTTAGGACTACCTGGGATTATTCTTCTTCCAACATGCTTATTCCAGTAATAATCTATTTTAACGTTGTTTGCAAAAAATATATTTTAGGGTAGGCCAATCTAAGAAAGGCGTGAGGAAAAAGACACAAGAATTGAAAAGATCCTCCAAATCAAGACGAGAAAAAGATCACCACAGAAGCTGAACTCAAAACTTGTATGTATGGGGTAAGTATCAGAGAATAAAATGTACTCCTCGCTGCTGTGCAGTATGAATTTCTAATAAAATGCTTAGCCCCACCTCCAACCTGTGTGGGTTTTTTTTCACTGTTACTGCTGCTTTTTTTTCTTTTTTTAATTGAAGTGTTTGGTAACTAAAGGGGAAAACAAGAACATAGAATTGCTTTTAAACTATCTGTTATTTTATACTTCTCAGTCATGTCATCTGGTATTCATCTCTTCTTTCAACTTAGTGGCCAAGCTTTCAGCTGCTGTAAATTGCACAATACTAATAAAATGAAAGGCACTACACTGATTTTAATCAACTGTTCATCTGGTTTCAGAGTTCTGTTATATTTAATATAACCTTGGAGTAACACAGTAGAATAACTGAAGTTTTTTGCTGTCTTTCTCTGAATTTTGTTCTTGTTTTTCTTACATCAAGGAGAAGCTATCCTTCTGACACAATATTTTCAGTATTTAATTTATTCATTTCATAATATTCTACCATTTGCTTTCTTTTATTGACAGCCAGTGGGCATTGAACAGATGTTTCCCCTGAGCTTTTTAAAATTATACTTATTTGTTATTTTATTTTTTCTAGGATGGCTACACTTAATTTAGAATCTGCCAGTTTGTGCAAGCTCAAATTGTTCCTTCTATTGTACATTAGCTTTCATTGCTCTACAGTGATTTTAATTTGCTTTCATTGCCCAGCTACCATCTATTATCTCAACTTCTGAAGCTCCTCATAACCTTCTGAAGACTGAAAACAGTGTTGTCATCCAAATATTTAACTTCACGCTCTGGATTTCTGCTTAAAAAATATGTATTATGTTAATACCAACCAACTTGGAGCTTTTGTAGGTCTACTTCTAACCTAAATCCACATTAAGTATTAACTCTTTTTTTTCCTTTTCACTGCTTTTTGTTTCATTTGAATTGTTTCAACTCAGTGACAGGATGTACCATTCGCCCGTTCTGCTTTTTACTCTTAACATGCATAGATCAGTAACTTAAAAGCTTTTATTGCAAGTACACATCAGATATCCTGCAATTATTTTGTTGATCACTTGTCCTTTTAGCACTTTAAAGTGCATTATATTATATGCCTTACATACTTCAATTCAGAGGTGAAGGGTTGTGAATCACAGACTCATTTATTTGCGTGAAGTAGATTCTTGACTGGATAACGACTTTTGTGAAAGTCTAACATGAATAGGCTCATATAATAGTTCCAAGTCAAAAGTTAGTGCTTAACATAGATTCATCTCACACTAGGCATTTAGCGGCTGTGAATTCCATTTTGGGAGTAAGATGCCTAAAACAGAGGAAAAGAAACACATAGTGATTCTGAATCATATCACAGCTAAATCCTTTTGTAGATTTGAACCCTGAATTTTCCATCTGTACATTCCTCTGTAAAATGGAAACTGCAAATATATGAACGTTACAGCTTGTGAAGTGCCCAGTTCCATGTTAATGTGGTCCTGTAGAAGAAGACCAGAGGAGAGGAAGCAGGATAAACAGAGATGTAGAAAGAACAGTAAATGAAGAAAGAAGACAGTTTGTATAGCCTAAGGAAAAAAAAAAAAAAGATACATTCAATACATAAGAATTAGCAGGAGGGAAATAACTAATCATCCACAGCTGTGATGGTATGAATTTAAATTTCAGCAGGAAAAAAATGTTTAGTAAATGGGAGAATGGTAGTACCTTTTAGGAGGTAGATTGCTTGGTGTGGTAGTAGAATTTCCAGCAGTAGAAGTCTTTAAAAATAGGTTTCATAAATAGTTCTCAAAAGTGATCCTGAAAGAATACTGGGCATGCAGTTAACTGTGTATTTTTTAATCTTCAGAACCTGAGCTATGCTTCTTCATTTTCCTTGCTTGAGGAAGGAGGGTGTTCCGATCAATTCCACAATCCAAGTCCTTGCAAATTTGAACTTGCCATTTGCAAAAAGCCTTCCTTGTCTCTTATAGCTGAGGAAATAATCACAAGAAGATGAAAGGGAGATACATTCATATTGTCCTCTCTGTTTGTTTTTTTTTTTTAAATATGTTATTACTTCTTTTATTCTTTTCCCTGCGGTTTGCATGCATTTCTATTGTGGTTTCCCCCATTTCACTCAGCTTAGGTTTTTAGTTTAGTTCAGTTCAGTTTAGTTTATTTTTTTTGCCCGAGTGTCAACTTTGCTGAGAGGTGAAGAAATCTGTGTAGGGACATCTTGATGTGCCTATGATACTTTGTGTTGACTAAGCAAATCTATGTTGACTTGAGAAGCAAACATCCAGGCTGCACATTGTACTTGCTATATTATTACGAAATCATTGACCATTTGCAAGTAAGTGCTCTAGTTTGTATGCTGCATATGCATAGCAGACAAGGAATTAGTACTTTTTAATTTTTATGTTTAACTAACCAGAATTTAGGATGGTGCCTTCACTTACAAGAGGAGAATTCAGGAACGAAGAGTTCCACTCAGCTCAGGTGAGTTACGTTTGAGCTACTTGCAGGTATTTTGAAGAATGTCCCGATTCTTCATAAATGTTTAACTAGCTGAGACGTTAGTCTTCATTGCACCCTTTAGTTACTAACCTCGTAAGAAAAAGTAAAAGAATGTATTTTGGATTTAAAGAATTATTGTACATATAGGAGAAAAATCTCTGGAAAATACACATACAGAGAACACAAAGGCCAAACAAACAAAGTAACACCTCATTATCTGTTTTTTGCTTATATACTCTGTATTTGTTTCCCAATTTAAGGCCTGTTGTATTTGAGGTGTCAAGATTACTTCTAATGAAATACTTTGACATCTGAACAAGAGCCACTCCAATGCCTATAATCTAGGCATCTGGTCGTGTATTGTATTCCATACTATGTGCTAAATTCAGATGTCTGCCTAATCAACTTAGACAGCCTGTATAATCTTTACAAATATATGTACCTTTAGTTGGTTATTTAAACTTCGAGAAGGCTGAATTGCCTTCTTATCCCTTTCCTTTGACTATTAAGACCTCATCTGAAGCACCTTGGAGAAAATGGTTCCAAGCTGTGTCCAGGGAGGTTCAGACTGGACTTGAGGAAGCATTTCTTTACCAAGAGGGTGGTTGAACACTGGAACAGGCTTCCTAGAGAGGTGGTCGATGCCCCAAGCCTGTCAGTGTTTGAGACATTTGGACAATGCCCATAGTAATGTGTTTTAACTTTTGGTCAACCCTGAATTGGTCAGGCAGTTGGACTAGATGAGCATTGTAGGTCTCTTCCAACTGAAACATTTTATTCTACTCCATCTATTCTAATCTTTCTATAAATGTTTTGATAGCCTTAAAAAGCTCAGTTCGGTTCTGTTAAAACACTGTAGGATCACTTATCAAGCACTATAATATCAGCCAAATCATGTACCATGGAAAATCACTGTTCACTTGGAAAATTTCAGTCATTTGATTCCTAATTTATTTTGATACTATATTAGAGACAGAATCTGGTTCATTATCTGTATCTGCAGTTCTTTTTAGCACTGATTTTTAATATAGTACAACAGACAAAGCAAAAGTACCCCATGAAACAAACTGGCCATCCTTTCTCCCTTCATCTATTTTAAGAATAATCCAGCCACACTGTTAGACTGGTTTTCTTATCAATAGGGAGGCTGCAGCCAGGCAAGATTCTGGCAAACAGAGCTACTTTTTCCCCTTTTCAACTTGAGTGTGTTATCTCTAGGGGGAAAAAAAGAAAAAAAAGAAGAAGAAGAGAGGCAACAATCAAACAAAGTTGCCTTGTACAGGGAGAAGGTATTATGTTCGGCTTGACCTTGACCTACAACTCTTGACATCAGCTCTGGAAAATGTGTCAGTTTTCTTGCCTGGTTTGTTCAAGTGGTGAAGCCTTACTACTACTGTAAAGGCATACTTTACATACACACACAAACACAAGTGTGCTGATTTCTATGAAGTCAGAGGCAACAAAGCTGTCTTTGTACCTAGCAAATATAATTCTTTCCTCCTTGCATAATTGCTTAGATGTTTTTGTTTGAAATTCTATTCACATTGACACTTCATGTATGTGTGAAACTGGTTTGAATGATGTCTACATTCATTAGCTTTTCCACAGTAACTATTTCCCTTACAAGGTACATGATCTCAGAGCAAAGAAAAGTTAACAATTTAAAACTCTGAGGGTGTCTTTGTTGGGACCAGTATAATTTTTTAATCCACATTCCTTTCACTTACTTAGTTCCTGTAATCCCTGAAGAGAACAGAGTAAAACTTTGTGTTTTAATTAGGATTTTCAGTATTTATGGCCTGGAGCAATGAAAGAAAAAAGAAATTCTAGGGTTGTTGTGGGAAAAAGGAGTGGGCCAAGTTCTTGTGACAGTCATTTACATTTTCTAAGAACAGATGTCAAAAGTGAAAATGGTTTTATGACTCACAGCCCGATATAACTAAAAGTAACCAAGAGGATTTTGCATGAAATACCGGTAAACATCTATCAAAGACAGTGAATTTAGGCAAGGAATGCCACTCTGTGAGAAAGAGAATAGACTGGAACTATAGTAATGATGATAATAATTAAGGTTCAGGAATAAAAATTCCACAAATTAGTATGTTGCTTTTATAAACACAGATGTTATAGATGCATTGCATTGGTACCAAGGGCTGCAGAATTTCACAGGGGCAGTTGAGAAACTGATCTTGTTCCAGGCAACTGAAGCTGGCAAGAAATTAAAACCTGAAATCACTACAAACATGCACAGATTCACTACAGTACTGAAATATTGAAAAAGTAAATCTTTGCCCTCTTTTGCTTTACAATAGATTTTTATCAATGTGTCAACTATAAAGCATTCAGAAACGCCAGAGGAATGAAGCATAATTATCCACGTTGTGCATAATTATGCAGCTTCCTACTCTGTCCTTGTCGGTACCTGATCTTTTTGTTTCTTGATGAATGCTTGACAGTCACTGGAGGCCAAACTGTGTAAGGGGATCCGGATAACCACTATTGGTTATGTCTCAGTGAACATCATGCAAATCTGGTATAGCTCTATGGTAGTTTAACAGAACTAACCCATTTCTAGCAAAAACACCATCACAATTGGTTCTCTTTTTAGTGAAACTTTGTGCACTAAAAATGTTCACAAAAAAACCCCAACAAACCAATTTAATAAAAATGAAGCTGCAAAAAGTAAGTATTCAAAGAAGAGGAGGAAAAAAAGAACCTTGAAAAAGCAGCAGAACTGTATCAAAGTTCTAAAGAAATAAACTTGTTATTAAAAAAAAGTTCATCATCAACGCCCCCAGAATGAAGTCATGTTCTTTTCTGAGGGAATGAGAGAAAAAGGAAAGGGTTGGTTTAATGGAGAAGTTATGACAACTCTTTTTGTTGGGTTTTTTTTTAATAAATTTACTTGAGTAAATAAAGAAGTAAAACAATCTGAAATGCCCCAGTAAGAAGGAAGAAGAAAAAGGGGGAAAAAAAGAAAAGAAGGACGATAAACATTTTGCAAATGGATTTTTGTTTAGTAGTTCTGTTCCAGGCTCTATTTGTTAGGTGTTCTAGACCCTCTGTAAGAATGTGGGAAGGTTACTGTAGAAAACATGTGAGAGGAGAATAAAAATTTAAAGGCACCAGTGAAAGGAAGCAACTAAGCACCTACCTACCTTTGTTTTTTGATGTTTATTAGATACTTAACTGCTAACCATGTCTTTGAAAACTCACACTACAGTTTAATAAAAAAGACTATTAAAAAAGCAAATATAATTAACAGTTAGAAAGGGAAAAAAAAACCCACAAAAATAAAAATAATAAAAGCATTGCTACCTGGGTCAGCTATACGTGTAGATTAACAGTTCAATATTATATGAAGAGTACATTCTTCCTTAGTAGAAAAGCAAGCATCTCACTCAAGATAGTCATGATTAGGTGGTTGGCTGACTGTTTATGTAATTTAAGTGGAGATGAAATTTAACAAAAGACATGAAGAAGGATTGTCTTCTGAAGCTGCTTTTTAATGTTGTAATGGTTTAAAACTAAGGAATAGTTTAAGCTGAGATAAGTGCGAATCAATCCTAATGTATGCTCCACTAGAAAAAGAGATTGGAGAAATAAAAATCATTTTGCTATACTGTAGTTGATAGATACTGAGGATTTATTTCAAATAGGCATTTATTCCAACCCTTTTTCATTTCTTGAAGTATAGACAAAAATTTCATTTCCCATAATCCATTCAGAAAAATGCCAATTTAGCAAAACCAAACGTGAGCTTAGAGGCAAAAAGGAAATGTAACAGGGAAAAGTATCCATAGAAATACTAACAGATCCAAAACTAACAGATTCAAAACTGAATTTTAAATGTCTCTGCCTCACTTTTCACACAAATATCTTAGTATTTGTAGGCTTCTCAGTACCCATGATCTCAACCTCTCATAAATCTTTAAAATTACTCAATATTTGCACATATGTGGAAAAAAATCCAAACCCAAACCCAACAACAACCACCAACCAACCAACCAACCAACCAACCAACCAAAAAAGTCTCTGTCTTCTGCTGGGTAAGTCTAACATTGAATACTATTTATTTCAGAATGGCAGTTTCTGAAATCTTTATTAGCACATAAAGAAACTTGCAGAGTGTCAATGTAAAGTTTGCCTTATTTATGACTCTTGACTCCCTTTTGTTTATAAGAATGGCCAGCAAAACATGAGAGTATAACATTAATTTTGTCCTTCCACTGTTCATCATTAACTGAACCCAAGTGAGATTTGGCAATTGTTCTTCAGATCTTAAAATTCATGGAAGAAATTTTTGGAAGACATCCTGAGAAGTATGAGTTGAATCAGTAAGAGTGTAACAGAGAAAAACATTTGTTTTCTAATACATTCTTGCATCTGGGACAAGTCAAGCACAAGGCAAAGGAAGGCAACAGTCTCTTTCAGTATCTAACAGATAAGTGAGAGAGAATTGCTGACTCCCACAGAGAACAAGATTCCCACAAAATTGCTGGAATACAATAAGACAAAGCATAAAACTTCCTGAAAATTTTCACTGCATGTATGCATCACTGCTTTCCATACAGATGCCTGTGTGCACACACATGAGTGTGCACACATACACAGATGCTCACGCGCTGACATGTTCCTCGTTTGCTAGAAAACCACAGCCATGAAATGTAGCATGGCTGGTTTTATCATTCAAGTATGCAGACACATCTTTTTTAAAATAAAAAGATTTTGCAATCTAAATTCCTGCTAATCATCATTCTTACTTATGGAAATAGGGATAAAAAGGAGAAGTACTAAAAGAAAGTGGAAATCTTACTCTGTCAAAAAGTCATGAAGACAGTCAAATTTCCTGCTCTTAGATTTCTTCATCTTCTCTCAAATTTTGGTCAGATGAGATACATTTAACAGAAGCATATTTTTTTCCTGTGGAAATCAGTATCAGCTCTCTTCTCACTGATTGCTAGAAAAACAGTCACATAAGTTCTTTATGTTTTATTAATAATTTCAGTTCAAGGCACAGTATGTCACTATAAAATAATGCAAATTAATTTTGGACATTAAATTATCATAAATGGTCAAAAAAAAATTGCAAAATGGGTTTTCATTGGGACAAGGAAAGCTGAAAAGTGTAATTAAAGCATTCGATCTAGCCTCTACAGGGATGAAAGGATCAAAACGAGCAGCTGTTCCATACTATTCTTCATCCTATCAGAAAAATGTTGATAACAAATGAATTATGCTCTTTATTATGTTGAATTTTTTTGCTGTGTGCATATATGCATAAATCTGAACTTATATGAACAGTCTGACTGAAATGAATGAGACATCTTGCATTAGACCATCAGAATTTTTCACTGAGTATCTATTTTGAATCATTTAAATATAGACTTAAGCCACACAGTTCAAATTAAAAATACATTTGGAAAAAAACCTTGATATCTGGGTGTGTTGAGATTCATTATACCAGTTTCACCAACTATAAAGAAGAAACTTTAGTCAGATTTACCTAAGCTTAAATACTCGTCTAAGAGGAGGGGAATATGAAAATTCTTTTACTAGTATCTACTTTAGAATCACAGACTCACAGAATGGTTTGGGTTGGAAGGGACCTTCAAAGATCATGGAGTCCAACTCCCCCTGCCACGGGCAGGGACACCTTCCACGAGACCAGGTTGCTCCAAGCCCCATCCAGCCTGGCCTTGGATACTGCCAGGGATGGGGCATCCACAGCCTCGCTGGGCAGCCTGCCCCAGTGCCTCACCGCCCTCACAGGGAAGAACTTCTTCCTTATATCTACTCTAAATCTGCCCTCTTTCAGTTTAAAGCCATTGCCCCTTGTCCTACCTCTACATGCCCTTGTAAAAAGTCCCTCCCCGGCTTTCCTGTAGGCCCCCTTTAGGTACCCAAAGGCTGCTATAAGGTCTCCCTGGAGCCTTCTCTTCTCCAGGCTGAACAACCCCAACTCTCTCAGCCTGACTTCACGGGAGAGGGGCTCCAGCCCCCTGATCATCTTCGTGGCCTCCTCTGGACTCGCTCCAACAGGTCCGTGTCCTTCTTGTACTGGGGGCCCCAGAGCTGGACGCAGTATTCAGGTGAGATCTCACAAGAACGGAGCAGGGAAAAGAGTACATGGTAGAAATTTCAAACTCATTCACAGACTATAATTCACTACCCATCATGCACCTCCATATCCTCCACCTGATGATAACCTGCTAATAGTCATGCTGCTTTTGTTGTCTGCTGAATCCCTGTGAAAATGTTTATCTATCTTTGACACCTTGATTGGAAGGCAATCATAAACACACGCTAAACTACCTTGATGAATAAAGTCAGAGGGAGTACGTACTGGGAAATTTTTTATAGATCAGATTTTCATTTATCTCTTTACTTTTGACATTTAATCCTATTTTGAAATAGCTGCTATATGAAATTTGCTGTATTTTATAAGTGCAGTAAAGGTAGTTGCATAATTTATCAGAGAGTGATGATAGAAAATGTAAATCTACTCCTTTTATGCACGGTGTACACAATATTTTCCTGAGGTTATATTAGGGAAAGCACACATTTAAATGGTATATGGCAGGATGAAAATTACCAGTCTTTAAGAGCACCAGTTGCATAATAAATAGATGGTCTGTGTTATTTTAGTAGTAAATAACATGAAAACAATGTATAAACAGCTTTTGTTGCTGTTGTTGCTCATAAACAGGTCATCTATAAAGCAAAATAAGAAAAAAAAAGATGATGGCACTATGTTTTCTTGAGACCCAAAAAATCTGATAAAAGTTCATCCTGTATTTTCATATTGTACCATTTTACATAATCCATTAAAGAAAAGGCAGCATATAGTCCGATTCCTTACCTTGCTATGAAGTTGTTTCTCTGGTAACCTCACCAATAGTTCGGTATTTTCGGTGTGCAGACCTCATAAAGAAAAGGTTCCTGGCACTTTTAGGCAGTTGTTCTTACGCATTTTCTGAGAGTGCCTTTGATAGCTAAAAATTGTGTAATAGATTGATTATATTTTTACCTTTCAATGCTGTTAATTCAATTACTTTCTCTCACAACTCTGTTTCTCAATGAGATGTCATTATAAAATATCATACTTTGCAGAAATGGATTACAAGTACTACCTAATATTACGTGTAGTGTTCAAAATTGAAATTTATTGTTAACTATATGAAATTAAAAAAAATCTCTGTGCTTCAGTTGTGTTTCTTTAATGTGGAAGTGAAAATACACTTTTTAAAGTTCTCATAAGTTACACTGATAGAAATTCCTATTTAAATACATTGTAGATATGCACTGTATCTGTAGCAATGTTTTTTCTTATATGCCTACACACAAGAATTTAGAAATCCAAATAGTGAATATGAGGAATTTAATACCTCAGACCAATACGAGTATCAAGATACCTGTAAAAAAATTGTTGGAATTATTAATAACAGTGTTATTAACGAATTGGCTTGTACTGTTGAATTTTGGTTTAGCTATCACACAAAAATAGGAAAAAACATGTTTAAGAAATGTTATACATCACAGACTGAAAAATAAAATAAATGATACAAAATCCTACTGTCGGAGGCATGAATTTACTTAGGCATGAGAAATAATTGCTAGGAGAAGGACAGTGCATTCAGACAACTGAATGAAGAAAGATTTCTAATCATATTGGTTGATTGCTTCACAAAGATCAGGACATAAATGGATTCATCAACAAATCTCAGAATCACAGCTGTCCCATTCCTAGCCCTAGTAGGAAATGTAGCCAAGCTGTGAAAGTCGTCACAGTAAAAGGATGAAAAATAAGAAGAGATCAAGATCAAGACTAGAATTGTCAGTGCGCATTAGGTCCCAGAACACAAGATTTACAGAGAATTACAAATTTCCATAGTGGATATGAGGTACAGGAGACCTAAGTTCTCAGCTCAACTGTGGTTTATGGTTTCCCTTAGTTAGACCAGGAGGAATCCAGTCTACTAAGGGGCACATTAACAATACATAAATCTTTATCTTCTTTCTTGGCTATCGGGAAGCTGTGGAAATAAAAAAGTTTTTGGCCACTGCCACCACCAAATACCTTTTTATTTTTCAGTAGATAGTTTGCTCGAACAGTAGGAAAGGAAATTGCACATCTCCTCGAACTTTTCCTTTCTGTTTATTAAGCTATTACACTTATGAGACACTTCGGAATGAACTCTTGAGAGGGAGAGAGGAACTGTTTTCTGTCTGGAAAAGTCAATGCCTGCATATATTTAGATAGTGACCATAGAACTACAAGAAAGGGAAATGTGAGCTAAGATTGCATATTAAGATACATCTTGGCATCATATGTGGTGTTCAATTTTTTGAAGCTTTTGGCCAGAGTTTGATGAACTTAACTGTGTGATTCTGGTGCAGCACAAACTTGAGTTACCTCTATATTTAGCCATACTGCACTTGATGGAAATTTTCCATCCAGTTTATGCAACATTTCACAATAATTTCATTCTCTGGGGAGAAGGGAAGGAAATAGGGGAAAAGAACCCTTCTCATATTTTTGCATAGCTTTAAAACCAGGATGTAGATTAATGTACTTGACTTACAGTTTGAAATAAAATCATTCTACAAAGATTTTACAAGTGTTGTACTTGCCAGTTCTTGTATTTTTATCTATCTTTGTGATTCTGTAAGATGGGAGAAGGGAATTGCTGAGCTACATTATGTGAAAAGAAGGGAGGAAGGCAAAAAAGTAGAAGGAAGGAAGGAAAGGGAGGAAGGGAGGATGAAAGGGAGGAAGGAAATGGGCCAGTTGTTGCATATATTGAAACACATAATGTTTAGATTTTAAAAACATGAAGACTTTCCAGCTAAATCTCTTCCTCTAAGCAATCTGGCCTTCTTGGCTAAAAATAAAGATCCTGCTGCCATAATAACATATTGCTCTTGATTAAAAATGCTCATTAAATAGAATTAAAATTCTTACTAGTGGCTAAAATTATTCCCTAAAAATAAATTATGGGTTAGAACTAATAGAAAAATTATACAGTCTAATAATGGTTTAGGATAAAAGTTTATCCAGATAAACTATTTACTTATTTTAATGTGTAAAGACTCATATTATGGTACAACCACTGTCAGGCCTAATGTGAACTCCAGACATGCGGAATAGTGTTTTCTAACCTGCCTATTTAAGAACTATGTCATAGCTGAACATTTTGAATCACCTTATTCCATCCTTTCTACTTTCTTTCTGCCATGTTTATTCATCATTGCATTATTCATCATTGTGGAAGTTAGATTTGAAGAGTGGAGGGAAAGAGCAGGGCAGAAGAATTGCAACCGTCTCCTTTTGGGAACACCTGAACCCTTCTAGCAGAGATCTCATGTATTACACAGTTATCACTAACTTACCCAGATTCACCCTTTTAGAGAAAAATCCAAGAGAAGTTCAGCCCCACAGAACGACCTGCTGGGGCTGCGTAGAGGTACTTTATCTTCCAACGCTTCTGGAAATCTCCAAGACATAAGGTTAAAGCCCTTCTCTCTTCCATACATTGAGACAAGCTCTTTCAGCTCATTCTCTGCGACTAAACAGGAGGACCTTGGTTAAAAGTGCTCTTATCTTTTCACATTCCTTCAATAATCACTGAAATAATTACTTTCCTTTAGTGATCAGTCAAAATTTTCCCCCTCTGCTATACTGTTTCTGCACAGTCACATGCCATCACTTATCTTTGTCCCAAGCAGGGCAAATAGAAAATTAATTATCTATAAGCACATTATAAACGTGTGCTATAAAGAGCATATGCAGGCAAACTGTCACTTAGCTCAGTCTCCTATTGATTCTAAACATCACTAACGGACTGATTTCTTTCAGACAAGGGTAGCTCTGGGGCTGGGATTAATGTAGTGCCTGCAGGGTGAATTGAAGAAAACCTGTGATTAATGATATGAACATCTATGAAACCAGACAGAAATGTCGTATCTCTCTTACAGTATACGAGTCCGTAACCATATTTTACCTCTAAAATATAACACTTTTACATCCATAATGTAAGACTGGTTAGATTAATAAAGAAATGATTTAATCTAGATAATCTCCCAACGTTTATAATAGATTTATGACTTAGGATTTTCCAAGGCAGCTGATTAAAGGATTATTAACAAAAATGTTAAGGTTTATTAGCAGCACCTTCATACTGATATAAAGTTTCCAGACTGAAGATCTATAAAAATCCAATATACTTAAACTTTAATATGTGCTAAGCATCTTCTCTGTAAAATGTGTTGATTCTCTTTCTCATATGGCAAGCAGAATAAAGAAATAACAACTAAAAAGAAAAAATGTGTGCACCAGACTAGAATAATATCAAAATATGCCTATGCAGAGGAGGATGGGAGGAAATAAAACACAGATGGCACTGATTTAACAAATATAGGGCCTCATTCAGTGCCTATTAAGTTAGCAGGAAAAGAAATCAATTATCCTCAGAAGCTCCAAACTGTTTTCACAGACAGCTATAGACCTATCTGAGCTCCTCTCGTACAGCCATCAGGTGCCTGGCTTGGCATGGGGTTGTTCTCGTGGTGCTGGATTCCAGCACCCAGCTGAGAGGTCCAGCACCCTTCCACGGCCGTGTTACAGCCCCTCAGAAAAGAGACCAGAGAGGCTCTCGTTCGTGACCTTCAGTCTCGTCTAGTTGGGTTTAGATCTTAGGGCACTGCTAGTCCTTATGTTCCTAACCACTGCACAGGTACCTCCAGAACCAATTCCCTAGTTAACACAATTTAAAATATTGAAATGGTGAGGCAAGGTGCCGGACGGGTAAAGGCACAATACATGGGACCAGTACATTTCACAGAGCAAATACAAAGTGCTGTTAACTCCTATAACCTTGTGGGCACTGTTACAATGCGTGTAACTGCTAACATTGTGACTAAAAGTACTATTTTGTTAGAAAAAGGCCTGCTTTTATTAGAAATCTATTAACTAGTAATATAACATGTAAAATATCTATTTGTTACCCAAACAAAATGTCTGCAGAAGAAAACAGTACTGCAGCATACTGATCTCCAGCTGCTACATAAAAGACTGGGATGGATCCAACAGAAATCAGATATTGAATCAGATTTTTTTATTCATTTTTCTACAGTAACTACTTATTAAAGAGAGTGTTTTTATTGTCTTGTTCCTAAGGGTCCGGTTTTGGGCCTTAGTTCTCGTGTACTTAAACCTGCGAAGAGTATAGATGGCATCACTTTGACAAGTACTAACCAGAAAAAATAAGTGTGTGTCACCTGAATAGTGCATACTCAGGAAGCCCAATGGGTCTGGATTTATCGAGGCCGGTCCCTCGCACGAACAGGTTAGCATGTGCCTGTTAGTGCCTGAAAACTTCAAATTCCTTTCACATGGAAATTGATCTTCGTTTGGGCTACCCTGTGATGTCAAAAGAGCTATGTCTGTAAATCTAAACTATTCACTCTAGGCTCTCTTTAGGATATCAGAAGTACCAGAACCTCAAAAGGGGATTCATCAGGCCTGAGACATGCATTTTGGGTTGAACTGCCTTTTAGAAATATTTCTTAGCAAGCCTTAGATAATCTAACTCTTAAACTCTTAAGACACAGCAAATAAATTTCTGAGCAGACTAATTCTTGATAATAGTGTGCAGTGGTTTGACGCATGCATATACCTAAGCATCTCTGCATTAGCTATGAGGTTAGAGGTTAGAGGTGTAACCTCAGCCAGGATATCACCCGTTGTATAAAAAAAATTAAAACTGTGCCTCAAGTTTGTGCCTGGGCCATGATGTTTGCATCTGGTATGTCTGTGGTTAAACCTTAACATTCACCTTGACCCTGTTGAATGTTGAAATTTGATAAAAAACTACTTCAGCCAAATACAAATTCAGTTAATTTACAAAAAAGGAGAACATTTTTACATAAAAATAGTGTGGGGGGTTATTTTGTTTTTTAAAATTTTTATTTTTTCATGTGAGAAGCAGATTCGTACTGAGGCAGTATATCCATTTTGTAAGGAGTAAGATAAATGTGCATTAAGGAGGAAAATTAGAGCTGGTTTTCTTTTCATCTGGACAGGACATGGGTCTCAGTTTTCCTACTTCACTCTGCTTGTATCCCTCTTGGCTACTGTATGAATAACACATGAAAGTGGAGGTATAAAGGCTCTGTCAACAGTTTCTATGGTCATTTGAGGATGCATCTGGAAGAGACAATCCTTTAGCTTGAACTCTTTTCCCAATTTCTTTTCTTTTGTATGACATTATTTTGGTTTCAATCTTTTGCCTTGGGAGATCTTAATATGCACTATCGTGTCCCTGGTGTCTTCTAGTCCTGTGCTCAGACACGTGCTTTCTGTTTTCCTAGCCCTTTCAGGCACTGACACTTGGCGAAAAATATAAAACTATGAAACTTTTTTTTTTTTTTGAAGGACCAGTTCAAATCCCGAGACTGACTCACCGTTATACCAGATAACTTCTTGGGCAGTTTCTTAGCACAAGAAACATGCGGCTGGATTGCCAACGACACTGACTTAGACTTGTGCTGTCATGGAATCACAGCCTCAGACATACCTCTCCTCAATACAGTTCATAAATAATTTTTTGCTTGCAAAACATAAAACATGATGAACATCTAGTACACCTGCTAGGCGACATATATTTGGATGTGATTCTCCATGGACCAAGCATGTTGTCGTGTTCATTTCAGTTTTCTTTTAAACTTGAAAATAGTGTTATTCTTCTTGATCCTAGAAGTGATGGGGGAAGGCTCTGGTAAGAGTGTTTGGCTTCTGCAAGTTAATTGACTGTAAGGCTGGTGCCATGGTCATGTTTTATCTTTTATATCCATGGTTTCCTCACTGAGAAATGATCCAGTAGAAGAAAGATGTTGATAAACTGGAGCGAGTCCTGGGCCACCAGGATGGTCAGGGCTGGAGCAGCTGCCCGTTGAAGAGAGGCTGGGGGAGCAAGGCGTTCTCAGCCTGGGCCACGGACAGCTTCAGGGGCACCTCACACCCACCGTCCCATGTTACTGAGAAGAGAAAGCCTAGATTTTTACTACACTGCACAACAAAAGAGTGAGGAAGAGTGGGCATCAGTTGAAACAACAGAGCTTCTGACTGGATTCAAGGGGGGGGGGGTGGGAGGGGAATCCCCGTGAAAATAATGAAAAAAATTTTTTTTAGCTTAGTTTCTTCCATTTTGTGGTCTGCTGGTCTTCTTGTATGCAAAGAACAACATATTTTCATGTACTAGATCTCTAACAGCAGCATAGACTTTTGAGGAAAAAGAGAAACAATAATCTAAGAAATTTTTTTCTTCCCCTCTTCATACACACTCACATAACTATTTACATCAAGGAAATCATTCATTAAAATCTCAAATTATTTTTTAAAAATCATATTTTAGCCTGATAATAATTTTAATATATACTCCTTAACCTAGCAGAAAAAATTAATCAGGAGAAAAACTCATTTTATTTTAAATACTGCCTGTAAGTCTCAAAATATTATATAATGCATGAATATCAGCCTGCTATAAAAGCTAAGAAAAGCTGTTGAGCAGAAATTAGCCTTTAAATAAAATTTAAAGGCCTATAGAGAACACTCATCGTGAACAGAAAAGGTAGCTTTTGTTCCATAATTGGAACTCGTAATGTTTTTCCTGCTAGATCTTATTAACCTATATATGCAATACACAACAATGCACAGTATGTTTTAACCACCTTCTTCTTTGTAAAATCTTGCAATTACAATCTCCAAAACATGTGAAGATATTTTATAATGTTATTTAAGGGTCATGGAGTATTGTTGCCTACATAGTGTTACTAAGCTGGTGGACTGTGGCATTTTGCTGGAGCTTTAGTTGGCACTCTGTTAACTACACGTAAGTGGCTTGCTTATCTTCGTTTAGCAGGTCATTTGACACTCAATAATTTTATGTTATGAAAGGAAATACATAAAACTATGTTCATTTACAATACAGCAGGTTTTTGTTTTAATCTGTCTTTCTCTCTCTCTTTCTCTCCCTATCTATGCATGAAGGAGGAGAAAAATAGTGTGTTAATGTAGACAACAAGGTACTGGTACTAATGAACATTTCTCAGAGAGCTGTGATGGACTAAATTCCCCCTGAAATATGTTTTCTGTTATTAATATTTTAATAAATTACAGTTGTATCTCCACAGGTTTGTGTAGCCCTCTAGAATATAAAAGGCTTTAAACTAGTAGGGAAGTTGTCTATTCTTTCCTTTTTTTTGGCTTTACAAAACCTTGCAAGAAAAGAACTAGATAAACTAGGCAGAAATTCAGGTCAGATTTATCAGTTCTTCATTCTGTGGCATCATTTCCACGTAGGTAGAGTAAGTATGAAGTCGTAGCCCATCAGAGTTGTATTTGGCTAGGACAAGAGCTAATGCAGTCCTGGATTTCCAGTTTCCTGCTTCTCCCTGTGAAGTTCCCAAAATTCACCTGAATGCCAGATTATGAGTCACTACATAGCTGAAGTAAATGGCTGTAAGGTTCCTAGCAGTAACAAGAAGTGACAGATCTTTTCATAAATGTTCAGTAACAATTCAAAATAGCAGTAAGACAAGTTTTAAACCAATCCCTACTTATTTCTAGGACATTTATTAAGCAAGTAAGCCTCAGACGCAAACCCGTGATGCCCTTCTATAAGGCCCCCTCACAGAACCTCAAAGCGTGATTTACTCATGAAGATTCTCCCAACATTTCTTCTCTTACGTGGAAAAAGAAGTGAGCATAACAGAGTTACAAAGGATTTTTATACCCTTTGTGTACCAAAACGTGAAACTGATCTTCTCTAAAGGGTCACTTTGTCGAGATTATCATGCTGCAAAGGCCAATCAAAAGAGTATTGCCCAATTGACGCTCCATCTAGGTTGACAGAAGTGTGCGTTTGTCTTTAGGTGGCTAACCTTAAACCTTTCTGCTAATAGATGTGTTGGTCTGGTAAATGAGGAGGAGCAGGTTTTTCTCCACCCTTTCCCAAATGAAAAAAGAAACTGAGCTGCTATTTTGTTGTGCTTAAGATGCCGATTTCCTCTTTCTCCCCTCGCTCACTCTTCTTATTCTCAAAAATAAATGTAAAGGAAAAGAAAAATATACTGATAAACCCCTACAGAATTGCTTTAATTTAAATTTCCAAATCAGCATTGTCTGTATAGATATCAGTTATATACTTTATATAAGTTATGAATGTAATCCTCTGTATTATGGAAACATTAAAAATAGACTGACAGAAGAGTAAATATTTGGTCATCAACACCAAAACTACAAAATAAGAATGTTGCTGAAAGTTATGGCCCTTATTGAAACAATTAACAGGGATGGGTCATACTTAAATCATACTTAAAATAAATACCTGCAGACACTTCATTATAATTTGCAGAAGAAGATGACCCCAAAATAAAAGGAGACAAGGAGCAGTTCCGCTGGTATCTAGGTAGATTAAAGTACCAGCAGCATATTTGTAAGTCCCTAATACAAAAGGTATCTAAAGTAAGAGTTTAAACTTCCACTCGGAACACTTCTTAAAGTGGCAAGAATCTATGTTTTGTCAAACAAAACTGATAGAGAAGAAAAGAAAGAATGAGAGAGATTAATTAAAAAATGACTGAAAATAAAAATGGTTCTTAGTGCAGATCACTTAATGGCTGAAACCTACATCTCCTGTTGCAAATCGTATGCTCCGCAGCTAAAACCTTTCTGAAGAGCTCATTGAAAGACAGGAGGTCTATAATAATGCAGTCAGAGAAAACAAATCAGGATGCGTGTTTCATAACCCACTCTCTGCTTTACTAATGCTCAGTGACCGGGACTGATTAATATCAAAGTATATTTTAAACATTTCAAAGGCAAGGTAGTTTTCCTAGAGTTGGATAGAAAAGGAATCACATGGGAGGTGCCATCTTGGATATGATCTGTGTATTTAAAATGCTATTACCTCTGTGTGTGTGGTTGCAAGCCAGAATGCACTGCAAAAACTTTGGCCAAAGGTACAAACCCCTTACCTTTAATGCAACTCAAACTGTGGGCTCGTACTCCTTAGATCTAATTTTAGGTGCTTATCTGCTATTCTCAAATCAGAGGTCTCTCTGACATGGAGTACTTCAGTTTAAAAGTCACCTATCACTTTGCAGTGGCTGTAGAGGAAATCTAGGGAGACTGAGCTCCTAATTTGGAGGAAAAGCCCAAGCTATATGGACTCTCATGTCTCCATATGACACCTCAGAATGTCTAATGCAAATATTTCTGGGTCAACATTTATACAGGTAGGGTGCTGGGAGCACGTTGCAGTCCCCTATACCTCTTGTTAGGAAGTTACACATCCAGATGCGACTTCTTTCCTTCAGTGTTGTTACTAGATACGACCACAGAAAATGTTTTTTTTTCCTGTTGGACTTTATAGGGGGGCACAGTAAAATACTGACTGCAATTTGTTTCTTTATCTGATCACATATAATTGCTACAGGAATCTGCTGAAATATGGGGATGTATTTTTCTCTGTATAGTTTAAGTTCGAAGCACAGAAGCTGACATAAAGCTGGGTTTCAGAATGCGCGGAATGTCAGCAGCATAGGCTGGAGATGTACATAGTGCGATGTCCCCAGTACCCACCCGTTAGATCAAAAAATGTGATTATATGGTCTCTTAATTTAGTAGCTGATTTACTGCATTTCTAAAATAAAAAATTATTGACATTAGTAAACTCAGCACAAAATAGCAAATCAATAACAAACCTATCTTATTTGCTGGGACGAGATGTTTCACATGCTTGGTTTTACATTTTCGTTGCCCTGTCCCATAGAAGGACATTTATACTCTTCACCACTTGACAAGTGCCATTACAATACACAGTTATTCCACAGACTTTAAGATTAGTAAGGAATGTGACTCCTGAGACACTGTTCTGCTCTGTCATTGTGTCACTTGTAATAATCCTTCAAAAATTTTTCAAGATTTTTTTGTTGGTCTTGGAAAGAAGAGGTAATATTTAGTAATTCTTTTATCTACAAACTTCAGAATGGTCTTATTGTTTTGGATTCTAAACCTGACAACCTGATTTATGGCCTGGTTTCATTCCAGTTTATGGTCAGCTCTAGGCATTTAGCTGAAGCTACCAACTGATGATCTAGCTGCTAAAAACATTCTGTGAGGTTACTGAAAATCTCCCACGAGAGAGACTTAGATCTTGACTGCTCTCAATTGCTTTTAGAGACTTTTCTAGGATTATAAGGCTTCCTAACTCAGAGTGTCAATTTAGAGTCACGAGCGAGATAGTATGAGTCCAGGCCATTGCTCTCTCTGTACTTATGTGTTGTCTCTATAAATAAAGTATGACAGATTTAGGGGTGGGAAAAAAAATGGGGGGGGAGAAGGTTTATCGTTGCTTATTCTATACTTGAACACAAAAACCAAACTGAGAAAAAAGAATTTCTGTAGATAAAGGTATGAGAACAGAATATCCACTGGAGACGGTTATTGTCAGCATCATTATCTGCATTTACGCTGCAATCAAAAATATCTGGTGCTTGGAATGACACAAACACAAAAGAGAAAACCTTACCTCTTATATCCAAAATAAACAGCAATCAATTTTTGTCCTCACAATGTTGTAACTGATTCTGAAAGTACCAAGAGCTCTCAGACTCGATGATGTCAGTTTTTCCTTCATGGAACTGAGCACCAGCCCAGCCCTGAGCTTTTCCTAACAATTTCTGAGCACCCTCAAGTTTTTATAACATGGGGCAGACAGCACAAAGGGAATTGTGTTTAGATGTCTTGTCATTCCTTTATTTTTTTCAGTCTAGACATGTATGTGATGCTTTCCATGATCATCATTATATGCCTCATTTATTTGGAATATCTAGGCATGTTTATACCTGCAGTTTCAAAGTAGTACTTACTTCTTATACACACCTCTATAGTATTGTTTCACAACTGTACGAGGAAATAAATCACATAGGTCAAAAATCTGTTGGAGAAAAAGTCATCAGAGAAGAGAAACTGATTTGCTTACAGAAAATTTCTTTATCAAAAGCAATCCACCTGAATGCTTTTCACCTATCTGAGGCAGTTATCTGTCCCTAAATGGTATGATTGCTTATCTGCTGGGTAATTCTGCTCTGAGGCTCTGTTCTGTAAGCAAGGATATATTAAAAGGTCTTCACATCTTTAAAGTAGTTTCAAGTACTTTTGGACCTCTTGTAAATCAAATGGATAAAATCAAAACAATAAAGTGGAAAATGAATAAAAAGTTTTTAATGTTTGGCTTAAAGCCAAAATTACCATTAAAGTTGTAAATATCACCACTAAATAGATAACAATATAAAAATTTTTGTAAATCAATAGATATATCTATATAAACTTATTTAAGAATATCTATTTTCAACAGCTTGCAGCACTATGAACCCAGTTGTACTGTGCTTTTCTTTTTGAAAAACAATGGTACAAGAGAATTAAAGTTTTAAAGAAACAGGCATACATAAAGTTAAACGCTTTCAGAGACTATTCCAGCTATTTTTGTTCAGTGGACTTCATACACATTAGAAAAATGGCTTCCATCCATTATATCTATTACTCGGGGGAAATTATCCATCATTCTTCGTTGAATAAAAGCTTCTCCCTCTAACAACATCATTTTAATGATATTAGTGTAGTTTTTCAGAAATAAAATACATGCCATGTAATCAGACTTCATTTTCTTCACTTGAATAACCCTCGTGTTGTCAAGGAAATATTATAGCACCACACTGTCACTCCCAGTATGTGACAATTTGAGCCCACATGACAACTATTTTTCAAATATATGCATTTAACTTAATATTAAAGAGTTGTATCATACATCCGTGCCACATAGATGCAATATCAATTATAGCCACTTTATCAACTGGGCAAAGTATTTATGACATGTAATTTTGTAAGACTTCTTATTTTTTTTCATACATTAAATACATTGAGAGTTCAAAATAAATAAAGTCTTCAAAATTAAACTGTGAAGTTTTTTTAAATGGTTCACCTTTTTAAAACTGTAGGCTACTGGTGTTTGTGTCTTTTTATGCTTGGCTATGCAAGGCCTGAACATGTGAGGGGTGAGGAGTGGCGGAAGGGAGAAAGGGCAAAACGTACCTAACATCCCTGAGCGTTGTCTGCTACAATTACTACAACACACCAAAAAAAGCCCACTTGCCAGCCCAGGACAGGCGCACTATAGATGAGGCAGTTTTTATTATTCTGATATAATCTGTTATTCTTTTATAAACTGGGATTGGTTAATTTGTTCAGATGGTATTGGTTTTGTTCCTCCAAAGGATGAAAGAAGTAAAAGGCTGAGGTCTACTTAGTAATTGTCTTGGATTTTGTTTCTTGCTGCGATTTTTTACTCTCCTTTTTCTTTTGAAGAAAGCATATGGAAAATGCTTATTATGTGGGAACCAGCTATAAATAAATACCTTTTTTTAAAGAAAGAGAAGTGCCCATAGTGTATGTTATTAAGAACATTCCCAGTAAAATAAAAAATTGCCCATACTATCAAACACACTTTTCACAAAGCATATATGGGTTGCACAAGAAGAGCTGACGTAGTTCCATAAAAGAGACTTTGGTCAAATAGCACTTGTGCTGTGGCGATGTCTGAGAATGTAGGGTAAATTTTAACATTTTGTTCCTCTCTTGTGTTTAGTAGTGTTCATTTTAATTGTGCTGCATCTGTGCTTTTCACTTAGTTGTAATATACACAGCAAATTAGAAAAGTACCCAAGGAGGAAGAAAGAGGGGGTCCCAAAAATGCATTTTTTCCACGTGTGATGTACGCCAAAGAGGAACGCCATTCAGAAATGTACCACTTCCTCTGATGTGTTACAGCCACTGTTGAAAAACTGCATAGAACTTTTTCTTTCATAGTTTGATTAGGAAAACGGGAAGGGCAAAAATGATGCATAAGACAGGAGATGACAGTTCTGGATTATTCACAAGAGAAGAATGTAGAGAGAAACAGCACATCCCACACAAAGCAGGATTCATCTCTCACTGAGTTCTGGTTTCTTCTGAGAGTCCAAAAAATATGGTGAATCTCTAACACAAGTTGTTTTAGAAGGACATATAAAAACATGACCCAAGGAAGAAAGAAAAAGTGAGAGTTTCTTAGAATCAGAGAACAAGTTTATTTTTTTAAAATCCTTGAAATCATAGTAATATTCCACTTAATGAAATGAGCTTTTTAGCAGATGGAAGATGGAAGTTCCTAGGGCTGTATTTAGCCTTGAGAAGCCATAATTATCAAATATGTTTTGAAGCAGAGAAAAAAACATGAAAAAAATTACTGAAGCTTAAAGAGATACAGCAGATATTTGCTATTAGCTAAAAATTAAATCTGAGAATATAGTGCAAAAACCTCGTTTACATAAAGAACGAAATATATCTGCGTTTTTGTTTTATCTATGAAAATGGAAAATTTTCAAAATGTCACATAATTTTTAGATAGAATTATGAAGTGCAAAAAATGCTGACATTAAATACTTTAACAGTTTACATTTCCACCATATCACTTATATAAGCAAAACAAAACAAAAACACTGCTGCTTTCTAAATTTTCATGCAGTTTTTATTGGCCACACATTCAATTTTCAGCAAAAAAGCAACATTTCTTCTTAAAAGTTTATAAAATGCTAGTATTTTCTCATCAATCATCAAAGATTTTGCTATGGTTATAGAACCACTTTCTTGGAAGATAAACTAATTTTCCAGATATTTTTTTTTTCAATTATTCTTTCAGAAATTATAAAATTAGGATTTTTCCTCCTAATCACAGGAACCTATTCTATCCAAAATCACAGAGAGTAGTTGCACACAAATTTTCAGGAACCAAAGCATATTAATCAAAATTACATGCACAGTATTTGCTATTATTTGATAAACCACATCTTAGAATCCCTTTCATGAATTTATTAATACTAGTTTTCATGTATTATACGTACTTTTCACATATTAGATGTTTGTTCCCTTTAAGAAACGCAGTTCTCAAAACATCAAAATTTTTCAACAGAATATATACTTTTTTCAACAGATTTCTTCACTATCTTGGTATCTACTAAGTCGTGTTTTGCCAAAATGCATAAAATACTGGAAAAAACTCATAAATGTGTCAAGATGACACTTTTTTTTTACCTAGAACAATAATAACAAAAGGATTCTTCCATTCTAGGCATTTCAAATACAAATTATTTTTTCTAACTAAGTACAATTTTAATTTCCATTCCATAATGCACTGTTAACGATTTTGCCTTTTCATAAACAACATAATCATTTCAGAAATCTGTTGATTTTGCTTAAAGTAATTTCACAAGTTCAGCCAAAGTATTAGTTAGTAGCAATGCATGTAAAGTGGGTCCCACAGGCAAAGCAATGTCTGCATGGAAAAAATAGAGAACCATGCGTAAATTCTCACAGGATGACAGCTGGACGTATGCCTGTGCCCGTATCTAAGCTTACATTAGCTCTATATTTTTAAACATTGCCTATCCATCTCCAAAGGCAGAGCAAAAGCCAGCCCGATTTGTAGCCCTCTCCTACAGACCGCCTTCCCATGTCCTTCCCAGGACATCCCTTCGTCACTGTGTAGCCTAGGAGGACTGAAGGCTGAGAGAGTTGGGGTTGTTCAGCCTGGAGAAGAGACCTTCGGCCTTCCCGTACCTAAAGAGGGCCTATAAGAAAGATGGGGAGAAACTTTTCAGCAGGGCCTGTAGCAACAGGACTAGGGGAAATGGCTTTAAACTAAGAGAGGGCAGATTTAGACTAGATATAAGGAAAAAATCTTTTACGAGGAGGGTGGTGAGGCACTGGCCCAGGTTGCCCAGAGAGGCGGTGGAAGCCCCATCCCTGGGAACATTCCAGGCCAGTCTGGACGGGGCTCTGAGCAACCTGGTCGAGTTGAAGGTGTCCCTGCTCACCGCAGGGGGGTTGGACTTGATGGCCTTTGATGGTCCCTTCCAGCCCAAGCCGTTCTATGATACTATGATTCTATGACTCTTTACTAAAGAGTTTCTGGTGCGGAGGCCAAGTGATGTTGCCTGGTCAGATGTACGCTATCAAGCCATTTAGCTTTTAAAACGGCAACTGCATGTAGCCTGCCTGTTGGGCTGAGCCCCTGAATTGAGATAAATCTCAAACTCTGCCTAGGAATTGTCTGGCAGAAGACCAGGCAGCTGGATGGTTGTCAAAGGCTGATGTGAGCGGTCCAGATGAGAGCTGTAGAGCCTGAGCCCACGATCAGGCTGGTACAGTAGTACCCTCGGGGCACCTCTTCAGCAGACAATTCCTGGACCTTCTCACGTACAGAATCTCTAGCACAACAACTTTGTTACGTGTTTTGTCTAAAGAAAGATATATAGTTAGTGGGGAGCAAAGCAAAGGAGGGTTTTTCTTTCTTTGGATTTGATGAGCGGTAATTTAATGTGGGAATTATGTAGGGATAATGTGCTAATGCTCAGTGATGACTCCTCATCATTGCTTGTAAATATGACACTGAAACAGAGGGAAAAATGAGCAAAACCAGGAAGCACATGGTTAAAATAAGAGTGCCACACTAAGCAACATATAGTAGGACTATCTCAATGACTGTAGTACCTTGCATTGTCATGCAGACATTGTTCCAAAATCATTTTTATATATACAGTCATATACGTTAGTGACAAACTAAATTGTAGATAAGAATTTCAAAGGCCAATGAGGTGCTTTAACTCTTGACTCATTGAAAGTGTGAGCAGCCCTTGCTAATTCATCTTGGCAGGAGAGAGAGCACTTCCTTTTTTGGCTGGATTTTTAGGGACACAATATGTTAAGATTATGAGAAGCAAGTCCAAATGATCTATCCCTCTTCTCTTACTCTGTCTCTGTGAATGCTGAAACTGGGACAACCTGCTGACAATGCTGCAGCAAAGCGAAGCCAACTTCCAAGCACAGTTGCTGTAACAGGCAGAGCATGAGCGGTAGGAGGAGCACATAGTGACAAGCTGGAGAAAGGTGATCCTCATAAACTCTTATTGTGCTTATTTTTTACACTGCTGATGAGGTGAAGATGCCTATGGAATCACCTGAACAGGACCTTACCTTGTTTTAGGTGCCAGTTGAGGTGCAGTCCCCAAATGCACCACTCCAAACTTCAGGGTTTTTCTGGAGAGGCAGCTCTGGCTGGGTGGAATGTTGAGCAAACTCGTGCCACTGTTGCCTGCTACCGAACCAAGCAGAGATACAGAGCTGAGAAAGGAAAAGCAAGAGGAGGGAAAGAAGAAAAGCAGACAACAAATACCACGAGTATTCCTTCCCTTTTTTAGGCCTTCCGTAGCATATATACTTTTCTCTCCACTCCTGTTAGATTAATTTTCATGTATTTGGTTATGATGCACTGTCCTTACTAAGCCTATTATGTCTCTTAGTTTAATAAAGCTCTCTGTTGAAGCTGTTACTCCTACTGGCCTAATTACAATCGAAGAAGCCTTTCCGGAAAGATTTCATTGAATTTCAATAACAGATGAAACAGTTTATATAGACCACTAAATTGACACTGCATTATTCCCAAACAGCAAATACCGGAAGGTATATTTAAATCAATACGTTTTTCGACTGACAAATCAGTGACTTTTGTCTTCACATACCCAATCCATAAAATTGAGAAAGGCAAACTGCCACAGGAGTGCTTCATACAGGCAGTTCAGAAAATGATTTCAACAAGAAATTTAAGCCCTGATGGTTTGCACAACAGTATGTTGTCAGGTGATTGTTTATTGCACACATCACTTTTACTTTGGGTGTCTCTGGGACAACTATGTTTTCTTCAGTGGATGGTTTTCATTATTTTTTCAAATAACTAAAAATAATTTGAACATGAATAATGTATTCAGATAATGTATGTATGCATATATATTAGAATTCCTGGGAAATTTGCCTATACACACACACACAGAGGCATCCTGAGATAAACCATTTTCATCCAGTCAGATAAGTTTCTATCTACAATGTTCTGCCCCTGTTAATACTGAAGTCTATATTCCATATGCTCCTGTCTTACCTATATCTGGCTTCATAAATCAGTGCTTATGACGGTTAGCAATGTCCTGGCCACAACATCAAAAGGAAATGCAATCCTATCCTAGCCAAACACCAAAGCACTGACATTATACATCTTCCCAGTGTTCCCTGTGTTCATCTTCCTGCATCTTCCCTTAAGCAAATAAGAATCTAGTACTATTTTTAGCTAATTTATTATGTACATTTTCTGTAATATAGACAGAGAGTTTTCTTAGCATCTCCAGCATAGTCTGAAAGCTCCTTTTGAAAATCAGGTCTGATTTCAGGTGTGTCTGTAATTTCAGTAATTCCCAAGTGGAGAAATTCTCCACTATCTAAAAACAGTAGCAGTCCAAGAGTTGGCAGACTATTATTCCCTCCAAAACAATTTGTTCTGGAAATATGGTGAACGCCCTCCATTGTGCCAGGCATCAAACATTTCAGGAAGATACTGGCACTGATCCTCATCCTTTTGCAGAACTTTGGAGCCATGATTGATGAGTCCATAGTTGCAGAATAACCTAATTTCGCTCGTGTATGTCAGTTCTCCTCTAGGAATGCCACTGTCCATAGGACACAAGGCTGGCACTGGTGCCTTGCAGAAAGAATATTGGTTACCTCTGCTACATCCACTTTCAGATCTGGTCTGCCTGATGGTTCACTGCTACCCATGCCCTTTGGATTTAGAGATTCCCCCCAAAGCCTTGTAGTGTCTCTTTATGTATCTGTCCCATAGCATAATCATTTGGATTGCAGTTCTGCAGAGATTCAGGCCCCAGTTCATGTTTGTTTGTTACCAATTCAAGTAGGCTTATCACTGGATCATTCTGTCATTCAAAGCCGCAAGCACTGAGGATGACAATGACTTCTGCCCTTTAAGAAAGACAAACTGTCAACACAGAGTTTTAAGAAGGCTGCGTGGTGCTGTGTTGCTGGCTGGGGTTAAACCACGACAGTCCATTTTGGCGCCCAATGTGGGGCTCGAAGGGTTGAGATAATGACAGATCTAACCAAGGCATATTGGAACTAACTTGTTGCAAGCACTGATTATATCAGGTTGATAGTCGCTGGTCACGATGTTCATTTGTGAGTTCTTAAAGTTGTGGTGCTCGTTTTTAGAGTTCTGTTATGTATCACCTTACTTGCCGTATAT
>JAVKLA010000008.1:1467540-1519777 GCA_034782735.1 Sagittarius serpentarius
GGGCACAGGGAAGTTGGGAGGGGAGACAGCTGGGACAGCTGACCCAAACTGGCCAGAGGGGTATTCCATACCATGGGGCGTCATGCCCAGCTTGGGGCGGGGGGGGGAGGAGCAGAGCACGGCTCAGGCATCGGTCGGCGAGTGGTGAACAACTGCGCTGTGCATCGCTTGTTTTGTGTATTCCAATCCTTTTATTATCATTGTCACTCTATTGTTGTCATTCGTGTCACTGTTAGTTTCTCCCTTTCTGTTCTGTTAAACAGTTCTTACCTCAACCCACGGGCTTTACTTTTATTTCCCGATTCTCTCCCCCACCCCCCTGGGGGGGGGGGCAGTGAGTGAGCGGCGGTGTGGGGCTGAGCTGCCGGCTGGGGTTAAACCACGACACTGCCGTAGACCGGGTGTGTTTTATTCTGAAGGTCACCGTTGCTGCCTGTCAGTGGGGAAAGAGAGCATACAGTATACTCATTTGCTAGAACTTTTTCAACGGCCAGCACTAAATAAGGTGCTTAATTTTAAATTTTTACTAGTACAGAAAGAAAAGGATTCCTCAATACGACTTTTTTTTTTTTTTTTTGTTAGAGGAAGATTGTTTTTACTGATATCTTCTACTTTTTGGAGAAACAGTGATGGGAAATAAATAAAAAAGATAACAATCAGATACTGACATAACAACAATATAGTAATGCTCTTAAGTAATTTGTATTTTAATTTCTGTAGATAACTGCAAAATAAATTGCTTTAAAATATTGTTTATCATATAAATTGTTACATGTCTTCCTTGTGAGATTTTACTGAACAGTGAGGGCTTAATGCTTTGCATGATTTTTATTTTTCAAAGTTCATTGTTAGTGAATTCCTACTATGTATTACTTTCATCTTTTCCTTACAAATGCATTATGATCAACCAGCTGCATTATGAACTGTAAACTTTGTTTTTACCTGAGAATTTACGGATAATATAGAAGTTATTTTATTAATAGTGTCCATATGTTTGATGAAATATGACAAAATATGTAATTAGTAGGATGATACTTTACATTTTTCAAGCTTTTTGTAAAATAAAATCCTACTGCTTTTTCAAGCAGGTTCATCAGAAATAAACTTACAGGACATTAGACAGTTCAAGCACATTGTTTTGCACTCTTTTTGAAAAACCTTTCATATTTTATTCTCAGAAGTAGCCTTTTCAGTAATTAGTTACTTTTAATGTCTTCATTTTCATTTAAATGCTCAACGATCAGGATAATTAGAATTAATTTGGCATTGTCCTATTATGTTAATGAGAATTCTGCCACTTATCACTAGCATCCTGCAGGCACAATGTTATCAGAGAAATATGACTCGTCCACTTTATCACTTTAACCAAAGACTTTAAATGGATATAAAACAGTTGCAACTGGCATATTCCCAATACAAATTTATGCAATTTCTCATGAAGAATTGTCTCTGAAGTGCTGGTGTCTTTGTGTTTCAGTTCAGTTTTAGAGTTCCTTCACAGTACCTATAAAGGCTGACTTTGGTCAATTCATTTTGTTCATATAAATTTGCGGGCCAGATCTGTGCCTTAATTCTATTCATGTAACTGCAGCTAATTCAGTTCAAGCACTATTTACCTGAAAGCATAAGGTGACCATTTTTTTCCTGTATTTTTTAAGTGCTAGCAGTAAAAGAAGTTGAAGTGTATTTTTATGAGGGAAGTATCTTGGTCAACAAAAGGAAAGTGGCATCGTCTCTTTCAATCTTCAGCACAACTGTCTACCATTACATGTCCTTCACTCTCAGGAACCAGGATGTACTCATTGCCTTAAGGCAGATGCAACAGCTACTCTTCAGAAACATTCGTGGCTTCTCTGGAGGTCAGAAATCTCAGCAAAAGAAAATCTCACTCGTCCATTTACGCTGACTGTCCTTACCAGCAGCTTAGTAGTACCATAGACACTAAAGGGCTTTTGCTCCCAGTTCGGCTTTTGTTTAGAGCTGATTCCATAAAGCACGGTGAGCTGCCTCTGATGCTTGTCCCTGCTGTTTGCATTCGTTAGGGTTATCATGAACTTATTTCTTTAACTTCTGTGATTTCTTCCTTCAGCTTTTTTCAGTGCCATTCATACTTATGGTAAGATTGGCTTTTTCCAGGGCGCAGGAAAAAAATCCAGAAACGATTGAAAACTATTTCCGTCTTGGAAATCCTGGATAGAAACTCAAGTGCTTGTCACAGGGTGTGCCATAAATACAATGTGTCTGGAGCACGCTGGGCTTGCTGCGTGTGCGCAGACCAACTGTATCACATATGCACAGTGTACTGATGTTTCCCAGAAGCAGCAGACTCACTATGCCCGTGCTGCAAAGTTAATCTGTACGTGCATAGTGAACGTGTCTGGAAATTTTGGACGTCCCAGCTGGGGGTACAAACTTCTCCAGTTCCCAGACAGAGAAAATTTCTCGGCAGAAAAGGGAGGACATGTCTGAGGAAATCCAGATGTGTTCTGGCTCTACTTAAGATTGAAATGAAAACTAAAGTACCCCAAACCTACCAGGGTCTGTGTTTAGCTACTTTTTCCTTTTTTGGGAAGAGAGAGAAACTCACTGTATTTGAAAAATACTACAGTAAATTCTCTTCCCCAGACTATTTCCCTTTTTCTGACAAAAAATTTCTTAGTGCTCTCACACTCCTCTGTCCCTACTGTTTCCTACTCACACTGTTCTCTTATCCCTTCCCTTTTTAGTCTTTATCAAGTGTCTTTGTCATAGTCCTTTTGAAATTATTTCAAGTTGTTCTTATTTACCTATTATTTAAATAATTTGTTAAAAGAACTTTATTTTACATTCCTTTGCTTAAAAATTTTGCTCATTTCCTGTTCTGTTTCTTTCAGGCAAGTGTAAGGGAGGATTGTACATGTTTTCGGAATGATTAGTTAATCTACCCTATTTTTAAGGATATTGCAACAGTTGATTTGTCATTATCTGAACTCGCTGATAAATTTGAAGAAACTCTCATTAACTTCAGCCAGTTTCATTTGGGGTTTCTAACTGATGCTGCTACATCATGTGTCATTCTCCTCTACCCTCTCCCCAACTATGTCCAGTACAGTTTAACAACAAAACAACAAAATCACAGATTCCACAGTCCTTTAAGAGAATTAAAGGAGCAGATCTGGATTATTTTTTTTTTTTAATGGAAGATTTACAAGTAAGAATACTGGGATGTCGTGCTGTTTGGCAGTTATACATACGCCCATAACCGTATGACACTCTTGATGACTGCCTGACAATTACAAGGTTATGCCATTTCTCCCCTTGACCATTAAGTCTGCCACTTTGTAGTCTGCTGAATCTATTCAAAAGCAGAAATACTTCCTGCTTCTGAGGTCTGCTGCCTCTCTGACAATCTACTGCTTTTCATTAGATTAATGCGAACTTACTCCCAGTTCATTTTTTAGATGTAGTGGGGTTATTTGTAAAAAGGATGAGGTCATATTGATTTTGCACTTGATCCAAATCTCAGTAATTTTTGAAGTCTGAGGTCTTTTTCCTCCAAAATTTTTGCAAGATGAGGTTTTAAAATCTATTCCAATTGCACGTGTTTCTCTCCATCAACAGATAATTTTCAGTCACAAACAGATGTAAAACTTTAAATTAGACAATTAGATGATAGCTGTCAATAGGCAAATCTTTACAGAGATCATATTGTACTTAAATCAGCACATTTCATCTTCAGGTAAACTGTTCACTCTTTTCTCTCTGCAGGAGAGCATAGGAAGGGGATAAACTCTCTTTCTCTAGTGCTCATTCTCTCAGCTCTGTTGCTACTCTGCGTATTGGCATTTGGAGATCACTTTGTCCCATTCTGTTTAGGGAAGGAACCTAGTATTACTGCTGCTGATTGCTTCCCAGTTACCTTTCTGTCAGATTTGAGAGAGTGAAGCATCATCATGACAGGTTTGAGAAACTGGAAAACATCTTCTACATATTAAAACCCTCGAAAACCTACAAGGACACAAAAAGAAAAGCAGAACTCTCTTTTTGCATGTAGCCAGAAAACAGGAGGCATGCTTCCCCACACCTGATGAAGATGCTAAAAAGTACCTTCTATCTTCTGCTACCTTATCCTCATGCTAGAGTAGGGTCACTAGTATTTTCCATCCACTCTTTTAATTTGTTAAGTGACTAATTCAGATTATCTAGTGACTCTGCAGGGGATGTTGTTTAATATTCTTTAAGGTATTTTGTATGTATGAAAAAATACTAATTTTCAAATGCAACCAGAACCAGACAATAAACATATAAACTTGCTTTATTCCTATAGCTATGATGCCTCTTGCCATCGAAAAAATGTTTTCATATTCTGAACTTTGGACATTTCGATTCCAAGAAGGAGAGTTTTCCATTATTTAATATCCATTTCATGGTTGGTTTTTTTTTTTACTTTTCTATCTTTACATCTTCAATACTCCAACTACTCAAACTACTTATACAGATTTGTCTGTATGGTGACATGAAAACATTTGTGTTAGAGAATATTAGACATATCAACGGAAATCTCTCTTGCATAAATCTCTTACCTGAGTCTATATCTTTCTATTCATATATAATATCTCTACAGTCTACAGGGACATCTTAGTACATATTATGCAGATGACTCTGTTATTTATGGAATGGGATCACTTATTCCCCAGGTGGCTGTAAAACTGCAATCTCACTTTGACAAGAGGCAAATTGGTTTAAAGAAAACAAATTATTCTGAAGTCTTTAGAAACCAAAGTGTTGTTGGAGCATAGTAACATGGTAACTAAATCTAGGAGATGATTATTTAATCATCCAAGACCAGAAAAACTTGTTTTGAATAATGCTTGCTGACTGTGAGTCACCACCTTTTTGATGTTGTCCCTGAACAGATTCCACCTCTGGACAGGAAAATCCACCAGCTACCAGAAGAGGAATTGATACGTTTCATTTGGTCTCACTTAAGGTTTCCCTTTAAGAATGATAATCCTGCAACAATTAATGACCTTCTTTAATGAAAAAAACAGGACTAACATGGATTATCTTGATGAGGGGAAAGAGCCAACAATATATCGCACAGAATAAACACAAACCTTAAAATAATTATTTGATGAGCATGTGTGGAATGATAAACATTTCTTTACTGGTATGATGTCTGTTAAGCAACACTAATGAATCCATATAGTAACACTGATTTTTTTTTTTCTCTTACTGCTTTAAAACTATGCAACAGCTGTCACTGCCCAGAACTATGAAATTCTGGTCGATCTATTTCAAAATTTTAGAAGAATTCTTGATTGACTTTGCATTTCTCATGAGAAAGACAGTGAGTAAAGAAGGACTTCTGTGAAAGTATCCCATGAATTACGTGCTTTCTTCTCTAAAAATAACGGACTGCGACAACTGCACAAGTTGGGTTAGTGACCTGGGGGTCATCTATAGCACACATTCCCTTGAATATTTTTTTGAAAAATTAGTTTTTCTTATTATAAGTTAATGTGGATTTAGGGTGTCTCTCACTAATAAGTTGCTTATAATATTTTCTTTATTGCACCAAGGAACTTTGAAGTTGAGTTTGTTTTTCTGTCCTTTCACAAACACATTTCAAGATGTCTGCTCCATGATGTCTTCCTCCCTAAAAGATTCTGCTTTCTTTCCCTTATTTCTCCTTTGGCTATCTGGTATGTCCTGTATTCCAGTTTACCAATATTTTACAACTGAAAATATAGTCCTTCATTTGACAGAATTAAATCTTATGTGAAGTAGCCAATATGATTATGGAATAATTCAGGCTGAAAGATTCAGGTTGGAAGGGACTTCAAAAGGTGTCTAGTCCAACCTCCTACTCAAAGCAGAGTCAACTATGGGATCGGACCAGATTTAACAAGGTATTGTCCAGTTGGGTCTTGAAAAGTTGGCTACAAGAATGCAGCCTGACCTGCCTCTCTGGGCAACCTGTTCCCACTTATTTACCACCCTTATTTCTCCTTATTTCCAACAGAAACTTCTGTTGTTTCAATTTATGCTCATTTTTCTCTCCTTTCACCATGTATCTCTGTGAAGAGTCTGACTCTATCTTTCCATGACCTCCCCATAGGTACTAGGGTGCCTGTGAGATGTCCCCAAAGCTTTCTGTGCCCCAGGCTGGACAAGCTCTGCTCCTCCAGCCTCTCTCTTCATGGGGCTACCACTCACTTCAGCCCCAAACTTGGTGGCCTCTGCTGGTCTCACTGAAGTCTGTCCTGTCCTTCCAAAACTGGATGCACACGGTGCTCTAGGTGTGGTCTCTCACTGCCTTCAAACTACGTAAGGGGGCTCATTATGGGCTCATGTCCAGCTTGGCAGTCTGGCAAGACCACCAGCGTCTCTCCCCGGAGCTGCTCCTCAGCCTGTCTGTCCCAGCCTGTAATATAGCAAGAGGTTATTCCTTCTTGGGTGTGGACTTTGCATTTATCCTTGAGTAAGAAATGTACAAGAGTTATATAAGAAGTAACAGTGGCAATATACAATGGTGGGGGTGTGATTTGAACCAACCAATCATCCTTTTACCAATTTTGAAAACATCATGCAATGTTAGGAATACTGTGGCAACAATACTGAAGACTCAGGATTTCTTCTCCCCACCCCCACTGCGTTGATGTTAAACCAACAAGAAATAATAAAATCCACTGCCTGTCCTGCTGTTTAAAGTTCTTAACAAATTTATTGAAGTATTAAATCCAAGTAATAAGACTATAATAGAGCTCATTCTTTCACATCCTGGTATCCTCCTCATCCTCTTGTTTTGCAGCTCAAAAATTCACACTTTTGCCCTTTCCAGAATGTGCATAAAGGTTTCAGCCATAGAGGAATAAGAGAAAAAGTTCTCCAATTAATGTTCCTTTAAAGGCAACATTTGTATATGTAAATTTGGCAGGTTTTAAAAATGTTTTTGAATTCTGTAGCTACAGAGATTACTCGTAGATGGGATCATAAAGAGTTCATTCACCCAAAAGAGAAAACTGAATATCAATAAGGAGTTTTTTTTTTTAATTTGGTAACACTTAAATTCTTGATTACAATCTTGTAAGTACAGAGATTATAGCCACTGAGCTTTCTTTATATAGCACTAGACCACCCAAGAGTTTTCTATAGTATGTCCTATAGATATGGTCCAATATGATAAAAGTAAGTTTTCAGTACTTGGTCAGAGTGCAGAGTATGTCAAGCAACATTATAAAATTAAGAACATTGTGACATTAAGAACAAATATTCTCCCTTTTTCTACAAAAGTCATTTAGGTATTGATGGATCCCAGTTGCTGTACTTCCTGTCCCATTAAGCTAAGATACATACAGTTGAAAATGTATGGCTAGAATTTAAGCGATTTGTTTTGAGCAACTGAGTAACCACTATCACTTTTTGGCTTCATTTCAATGACAATGGTGTATAAATACAGAGTTGAAACTTGTGTAATGTTAGCAGATCAGTCAGGCTAGTTAGTTTTACAGGACCAGTGTTTTGCAAGCTTCCTAAACTATCATTTTAAAAAATTCAAGATTTGAGGAAGAAGAGCTTAAAACCATTTAAATTTTCTTTTACTTTGTGTCTGTCTGTCTTACAAGGTTCAAAGAAAACAAGCAATTGTCATATTACCTCAAGGAGAAAGCTGGGGAGAAGAAAACAGGGATTCTTGTAGTATGTTTCGCTTTGTCTATTTAATAACAGATATAACAACTATAATCCCCTTCCAAAGAGAAGATGTAGTAGGAAGGAAATGTGATTTATTTGAATCATCTGCACCTCATACACATTAAGATCGGAAGAATTAGAAAGACAGCCCAAAGTTACTCAGAAGACAGCCATGTCCTAATAGTCTGTTCAGCAGTTCCCTTGAAGCTATCGAAGAGGCATCACTGCGGTCCAGCGGGGATGAACATCTGGATGCTTGCAGACTGTGAGTTGAGCCAACTGAAACTCAAGGGCAGATAGTATTATAAATATATGCTGGAATTATTGTTGGCTGTATGGAAGCAGCTGATTATGACAGGGACAGGAAATTTTGAGAATCTACAGCACAGTGTGGATTCTTGCTACAATTTCTTATCTGAGCATGAGCTAAGGAAACAAGGCATCTGGAAACTGAAAGAGTGAATGCGGCTAGCAAGAAGAAGACACTGGGTTTCTGTTTGCTGATAAGAGACAAGCATTTGGATTTTTCACTAAAAAAACAGGCATTTTTCTTTGCTTGCTTTAAAGAAATTCAGGCGAGACATGATACATTTTAGACCATGTAACCAGTTCAGTAAGTTCTGAAAGATCAAAGGAGAAAGTGTGGTCTTAGATATGTGCACTGAAATAAATAAGTAGAAATACTGTGCCAAAATATATTACAAAGCCTAGTTTATTGTCCAAAGTTTAATTTCACAAAGTTAAGAGGTAATAAAACTGCATTCCTAAATTTCTGGTTAGGGAGGAAGAAGAGAAAAAAAAAACAAACCTTTTTTAAAAATTATTAATTAGTTTTAGCATTTGTTTTAGGTTATTTCAAGAGACAGTAGAAGTACTCCACAGTATTATATTTTATTTTTAGTAAATATCTGTGTGCTGTTTATGTAATGCTGGTCAGGATGTATTGATAATACCCCTGTTTCGGTGATACATTCTGAAGCCTGTAACATCCATTTCTTAGAAAGTCCTTTGAGAGTAGAATTTTGTTCCTTTTTTAACTGACTTTGAATGACTATAAAAAGTAGAATAGTTTCACCGGTCTTTTGTTAGCAGCAATCTTATGAGGCTGTTAAAAGAAAAAAAAAATCTGCTTATGGACATAAAAGTACATTCACAATAAAACCTGTTCCAAAACTAGAACTGGAATTTTGACTAATGTCAGGACTTGACCTTGGGACTCCTGAGTCTGCGGTCTGTTCTCAAGTCAGTGCCACATCTTTGTAAAAGAAAATATTGTCTAGACCACAAGCGGTGGAATTTTCTTCAGTTTTCCTCTTAGCTCTGTCTAGAAGAAATAATCCCTGACAACTACTTAAGGTGCTGGGCACCAGTATGCCAAAGTAATTTATATTTTATTAAAGTCTTCCACGTCTCTTAGTGAATTAAAGTTTGCCAATAATGTCTTTAGTTGAAATATTCTTTTGGGATACAGACTTTCCCTGTTTGCCTATGTCTCATGAAATGTCTGAGGAATGAGCAAATAGTATATTGTAAAGCCTGTTGTTTCAGGGTTGAAAATAGCTTTATACACACAAAAACCCCCACCTCAAAACCAGAGGAAGGAACATGTAGATCTGAGAAGAGAATCAGAAAAAAGTTAATCAATTGGAAAGAATGGTGCCAAGGTTCACAGAAATTCAGAGAAGGTCTGATCTTACATAAGGCTAAGACAATCAAGACATCAGAAATGCCTACCTCAAGAAACAAGTCAGTGTATCTAATTGTTTTTTTTTTGTTGTGTTCCATACTTTCAGCTCTTATGACAGAATATTCTTTATCTGTAGTGTGTTTTTTAAAGATATGTTTAAAGTTTTCACCATATTTAAGGATATGATTCAAGGAAAAAAAATCCTCATTAATTTAATCTAAAAAATTATGACTGTACAGTAAAATTAAAGACAGACAGATATGGAGAACTGAAAATCCTGTCTACCCTTAATAATGAATGTGATCAAGAAACATTTTATATCTGAAGTTTACTGCAATTAATGCTACATGAAGTACAGTAATGGGAGGAATATAAGGAATACACATTGTGAAAACTCACATAGGGTTGGTATTTTTATGAAGGTGAACAAATGTCTCTTCATCCTTTTTACACTGTTTGGTAAAGTATGCAGATTTCTTAATCCAAATAAAACGATGAAATTCATGCCCACAGCATAAAGCTTCTAAAACCTTTTACATTATTTATATTTGTACTTATGAATCACTAAACACAGCTGCCAGAAAAGTCATACAAAAAGACAGTCATTTTCAGTAAGCTATCAGTTGATTCGTATTTTCTTAGCTAGTGGATAGAGCACCTTGATCCCTTGGGAGAAGAAAACTTAAAACTACTATTTAATAAACAAAACAAAATTTGGCTCCAAGGATAAGCATGAATGCAATACTCATTACCTGAATTGCTTATGCTGAGGTGGTCAAAATGTCTGCAGCTTACTAAATTTCATGTTCTTTTAGGTAAAAATGCGTGCAGTAACCATTAAAATTGACATGGCTGAGATCAATTTGAACTCAACTGTACATTTAAAAAAAAAAAAAGCTTGAAAAAGTTGGTACAAGAAGACAGAGGAATAAGATAAGGAAGTCACTGTGCTACCATCTGCCTAAGAAGGTAGATTGTAGGGGATTTTGTTTTCTTATAATGAACAGTAAAAAGAAGGGATGATGATGGGTAGAGGATCCTGTTGTGATGAAAATGTCCTAAACTTGCTTTAGGTGTTTCAAAGAGTTATTTTTTTTCTTCTAAATAGAATTAATTCTGATAAATCTGCCTTTATTATTCAGAATGAAGAATTTGAATAACATTCAAAGCCGTTAGGTCAAGCTAGGAATTTATATTAGTTCTTCTATTCTTTTCAGACTTTTTATTGAAATATCTTGAGAACTGCTAAGGCCTCTGAAGTAATTTCCATTAAAAAAGCATGCAGGGAGAGAAGGTGTTGATTGGGTCATCAGATTTATTTATGAAAGATATTTGCCGATTGTTGGTCTTTCACCTATTAGCTCAGCCTGAAAGTTGACATCACCACCCTCCCAACAAAGAGACATCCTGTCTCTTGTAATTCTGGAAGAGCATCTGATCTGCAATTAACTTAGCAGATTTTGAAAAATCAAGAGTCATTCAGTGATGGAACTTTCTACCATGACCTATGGCTGAAATATTACCCACCGTGAGAGAATTACATACGCTGACTATCCAGAACAGCTGGAATTGCTTGACTGGTTCCAAAGTCATATACATTTTGAATACTCTCCTTCCTAGTTACCTCTTTAAGACACACTAAATTTCAGAGAAATTCAAATAAACAGTCACACTTCAAGCAGAAAGGGAATCCAACTTTTATTTATATTGTCAGAATTATCATTTGCTGTTTGCTAAGTTACTCTGAAAACTATTCATCAAAATGCTACTAAATTATATTACAAGAATTCAGGACAGTGCAAAGTATACTACTTTGTGAAGGTTTAGCTGTCTTTTACCTCCAATTGCTCAGCCACACAAGGAGGAAGATGCTTTCACCCCTCTGCTTCGCAGCTTTATAACAAGCATAAAACTGTTTGCTCAGGAAAAGGGAGGGAGAGAACCAGAAAAAGCAGACAAGAACATGGCTTAGATGCTCGATGTAAACAACACGCTCCTGAGAGGTAGCAGATGCAAATTTTGAATTCTCTGGGCTTTATAGGATTTTAAACACCAGACTGCTCTTTTAAAATGCAGTCCTCCTTTTATTCCATTTTAAAAGAAAGTCATTAAGCTATGTGTTATCTGAGAATCCCAGTCTAGTCCTTGTGAGTTATGTTTGCTATAAAATTTTTCATTAGGTCAAGCCTCCCTTCTCATCCCATTTTAAGAAAGTCAAGAAGAACACTTAGGAAGAGATTAAGAAGCTTGAACTGTCACACCTGGGGTCAGCTTAGGTGTCCTGGGCTGGCAGGGCTGGCCAACGTGACAAGATACTCCTGCTCTTCTGGAGCAGCAATGAGAGTGCCAGCAGGATACTGCAAAGCATCAGAAATATCAGGTGCCCACAGCCAGGCATATGAATCCTACACCTACACCTGGGCTTAACCAGGTGTAATAAACTGGAGAAGGATGCTTAGCCAAGTTTAAGGCTGCATGATTTGGAACGTTGGATGAGGGAGTGTTTTGACCTGGCTAAGCAGAAAGATGCAATATGTTAAATTAGTAATTAAAACCTAATTTTTGGAACCATAGTGATAAAAGTCTATCTGGTAGTACATACCCAGAACTGCCTATTTCTGAATATATCAGAGTCAATGTGGTATCAGATGCATCCACATCGTAGACTAATGCTGCACAAAGAAGGAAAGACCTCAACTTAATTTTGCATGGTTCTTTGTGGTTCTAGGAGTGCACATCCACATTGTGTTTTCACAGGCAATAAAGTTAACGACAGCTGCGGGTTCTAGGCATAAATTGCACACGTATAGAGTGCTAACTGCTGGAGGACCTTGCATTCAGTTTGCAAAGAGAGATCTACAGATCCCTCTTGGATATCTTCACATTTTCTTCCACCAGGAGGAAAACTGCTTTGAGAAAACCAGCGGCGTGCTCAAGTTTGTGTTGTAAGATTTCAAGTGCAAGCTAAATTTTCACTGAAAAGGAACCCTTCGAAGAAGCCCTGACTCAGGCTAAGAAACTAATGCATCCTCTGTGTGAGTCCACAAATGAGGAAGTAAATGTGCCCTCTTAGCCTCCGTGCTTCGTATATCCCAGTGCTTAGACACTCACTTTGGAACATGGTCTCTGCTCTTGCTCTTTTTTCGGACAGCTGTTGAGTACCAAAGCATACTAAACTTCTGGTTGCTAAATAATTGAGACAGTTATTCAGGTAATCTTGATTCTTCTTGTGCACTCTTTCTTATACTTTGTGGATTTTAAGTTTTGGGGGTATTTTGGATTCCATTTCGACAAAAAGAATAGAGAATGCTGTCCTTCTTCCATAGACAAATACTATTTATTGTTGAAATGTGCACATGCTGCCGCACCTGAAAGGAACAAGCAAACCTTTTGCAGTCCTCAGAAAACATGTTGATACCTTATTCCTTCAGGGATGGGTTTGTTCTAAATCCTTTATGGATATAATTATATGCCCTGCAGGCCTCCATGCCTCAGCTCTGTACAAATACTGCATTTCATATGCACCCTGAAGACAGTATTTCTTGCTAGCTATTCGCAGCTTCTTGTCCGTCCTAAAGTTTTCTTAGTTTAGTTTGCAGTGTAATTTGGAGACACTTAAGTCTCTTTATTCATTTTAGGGAGAATGATCTCTAACAGATTGGAAAGCATGTGAAAAATAAGCACCATTTCCTTTATAGGTTATGGCTCTTCATGCTCATTTTGATTCTATAGAGCTAGACAGTTCCCTGTGTTACTTAAAATTCAGTGACCTTTAGGTCTCATGATAACATCATTCAAAACAAGAGTAAAAGAAGAACGATCTATACTTAAGAAGGATCTTATTCTTAGCAGTCAGTTTATTATCCTAAAAAGAAAATAATTGTTTTCTCATTTGTCAGAGGTGTTAATTACAAACTGTATATTTAAATTATTATTGGCACACATTAATGTGGTACATCTGGTAGAAAAAAGATTATATTCTTAGCCATTTCTGTAGCACAATTTTTTCCTAATTACTCTGTCATTAATCTGAATAGCTAAAGAGATGGTGCTCATACCAATAAAAAGGAATCTTGGTTGCTACCCTGGGGAAGTTGTTTTTTCCTTTACATGATCCTTTTTACTTATTATCAACACTAGCACAAAATTTAGTTGCATGCCACTTAAATATGTGTAACCAGCTGTGAATGTATTTTTTTAGTATGGTGCATGAAAAAGTTTTTCCTTTTCTTGAGCTAGAGGTGTTAATTGGTATCTTTGTGTCTTGCTAATTAAGTTCTAGCAACACCTTTTCCTTCTTCCTTGCTCTGAATTTAATAAGCTCCCTTGTTGTATTAATTTAATAGATAATTAGATAAAACACACCAAAAGTTTTTTAGAGGAGCTTTGAAAAGAAGGTTTAATAGATTTTAGAGAGACAACATACAGTACACAAATAATCAATATCATATGCTGTTCATGAAGAAATTTATTATATTAACATAAAAATGTTTCTAATTCTGCAAGTGTATATTTCACTGTCAGACAATGTCAGACTGATGTGTTAAGCTTTCCATTGGTTCTGTGAAGTAGAGCAGGAGCATATAACTAAAATTGCCTTAAAAATAACAAGCAGGTCTTTTAGACCCGTAGGAATATAGGACTGGAAGGATTTGATATATTATCTAATCCATTCTCTGACCTAGGGTAGGATCAACTATACCATGTCATCTAAGAGAGTTTTTTCCAAGTCATTTCTAAATAGCTCCAATTATGGAGATATTACAACCTCCATAGACAATTTACCATAGTGCTTCGCTATCCCTAAAGTTAGTTTTTTCTGGAGTCAAACCCAATTTCTTAATTAATTTAAGTTAATTACTACTTGCCCTGTCCAATAAAGAACTCATTTTTTCCTTTCTTCTTTCAACGGTGTTTTACATACCTAAACTGTGCTTCATACCCTTCTCTAGTTTTCCTTTTTTATGTTAAACCATACATTTACTTCAACCTTCTGACAGATTGTGTTTCCTAAACATCTGATCATTCTCCTCTAGTCTGTCCAAAATTCATCTCCCCTGATGTATATATAAAATATTAGGGCAAATTTATTTTTTCTTAGTAAATGGCTTCCCATGTGTTCCTCCCACATACTTTGCTCTTCTAACAACAGTATTATTCCCTTGTTCCTGCTCATAGAGTTAGCCATTTGCTTCTTTTCTACAAAACCACTGCCTAATAAGCTGTTCCCCATAGCGCATTCAAAATCGTAATGTTCTCCCAAAGTGTGCTTGTCTATAGTGAGCTTCACCTTTTTTTTTTTTGTCTAAGTCATTCCTCCAGTTTATCAAGATCATTCAGAGATCAAATCCAGCACTTGAACACATTTGCTGTCCCTCTTAGCTCTATACCATTTGCAAGTTTAATAAAGCTATTCACGGATCCATCACTTAGGAGAAACTACTTGTAGATCCCCTCTTTGCACCATTCTTCCATTTTGGTAGCAAATTGTGTTGAGACAGTTACGGTTGGTCTTGAGGATCTTCAGGGTGTTTTCCAGCCTAAATGATTTTATGAAATGATTCTAAGAAAGTAGTTAGAAATAATGACTATACAGGTTTTTATCCACTTAAAGAGAGTACCATCAATATTATGTTCCTAATCCCTCCCAGCCTTGCCGTGGAAATATTATGTAAGATGTTATGAAACAGACATGATGGACCTATTACTTTTTCCTTCATTGAAAAAGCCTGCTATCTGCTGTAGAATAAAAATATGTTGGTTTAACATGATTTTTTTCTTTCAGGAAATTGCTTTCATCACACTGCCTGTTATTTTCTAGAGGTTCACAAAAAGTTGAGTTATTGATTATTGGTAATATTGAATTGAAGATGACTGATTTCTAATTCTATGCCTTTATGTCTTTCATTTTGAAGATAGTAATTGTGTTTGCCCTTTTCCAAGATGTCTTGACCATTTTTCACAAAGAAAAGATTGTTTCAAACATTTTTAAGAATGGCAGCAATCAAACTCTGCAGTACCAGCCAATTGTAAGACTTCCATTTCATTTCAGCCAAATCAAGCTTGTAAGATCGTAACCTCATGGTGATAGGAATTGTGTTAACCATCTGCAATACATTAAGCTCTTCTAATGAAGACTGATGTAAAATGGAAATTAAACACCCTGTGTCTTTTGTCTGTCATAAATAAAATATATCTGCAATTCATCTTTCAATTAATAGTGATATATTTACAAAAATCTACTTTTTATCTCTTAAATATTAGTTGCACTTTGCTTCATGTCTTGAAGATTTTGTTGTTTTTTTCCCCCCCTGCTTATCTGCACTGTTGGTTTAGACCCTTTAGTAGTCTGTATTTGTTTCTGCCCTATGTATGATTTCTTCTTCCTTTTCAGATTAATGAAGAGTTCATTATTTAATCAACAGATACCCGAATATTATTTCTTTTTGGGGAATATAAGTACTTTTGCTGCTACTAATGTATTTTTGAGGTCTCTTAATGTTTATTTCCCTGCAGTTCTCTAGTGCTCTGTAAAACTATCTTTTCAGATCATTTTTCTAATTCTGATGGTCAAATTTCTTAATTTTTTGAGGATCTTAAAATGTAATCTTATTTCATTTTTATTCTCTAGACATTTCGTATTCTCATTTAGATATTCACCAACAGATAGATTTTCTCCTTTCTAATTGCTTTTAGTGTTCTGTATATAAAAAAAATCAGAAACATATCACTAAGTCATTCAAAGAATTTACTGGGTCAAGAATCGTCTGTTTGCTACATTCAGACATCCCTCAGGAATGAATAGTTAAAATCCCTTGCAAGTCTTATGCTTTTCATGATCTGATTAGTTATTCACAAGTATTCACAAGTACTATTACACATAGTAACTGCTTTTATGGTGAGGATGCCTGTATTCTTTCCACATTAATCATTATCCGTGAACCTCCAAGGGTCCTGTCTTCCTCTGTATTCAGAAGACCTATGCAGAAGTGTATTGTACCTCTCATAGGTCTTCTCCTGTTATCTCTGTTCTTTCTGAAAATGTTGCACTGTATTTTTATTACAACCCTCTTATTTATCCCATCAATGTATTTTAATGTCAGAAAAAATAAAGTTGTTTTTGCCTTAAGATTTTAGCTCCAGACTTATCTCCACAGCCTTTTCTTCTGGTTTTCACTCATCTGAATCATTGATCATTCTGCGAATGTAAAGAGACATCCTGATTAATGCATTGATTTGAATGGGAATTTTCAACTGAAATTTAAAATTGGAGAAACCTATTAAACCATGTTATTAGTGTAAGTTCACAAGATGCAAGATGAAGCAGAATCTACTGTATAGTACAGTGCTTTGAAAGTGATGCCTAATAGACTTTTTGAGCATATCTGTGAGTCTTAGATAAGTACCTCAGACATGGGGTTTATGAGCTTATAAAGTACTCATGTTTTGGCTCATCTCACTTTAAAATAAAATGTATGACTACATTGACTAGTTTTTGGCTGATTCAGATTGTTTCTCTTTAGACTGAGTATCAGATACTCTTCAAGTCATACTCTTCAAGTCATACTCTTCATGTGTAATCTACTGTTCGGCATCAGTGACAGGTTCCCAGGCACTGCTCTCCCTCTTTTCCATTTCTTCCCATACTCTGTAAGCATGAACATGCATTATCCAAGTCTTGATTCAAAAACCAGCTTGTCTTTGTAGAACTCATGTTCAGCCTCAAGACAAGATGGTGATTATGAAACAAAACTGAGGGGGCTTTATAGAGTGTATAGTTCATATGTTTTCTGTCCACTCAGGATGTTCCTCCCCTGCATACCTTGTCCAAGCACATGAATTTTATGAACGATGATCTACCATAACATTGGCTGGCCATACTTGGCAGCCTCGCTGTGGGCAAAGAGATTCTCTTTCCTTTTCCACTTGTTGGCCTAACTTTTGAGTCTGTTCAAAACAAAACAAAACCAACAACAACAAAAACCAATAATAAATCACTTTGTTTCTGTTTCACTGAGAATTTTTTCAGATTCCAAAGGAAAAAAATCCCGCATAAAACAGACCAAAAAAGATCATGTCTGAATGTTAAACAAATAAAAGTTGTGTTATAGTTCACTCTCTTTTACATATGACTGATATAGAAGGAGTTTTAGAAAATATTTGAAACATTATGTCCACCTTCCAAAGGTTCAAAGAAATTAAACCATGCATACATACAGCAGCATATTTAACATTAACTATTTTCTTATACCATTAAACATTATGATTTCTCACCATGCCTTATTTGTGATGAGACATTTAAAAAAAGAAAAAAGAAAATTAAAAGCTTATCAAGCTCATATTAATTACCTCCCCCAAATTATAATAAGGCCTCCTGGAGAAAAATCTCTGCATAATATTACTATTTTCCCAGTCTTTAAAAAAAAAAAGTTACAACTGGCTGTCTCATAAAGTCTGGTTTCCTATGGCCTTGAGACTATTTCTCAGTACTCCATACCATCACAAAGTATCTTACTCTTCCTCACTCGTCTCTCAGGAAAGGCAGCATACAAGTGACCAAAGTCTACTGGGGAGTTCAAATTTGCGAATGTGCGGAGTGGCCAGCTGCACTAAACAGAAAGTTATAAGGGCTGGGTTCTGTTTTACTTGTCTTCAGTGAGCCACTCATTTAGGTTTTTCTTTTTATAATAAAAAAACGTGTAGAAATTGAATTAGTTCTGAGGCCTCATCAAGTGTGTTCAAAATGGCTAAGTGAACCGAAAAGTTACTGAAGAGAGTCTATAGAAAGGATAACCACATAGTTCTCCTTTCCTTAGGAAACCAGGCAAAAAGAGTAAATGTTGCTTTCTTCGCCCACTCCTTAAAAAGCATTTTAGAAATTTATGCAGTGACAAGGAACTGTGAAATAATCTTTAAGGCATTAAGTTTATTACTTTCCTCTATCTGTTACTGCTCATTAGTTTTGCTTTTATTTGTTCATTTATTTATTTATAAATGAGCTTTTAGGGAGCAATCTCAGTTTCTAGACATCTTTGGATGCTCTCTGGTTTTTATTTTAACATAGAATTAAAAGATCCAACCCTATACAGGTCCAGAGTAATGTTTGGACTCCTTTGTTGTCCCTTAGGCTGGACTACTTCCCAGCATTTTCATAAAACTTATTGGATTCAAGCTCTCCTTTTACAAACATTGGCAGTGCTTTTAAATACTGTCTCTTAACTGACCCTTTCACGTATTTTCCACATTATGGGGTACACACTGGCAAAAGATTGTCCACATTTGTTCTTTTGTGTCTCAGGCTTTCTCAATTTTCCACGTTTCTTTGAATGATACTTTTTTAGTGTCTTTACAGTCTATTTGATCTTTGAAGGTCACCTCCAACCCAAACTGTTCTATGATGATTCTGTGATTCTATGTTGGTCCTGGTTTTGCATATCTGTAGTAGAATTAATTATTTTTCTTACTGTTACTTGGGCAATCTCAGCCTTGTATGTTATTACTGATATGGTTGCCCAGGTTACCACTGGCCTTAAAAGCTTTTGCTCTCCAAAAGTTTTCCCCCATCAACAATGCACAAAGCTGAGCCATTTCTCAAGTAAATCCCCCTTACTCAGCTATGACACCCAGCTTTTCCTCATGATGCTATCAGTTACCTCTGGCAGCTTCTTAGAACCACAGAATCATTTAGGTTGGAAAAGACCTTTAAGATCATCAAGTCCAACCGTAAACCCAGCACTGCAAAGTCCCACTGAACCATGCAACTTGTCCACCAATTCGCAGTCATAGTTCCTGACATCCTGTTCCACAGTGTAACCTAAGGCCAGGGGTGAGACAGCACCTAGTCATTTGTCTGCAGCCCCAGTAGCCTCGTGGCTTACATTTGCTATGGCAGAAGCCTGAAAAAACAGCCTCATGACAACCGCCCCTTGTGAGGTTATCTCTTCCCACAGATATTGTCGTCTTTCCCTTTCCCATTCTCTCAACAGCAGAAGGTGCAGCCCCCCCTCACCATAAGTCAGGTCCTAAATGTGTGTCACACCCCACTCTGCCTGCACGTAAGGTCACAGAGGGATTGTGTAGGTACTTGTAGCGTCAGTGTTTGTACTTTGGTCTAGCCACAAATCTGAACCTTCCTGCCCAGTTGTTTTGGGTTTTGATTTTTGACTGCAGAGCTGACCTCTAACCTTCTAATTTTCCTAGGTTATGTGAAAAAAGTTAGGTTCTTTCAATCCTGGTTCAAAAACCCCACTTTTCCTGTGCTTAAAAACTGGTGAAGTTTATCAAAGCCCTGCAGCATCGTCAGCTTGACATGGTCAGTGCCATATTCAAGGCTTACACAAATGCTGCAGAAATCTGTACTACTTTATCAGTTTGATTCAGAAAGCCAGCCTTTGACTCATCAAACACAAAGACCGAGCTTTATTCTCTATGTTTGCTAAAGCATTGTCATGTTCTTTAGATTTACGCTGCCTTCTATTGACTTCTAACTGCTCAAATATGGCCAAACTATTTGATTTTAAAGTTATGTATCTCCCAAAGTGGCAGTCCATATAAAGTATTATGTTTATAGAAAGATACCTGAATGCATTAGATCCCTTTGGAGTCAGTCATTTGTTAATAAAATCCTGATAAAATACCTAAACCTTTTGTGGCAGATCCACTATAATTTAAAAATAGAAAAATGTGTTTCTAAAAAATACCCACCCCTCTTCCCCCCAACAAAACCCGCTGCCAAATAACAACAAAACCCCACAAGACCACAATTTCACTCTGCCCTCAAAAATAGCTTATTGAAATAACAAGTAAGGTTAGAGCCTTACCAGTAGGGGCTTAAAGTCTTATAATTTGTCTTTTTCATGTGGTTTTTTTTTTTTTATTCTCATCGTCATCTTTGTCATAGGACTGCAGAAATTTTGTACCATTTTCACTTTTCATTAAAGTACAAAGATTGCCTGGAGAATAGTTTAATTTTGCACAATTTTTCTCATTTAAGTCTTTTTTTCATGAAAATGGATTTATTCTGAGACACTTTTTGAAGATGTATTTCCACTATTTTGTAGGTAATTAGAACATGATAGATTAGCCTTCAGAAATGCAAAACCTTATTCTAATGACAAAGATTGTGACAAGAACAAATACTGGTAGCTGAGTGATTTCACTAGCAGCACAATTGTAAGAGAATCGTGAGAATAGAAAGTTGCATTGTACTTATGTGATAGATACCAATTACACTGGGAAATGTCCTAAAATTATTTTCTTACTATTATATCTTAGGACAGTTTGAATGTGTACTTAGATTTCTACAGGTTTGTGGTTTTCAGGTTTGGTTGGTTTTGTGGTTTGTTTTTTTTTTTTACAATATAAGAATAAGTCCTGATTCTGCAATCATGTACAATTGCAGGTGGTCTTGTAAACCTCCACAGGATTAGCCGTGTGAATAGTGCTGTTTGGTCTGGATCTGTATAAAATAATAATGTAAGGAAAGGCTCTAGTGAGATTTTCACCTAGGTGATATGCCCATAGAAGCAGTATTGCGCCTAAAGTCACAGAATTTAAGTGTCTTTACATATGCTTTATATGTATGCTTGTTATGCTGCTTGACAGTGTAAATCATGAGAGGAATGGTATTTTGGAGCAGAAAATTCTTGTTATCTTTATAGTTCTGTAACTGTATAGATAACTGCAGTTACTATTTAGAATTCAGTAAGTTTTACGCTTCGTATTTCCGATAATTAGCATTATATAACATTATGAAAGTGTTACTTCTACTGAGGTTTATTTGCATTATTACCTACCGTGACAGTTTAAGACCTTCCATGCACCTTACAAATTCTGATACTGAAAACTGCATATTCATCTGTGCTGGATTGCAAACTTCATTTTGAAACCTTGTTTTAGTTCATTCTTTACCTCAATATTGTACTAAAAATGTAAACATATAAATAAATAAATAAGAGAGAGAAATCTTACAGTAGGGGGAAATGAATAAAGAAAGAATTATGGGCTCTCCCTAAGGATTTTGCTTGACTAGAGCAAAAAGAAATTCAGGCAGAAGCATAATCACAAGGCTGTATTATTGCACTGCTTCAAATTCATACTTAAACATACAAACAAAATTGTCATAAATCAAAGTTGTAGAAATGAAAATTTATTATTTAATGTGGCAATTTGGTTTTTCCCCCCTGTCTCTTATTGGGGTTGGGGAGCTATGGCATGATAATTTTTAGAGCTGCAAGGTCATTGATATCATGGCTGGGTACCCAGTATGCTTCACAGCTGTCTCATCGAGCATCACTTGCTCTTTAGACTTGCTACTGTTTCATTACTCCAGTTTCTCTCACACATTTCTGTCCCAATCAGTTGTTTATTTTTCTTCCTGACAAGATGTTTCCCTTCATTCTGTCTCTTGCTCATCAAGTTTCTTTCTGCTTTCATAATTTCTCTTGTTAATAGTGACACATCATTCTGCCCCTAAATTCTCATTTCCTCTAGATCTCTTTCCCCCAAGCTCTTCAGAGGAGCTTTAAAGTCCATCTTTCTCCTTTCATCAGCTCCAGCCATGGTGAAAAATTAAAAAGTAGGAGCTACTTTTCCTCTGTTCCTTTTCTGTTTACAGTGGCTGAAGAAGATTTCACTAGATGAAGGCTAGTTTCAATCCTATGGCCAGGGCTAATAGGGGATAGGAGTACTTTGATTAAGGATGAGAGCCTGTGAACTTTGAGAGGGGAAGGCTTTAGTAAGAGACTTGTAAAAATCTGTAAGCATCAAGAATAAATAAATACTGCCACATCACTTGTTAGTGTTTTGTGATTTTTTTTATTTCTATCCTCGACTAGAACAATGATCACTTCCCAAGCAAATCTATTGAGGCATCTTCTATGATGGATAAAATTTATATGGTTTTATGACTAATTAAGACTCAACAACATCATCATTGTCATAATCCAAATAATATTTTTTCATATTAGAAACACTTCATGGAACTATTTCTTTTTGCTAAATATTAGACAGATTTTGAAAGTAAAAAATTAAATGGTTTTTAGTTAAATTTTTTCCTTTTTAGAAGATTTTAGGTTGTACTTGGATTATGTACAGTATGAAACATTTTGTTACTTTCATTTATCATTAAATATTTAAGAATTTCCATTACATAAATATTTTTAGCTTTTTTTAAAAAAATTTTGTCCTTTTGGGAGAAGGAAAAATAATTAATGAACTTGCATTTTGCAGATTTCATGCAACCGTACAAATCACAAACCTAGAAACACAGATTTGGCTCAGTCTAGCAGTGTGTTTAATTCCCCCCTTCCTTTTTTTTTTAGTTCTACTTTGATATGGACATTTTAAAAAAGCTTAACAAAATTGTTACATAGTCCTTTGTTATCATGAATTTTTCTATTTCTATCACTTCATTTGTCTCCCTGTACAGAGACTGATCCTCAGCTGAAATATTGCCATATACTGTTTATTCCCCCCATCCCGCCAATTCAATAGTCAATAAATTACAAGGGAATAATGACACTTTTGTATTTAATTCATTAATAACCAGCGTGTATTTTCTGATATTTGTGCAGTAAGTGTGTTTCAGAGAGTTACTCTTCTGCATCTATGTATTGGAAATTTTATGGTTTAGGTTTTACATATCCTTTGTACAACATTATTATTACAACAGCACTAAGTACTCCATTCTAAAGACCCCTTAATATATTGGGTAGGTAGTCGTGGCTTGTCAGACCTTTTCATCTCCTAGTGTAAGCAATGTTACAGCCAAAGAGTAAATGATACTATACTGTTAGATCAAACATCTGATGCTTATTTCACAGGACACTTTAAGCCTGAAGATGAGTTATTATTTGTGGCCGTGAAAAAAAAGAAATATGGTGTCTTACTTATTACTAAATTTTTTTTTAATATTTCAGTCTCTTTTGTTCTCCTGGCCACAAGAAAAAATGGAGCTTTTTAAGTGAGGAAGTTTATATTGTCTGTCTGCGCATTGTCCCAAACGAGTGCTACTAGAAATTGACTTATTACGCTGTGTCTAGCCTCTGGGGGCAACCAGGAGGCAATTATGCCTTACCTTTTTTAGTCTGTGGAAATGCACCTCTCAGTTTCTCGCAGGATCACGTGGACTTTTTATTGTCCCTAGGAAGATACCGCACAGCCACAGCACTGGGTTTGCCTGGGAGGAGAAGCTTTCCTCCCACAAACATGCATTAGCTTGGTTTGGTGCAGCGAACCCGCGTCTCACGACTGGAAAGCAGCGGTGCTGGTATGAGCTGGCAACATTACCAGTAACGCACAGAGTGCCGCCTCATCCAGCTCCAGCCCTGAACCTAAATGAGCGTTCAGACCATCAGCGACTGCCATGACTAGATGCTTTCGAAGATGTTACTCGGAGATGGATACCCTCTATGCTATTGCAATGTTCATGATATAATTTTACATTGTTACAGTTGTCCTTGAATAGTTGCTGATAGAAATGAGACAGAAACCAGATTCACTGGTGATGTATTTTGATTCCCTGATGATTTGTACTGGGATGTTCTGTGAACTGTGGCACACAAAGCAAGCTATTGAAATTCTGGTTACTAAATCCTCCTTTTCCTCTTCACATTATGCAGCAGGATTGCATACTTTAGAAGTGAAAAAATTACTGAAAGTTTACCAGGTTAGATGAAGCGAATTTGTCCTGGACTGAACAGTCTGACAGACTTGGGGGAACCATATCTCTGCTCATGCATATATGAAGGTACAGAAGTTTTAGCAAAAAGAACAAACCAAAGCTTCTTGTTTGTTTAATTGATTTATTTTTTTTTTTCCTTTACCCAAGTGAAGGTTCTGAAAAAATAATGTTCTTTCTTTCCCTTTCCCCCAGTTTCTTGAGGCTCAGAGACTATTCAGTTCTTTTCTAAATAGTTTCAAGGGCAAGAGTAGAAATTCTTTCCATTTTGTTTTCATGGTGTCTTACAAATATATTCTGGTATGATGGTTTTGCCTTCAAGATAAAGCACACTTAAACACGTCTACTAATTATTATCCTACTTGATCAGCAGTCCCCACAGTTAGATAGTCCAGTGCCTCCTTGGGTGGTCTGGAATCATGAAAATCCTCTCATGTTTGTTTTTATTGTTTGCAGAAGTTCAGAAAAAATCTGTCTCTCTGAAAACAACAAGTGAAGAAGTAGAATACTATTGCTTTAACTGGATGCACACTGTATCGAAGAACTTATTAGCCACTCACCTGGTGAGCCCTTTGACTTTATCTAAATATCTGCTGATAGATGCCAGGCCATAACCTGAAGCCATTTAAAAGTAGAACCCAATAAAGAAAAGAAAGAAAAAAGTATTTTTCCTAGTTACCATCAACATCCCATTTTACTTTTGGGTAATTTTACCTTTCTTTTTTCTCAAACGTCAGAGTGCCTGTATAAACAAAATTTGTGCCAATTAAGCTAAGATTTAGTCCTACCCCATCTCAAGCACTGTCTTGGGAGAGGTGAGATATGGTTGGGAAGGCTGAGAGATGGTCCTGGGTCTAGCATTTGCTAGATAGATAATTTCAAGAACTCCTAACCTACTGCAGGGAACAGAGAAGGCACAACTACATTTCTGAATAAACAGGAAATAAAAGTGATAGCAGTACCTGGGAAAAAACAAGAAATTAAAAAAAAACCAAACCCAAACCCAAAACCATACCAAAAAACGGCTTTATTTTTCACTGCTGTTCCTTTTTTGGTTTGTTTGAAAGAGTGCAGATATTTACCTTCAGCATAAAAATTTGTTGTATAGTCGCTGAAGGGAATTTATTTATTGCTGACTAAATTTCACTCCTCTAAAAGTTTTAAGAGGCACTTTGTCTTTGGTGTTTCTTTTTACTGGTGAAAGCTCCTCTGTGGAAGTCTTGTAGCTTTGAATCTCATATAGCCATATATCATCTATTTCATGTCCTGTGCAGGAAATTTCTCTAAAAACATGCAAAAAGAAGAAATTTTAATTGGTACTTTGCTTTATACCCGCAAACAGAGGAAGAAAATGGATTTGGGCAAAGGCATGCCATTTTACCTGAAGGGATCTCGGGCACCGGCAAATTAGAGCAGGGTCAGGTAGCCAAACCTCAGCAGATGGAAGGTGTCCAGCACGGTGGACTTGCTGTGTACAGCCGGCATGGAGGCAGGTATTCCTGGGAGTCCCTGACGACCTGAGAATCATGAAAGAAGCTGGATCATAGTATTGGGGATATTACTAGATAATTGCTTCTTAAAAATGGTGGAAGTTCATGTTAGGGAAGCAGACAGCAGCCAAGGCAAGCTCTCTGAAAGCACTGTAACCACTGAATGGCTTCAGAAGCAGCGATCCCTGGTAAGAACGAAGATTTTCCCCCTGCCCCCACCCCCACCACCACCACTTTTTCCTTGCTCTCACAGGGAACAAGAGCAGAAACGGCAATAAAAACCTTCTACTGGCATACGCACTCAGAGTTTTATTGCTGCTGCTGCTCAGGCTCGCCGAGGGAAGAGACTGAAATAAGGACCTACATACCGAAACAGCATGGGATAAGCAGGCGATACTGCTCAGCAAGTTTACCCTCACCTTCAGACATAGCAAATTACAGTACTGGATTTACAAGAATTTACACCACATGGTCCCTAAATAATAACGATAAACTAAAGCTCTGTTATTTAATGTTATGTATAACCTTATCCTTTCCAATGCATTCATTAGTGTATAAATACAGCGATTATACCCCAAACATTTGCTGTGATGTTTGATGCTTTAATTTTAAATTGGACACTATTCTTACGTGAATTAATCCCCAGATTCTTCTGCTCTTTATAAATGTTTTAATAATTTCAAAAGACTAACAGTATATAGAAATCATCCCCCATTAAGACAGAATTAATTATGAATGGTATAAAAAAAATATGTTCATTCTGCAGGGGTTAGTTGTTACTATCTACTAGAGGTAAATTTCCAGTGAACACTGATATGTTGGTTTTCTAGCTGACACTGACAGCTGTGCAATGAAGGCTACCCACCAGGTTACTGGGGTTGTTTTTTAACAGCCAGCGTTTTTTCAGTTTTTTTCTATTGTGTACTTTGCATTTTGGGACTTGTTTTTATGTTCTGCTTGTTCACAACTTAGAGCTTGCACGAAAACCAAGCTGACAATTCGTATTTTTCAATTTTATTCAGACACTTACCTGGGCTTCTTATTATGTTTAGGTCAAACAAAGGAAAGGATGTTCTAAGTATGTTTTTATATGGTCTGAATTACTCTTCTGAAAGCTTTAACTTCCCTGCTTTAGCTTTCCCACAACTCCTTGAGTTTATTTATAGTACTTTTATTTAGAATTCCATTCAAATTTGTATATCTGGATAAAGTAGACTTTTAAAGTTTGACAATCATTAGTAGAGCTGTTTGAATGTTCTCAGCAGCAGCCCTGTGTGGAGTTTGACTGTTTTCCATGCTTTCAAAACATATTGGCAAAGAATCTTCAACTGGCAATCTTGTATATTCTATTTTTGTGGAACCTGGCAGAAATATGAATTTTTGTGTTCTTCTGAGTGGTATGAATAACTCTGCACATCTCTGGAAGGTAATTTAGCATGAATGAATTCTTTGCCTTGATATTTATGAGTGCAGCTGTAGGCCATAACCTAAAGTCTGGAATAAATTTTCTGTGCAAGTGAAATACAACAAGAGTTTTATGAGCCCCAGATCATATAAAGTGTTTGCAAAATTAGAATGATTAAAGGATGATAAAGCACCAGGCTCAGATAAATTGTTCTGTGACATGTTTGGGAAAATAAAAAAGTCAGTGGCAGATATTTTTGATAACTCACCCAGGCTAATGAAGTAACAGAGGTGGCTAAATGTGTTTCTCTCTAAAAGTTTAAGAATCTATGAAAGATTCAAAAGTAACTAACCTGAAAAGCATACAGTAGTTAGAATAATTGTGTGGCTGGAGCACGAGATGGGATTATGAGCCATTTAAAAGAATGGCATATAACTCATAAGAGACATGACTAATTCGCATGATTTCTTTTAATACTATATATTTACTAAATTTATGAACAAAGAGGTAGTTGTGGAAATAATGTGGATTTCAGAAACATTTTTATATGTCATTATACAAAAGTGCATTTCTATGCTGGCACTCAGTGTTTTGGCATGAGAATTACTGGAAAGGGATTTTACGCAATAGCTAAAAACTGGGCCAGAGTTACTAATCAGCTCTCCTTTTTATATGGAAATATAGGAACTTGGCACCTGAAGCAGGATGAAAGGTGGCTCCCCAAATACTTCTGAGATTGCATGTTCATTTAAAAGTTGCAGTCACAATTTCTCAGCTTTGCTATACAGTATGACATAAAATTAGAGAAAGTACTTAGTTAAACTTTATTTTATTATGGAATAGGGAATTCTCTATGAGTGTCCTGATTGGAGTCTTTTGCTGCATCTATATTAATAAATTAAAAAGGTTAAAGGCTCATTCTTTTGCCTTGATTGCAAGCGATGCAGCACATCTCCTTTCCATTCACATAACCTGTCTCCTTCCCCCTGGCAAAATGGCCACCATAAATCTACCCAGGAATAGACTCCAGAATTTCCATTGAATTTCAATATATGGATTAATAAATTATGGGTGCCCATTAGACGAGGATATATATGTGAATGGAAGGCAGGGAAGAAGGGAGACCTGGATTATTATATCAGGATGTTCTATAAGAGACATTAGTAATACCTTTTGTGAGGTTACGTTCTCAGAAACCAAGATTACTACTACAGAATTCCTCACAAGTGAGTATGTCAGTCTTACTGTGCTTAGATTTCTAGAAATATCTGATTCATACTAAAAATTCTGAAAACCGTGTTAAAGGCCTAAACATAATTTTAAAACAAGATATTATATAATTGAACTAATACTGTTAGTTCTCTACAGACAGTATGCTGTACTCGTTAAGCTGTATGAGTACATTCTATTGACTGTAGCATGGTAGAGATACAAATATTTTTATATGTGTCAGTTCTTGTTTCTGTGACAGTTAAAATACCGCAGAAAATAATAAGAAAAGAGTATATCAGGTAGCACTCCAGTGACTGGTGAGCGTGTATTGCCTAATGATAAGAAAGACCCAGTCTAACCTTGATGACTGGGGAAGAAGTGGAAGGATTGGGAATTCAATGAGGTATGTCAAATCCTATTAGTCTACATAATTTTCCCTTGCTGAATTCTGACAAGGCAGGGCTGTTATTGGAATTGAGAAAATATTCATAATAGATAATTCATTCTATTAATTTTTTATAACTATGTCAGCAAACAATTATTTTCTTTCACAAATTTACTTTATTTTCCTTAAAAATCTACAGCTTATTACTCAATATTCAAGTGTTGTTGCTTAGCAATGATTAGTCAAACAAAAGACAATGTGTCAGTCTTGTTACTTCATTGGGTAAGTGTAATTCAAGTTTATGACAAGAATATTAAAAACCAAAATGTGTTATTTAGTTTTCTGTTGACTTTCTACAAATTACATGCCAGTGAATCATAAGAAACACCTATGGGAAATAATAAAGAGAGTTTTATTCAAATAATTAAAATTATATCACTAAAATCCCTATCTTGCAATAATTAATTTTCTTCTTTATTTAAACACGGTCATTTTAGGTTTTAACTGCAGTTTACTGTGGCCCTTTTCATACAAAGTAAGCATTTCAATACATTCTGTCTGTTTTTCAAAGCATTTCCCTACAGTTTTATCGTACTTCCCATGTGTTCACTTTGAAAAGAGGAGAGAATGTCCTGCCATTTCAGTGTAGTGACAGACTAGGTTTAAAGTTCCATTTCTTGCTTATGCCTTGTTCCTACAGCAAGCAGATATGCCACGGTGGTAGGTTAGATTTGACACTTCTTTCTCTCAGCCGAAATTTGTCTCTTGAAATTTAAGAACTCTGTCATTTGACCCCACAGTGATCTGTTATTCATGTATTAGCTGACAATCTGTGAATAAACATTACGTGTTCTTAAATCATCTCTAAAGAGGTGGGGGGATTGGCATTACGTTATTGTTACCTGCTACACTTTCATTTCATTTAAGTTTGGGGTTGTCTTCCCTTCACAGGGCACTGAAAGATGTTTGCCAGGGAGGGCACGGTAAGAGATCAAGAGTCCAGATGACTGATCCTGAATGAAGCAGAAACAAATTGATACCAGCAAGCAGCAGAGATAGTAACTACCTGCAGAACAAGAGGTCATGGTCTGAGGTTAAAGGGGGTAGTAGCTGAGAGGCAACTCAAGCAGACTGTCTTTATACAAAGGAAAATTCAAATACAGAGCAAAGCAGTGAGAAACTGTAAAAAAGCAGCTGCAGCCATGAATTGGGGAGAAGAAAAAAGGCATATTTCATAAATGGAATCATAATTACTCTCAAGAAGAAAGCCAGTGGTTAACCAAACCTCCTGACTTTTTGTTCAGATAAGAGTTAAGGCTCAGAATCATAAGCGGGGTGAAAAACAAAATTAACCATCAAAAAATTATTCTACCCTACCGTTTAGGGTGTAATCTGGGTGACTCGTATGTTTTGGTTCGAATCTTAACATTTTTGTTTGGTTTGGATTTTTTAAGACAAGAATTTCTCCTACTTAGTTTAGATTCATTTTTAGATTACATTGCATTTCAGATTGAATTTTAGCTCCTGCCTGTTTATATATGTTGTAAGTTTGATTTTAGGAACAGTCTTCCATCTGCATAATCTGTTTCAACAATAGTTTCTCAGTTTTATTTTAAGGTTCCATGATCTAGCTAGAAATCTCACACCTCATCAGATAGTCTGTGGACAGGCAGTGATGCTCAGAAGACAAGAAACATTGAAACACATGGAAATGTTAGGCGTAGTAGGCGGGATATTAACTTTTAGCATTTTCTATTGATTTCCTTTACGTCAATGGAAGCATACTTCTACACAGACTGAACATAGATACGACATCTTTTCATCAATTTCATATAAAATTTAGGAACCGTTCTGAACGGACTGAAATCTTCTCTGACTTCCCAGCACTTGTTGACTAGTATTTCTATAAAATAAAGCCTAGATTGCTTACTGAGATGAGACGGATTTTGTTCCCTGTTTCCCCAGAAAAGTTTTTACACATTGCACATAAATTAATGACCATACGACTCTTCTCAAATGTTCTTTAACAATTTACTAGAACCAGTATGATCAAGAGACTAGATAGGTTGAATCATGCGTGAACCATAGCTGCAAATGAAGGAAGTATGAAAAAAAATGTGTAAACTGAAATATGTGATACAGCAACTAAATTATTATCATATGAACAGTTATGATACAAGAATAAAAGTAGGAGAGATAAATCAGATAGCTCCATATTTAATAATTCTTTTCAATGTTGTGGCACACTAGCCAAAAATCCGCAAGAAAATTCTCATTGTAACCTCTACTGTATTCATAACACCAGCATTAACATAATGTTACCTGAGTGCTACCAGTGCTACCAGCATTAAAGTAATGCTACTGGAATTCTTGTGAAGGAAGAGTTAGTTTTAAAGCTAGTATTTGACATGTTAACAGACCCATATAGCAGCCTACAAATTCACTCATCTGTCTGGCTTGTGTCTCTTGTTGTGCATGATTACAGGATATTGAGTACTGAATCAGAGTGCAATATAGGATTTGGTTTTTCCTTACACCTGAACTGTCTTCCTCTCAGGAAATAAGTAAAAGAAAATAGAATAGGCATTTGTGGTATTTGAGATATATTTAACCTCAAGTGGAGATAAAATGTTTAAAAATCCTTGGACAGCCATTTGCAGTGAATGCAAATATAGTGGTTATGTTACATTAATGCCTACCTCTTCTCATCAGAGCTTAAGGGTCCAAGAAGAAAAAGAAGAATCTTTCTCCTAAATAACTAGAAATCTTCATTTGAACAAAGACTAGAGAAAAGGGGTTGAAAGAAACACAACAAACTGACGTGAGAAGGAAGAGGTAGTGCTAAAAAGAAATTCCTAGTTTTCACTTAGAAAAATTATCTTCAAGTAATTATATTCATGTAACGTAGCTATGGTTAAGAGCTGAGAGGGGCTCACATTTGATACATGGAAAAAACCATTTCCATGTCAAACCATGAACAATTCATGTTTCTCTATATTTATCTTAGATTCATCAGATGGAAACTGTAGAGAAATCTCCAGCTGAGAAAAAAATCAAACCAATTATTCAAAATCTTCATTATAATTTTCATTAGTGAAATCAGGGTATTTGATTTGCCTTCTTTGGTGATTTGTTGTTTTTTTTCCTATTTGTCTGTATATAAAATTTCACAATGCTTGTATTTAGAATGCATGTCCTTACTCATGCTAGAAGTATTTTATTCAGGAAGAACTTTTCAAAGTTAATTTTCCCATTAGAAAAGTTCTAGTTACCCAATCATAGACAAGAATAACATTGTATAATTGAGAGGACCAATCAAATGCAGAGAATGGCGAATCAATAATATTCTGTGAAAAGAGTGAATACTTCAATATCAACAAAAAAATTGAATTGGTTAGCATAATATGTTCAGTGATTATTTTTTTAATGAATAAAAACATTGGTATTATTCCGAGTGCTTTGAGAAGAATAAAGGACTAAATTTACAGCAAACATTAGTCAGCATATCATTCTACTTTTAATTCTTAAATTTGAGTTGATGGAATTACCTTAGGTCTCATTTCTGATGTTTTGTCTCAGGAGAGTGTGACTGACTATATGAACATGACTGTGGAACGACAGTATCGCAGTACTTGTTACTCAGGCAAAATGAATTTGCGTTGAAGTAGAGACAGTAAGATTGTAAGGGAGTTTCCCTAAGTGTCCTAGCTCTGGGCTTCCATTAAATATGCATTTCTCCTTTCATTGAGTTTTAAAATTTTTTTTTCTGGGAATTAATTTTATTCCTCTGAAGTGTCTGTATTCATCCAGCTCTTCCTTCTTTTTGATGCCTACTCAGTCCTTCTCTTAATAAAAGACCTCTGAGAAAGAGTATTTGTGAAAGAAAAAAAAACATCATTTCGGCTCCTACTGAGTAATTTATGAGAAATTATCCTCATGCTGCAAGTAGACTTCTGGCATGTGGAACTCTCATAAAGACACAATGACCAAATATTACGTTTTTTAACTTTTTAAGTAAGAACTTAATGTGGAATCGATATGGATTGAACATTTTGTGTTTTTGTTATGCTAACAGTAACTAACTAAAAAATCCCTGTTGCTTTCTGTCAAGTAGTTGTATAGACTACAGAGTGTCTACACATGGAGTAGTGCTGTGCATAATTAATAGCACACATGAAGGAAGGCTGTAGGTACTTTTGAAACAGGTTATAAGAAATAATTTTTTAATTTAAGTTTTGACTTTAATCTCTTCAGTAATTAAAAACAAATCTGAATATTTCTGCAAATGAGGATATTAAGCTAAATAAATGAACTATAAACTGGGTTAGCAAAAAAATTTGTTCATTAATTTGAATGGGTAAAATAAATCTAATGTACATTAACAAATGATGGCTTTATGGCTCATTTTCTAATGTCTGAATTAGAAAGTGAAGCAGCCATAAATTGCCTGCCCCTCTGGTGAACAAGATCCACAGAACGTGTACAATTAATGCCTGGCAGGCTTACTCTTCATCATGACCCAGAATGTGTCCTGAAGTCCCAGGATGAAAGCTGAGATGTCTCTGCCCTTGACCCCTAGACCCCAACACTTCATTTTCAAAAAGCTGAGTATCATTCAACAGAGTTGGTGGGAAACATAAGCTTTCCGTGTGAGGGAGCTGACAGTGCTGCTGAACCGAACTTAACGTTCAGCGTGAGATCAATAACTCATGGTCTCCTTCTGAATGGGATTGCTTTTCTTTTGTGCATGTAAGGGGAGCCTGGGGCTGAGCTAGTTACTGCGCCTGAGTGATTGAATGCAGCGGAATGAATGAGCAGTAAAACAGAGCTTGCCTGCCCTCCCCCATGCCTGCTCCCCCTCCTCTTTTCCTTTCTTTGCTTTGCTTTTTCTTTTGTTTCGGGCCCAGTGTCAGGAGAGGGGGAAGAGGGACAGGTTCAGCTTGGACTGTCCGTGTGCCCTGCTATGCTCCTGGCTGGCTCAGCGAGCGTTTTGAAGCGGGGTGGGTGTGTGCCTGGGTACCCGCCCCACCGCAGGGCTCCACCTGCGCCCCGCCGACCCGCTGCCTGGGGAGGTCAGCGCTCAGACCCAGGGGCAGCCGGAGGAGATGAGTCAGACCTCCCAACCTTGCTTCAGGGCACTCGCTTAGCGTACGTCACTGACCTAAACACCTCCTTAACCTAGAAATTAGTATCTTGTACTAGGAGGCAAAACGGTGGCCGGTGTAGAACGCAAAATTTCCTACTGCAGCTTCTATAAGGCCTTTTGTTGTCTGAGCAGGCATACCTTACGTGACAAAGGAGAGAGACAATAGAAGCAAGTATAGTAGGACAGGCTTAACTTATGCTTCCTAATACTTTCTCCTAGTTTCTCATTTGTTAGTGTATGTCCTCTTTAATTTGCGTTGTTGAAAAGCATGCAACGGGTGCAAGACGCCAGGAGGACCTATGGTTCTCCTTCATCTTCACGATGCCCAAGCAAATAAAGATATTTCTGAACCTCACACAGGATATCACTGATGCAGGGAAGCACAGTCTTTTGGAAAGGCCACAGTACTTCTGTAACAGGGATGCGAGTGTGTTTCAGTTCGCTCATATGTGTTGAATGCAGAACGTCCATGACTTTCAAGTGGGATTTTGCATTTTTCTCAGCTTTTTCCAATTTTAATTTGACTAAACTATTGATTAAAAAGAAAAATACATTTAAGTATAGCATGGGATTACAAACGTTGCTGACACCACCTTTTATTTTATCACCACTTGGAGTGTTCATTATTACTGTCTTTTTTAAAATGTCCATTCTAACATTACCACCTAATTCCACTATAAACAGATTGACCTCTGCTGTAGAGGAAGGGATTTGGTTTTCTTCTTCCTTTGCCATTGATTTTACTAATTCTGACTTTGCCTAATAGAAGTGGCAAAGAAGACATCTCTTTGACATCACACATCTTTGCTCAGCAGGCTTTCTTAAGCTTGCCCAACTAGTTGATTAAAAATATTTGACATTGGTCACAGAGTAACAGTCACCTAAACGTTGGTTACTAGTTTACACACTGAAAGTTTAAACTACCAGGACTTTTAAGATGAAAAAAAACCCTCTTAGTATCACTATCTGCAAGTCTCATGTGTTGATATTTTTTTTTGCTGGTCTTTAATTACATTTTTTAAAAGAGCTGTATCATACACTGATATGTAGTGAAATGTGATTGGTCTTGCATTCTGTTTTTAGAGCAAATCTGGAACAACACTGACTTTCATATAGTTTTATTTTTAGTAATTTGGAGGTAAACATCCTTCAAATAGATCTTTTCACAGGGAAAAAAAAAGTAAAATACAATTATATGAGTTATAAAGACCACTCAAAATAAATAAATAACACTGATGTTTGAAAAGAGTTGAATGTCTTTTTTGCCCTCTTTTTCTTCTTTCTGTACAGTGAAGGAGGGTAGCACTGAAAATGAACAGAACTAGCAAAGTTATTTCTTTTTATGTCAGAAGAATATAAAGTTACACATGGAAGAAGGTGAGAAATCAGTATATTGATTGTTCAGGATCTAAAGAAAGGGCTTTTACAGAATCCCAACCTCAACTTTACTCTTTTAGGGGAGAAGGAGAAATAATATAGTGAGAAAGATGTGAGAAGAATTAAAACTTTTTTTTTTATATATTATGTTCATAAAATTAACTTTGCATGATTACTTACTCCTTTTTCTTCCCTCTTCTTACCAAACCCTTACCACAGAAAACCCCAAACAAACCAGCAAAATAACCCCAACCCACAACGCCTTTCTCTCTTGCAATGACCAAAATTTAACTAATGGAAAAAAGATATTAGTCAACCGTCTGCAGAACAGATACAGGATATTTATTTTACTGTAACTGAGGGAAGGGTTCCCAATTCTTCAGGGAGGGATGGGGAAAATCTCATTAATGAAAAACGTCTATTCCAAAACAGTCTATAAGAGACAGATGTAAAGTTAATTAATATGGATGTCTAGGTTCTTCCAGAAAACACACCTAAAGACTAGCATGATTTCATTTATTTACTTTAGTCATTCTCTTTACAGAGCGTCCAAGGATGAAGACATCATTAGCAAGAGCCAGTCAGCAGAGACGACGTCTTCTGTTCTTAATGTCAGCGCAGCACTGCAGGTGCTGTGTGTCCCAGCGAGTAGAGGGGCAGAGGCTGCTGAAGTGGCCGGGTCACTTCATCTGCCGCACGTCCGCACTGAGGGCAGCAGAAGTTACAAATGTGCAGTCCATAATCTGATTAATACTAGGGAGTCTAGAAAGGAGATGATGAGAGGGCAGAACTCCTTCAGCTTAATTTTAGAAAGGACCTCTTACCCCTTTGGGTGGTGCTAATCACGTTTAGCAACAGAGCGGGGGTCTGGACTTCAGCACTTCCTTCCAAAACAATGATGACAGCTTCACAATCCTCATTTTTTCCCATGTTTTTTCCTGTCCTCTTTATCAAACCAGGGGGTCTTTGTTTGGTTGGTTGTTTTTTGGTTTGGGTTGTTTTTTTGTGTTGATTTTTTTTTTTTTTAAGAGAGGGGAAAACATTGAGACCTATTGCTGTTAAATGACAAAAACAAATTAGGGTTTCATTGCACTTAATCAATCTCCTTATCAACAAACCCAGACTAAGCAATTTTACCAAACGAATTTAGCATAAATTATATGGAGCAAGCAAACAAAAACCCTGCAGAATATCAGTGGGTAGAATTGCTCCTGGGAAACACAAGAGGTTTGATTTTTTTGATGAAGTTTCATGTGGTTTTTTGTTTCTGGTATCTTATCCCAAGTATTCTGGGAAGGGAAAGGTTATTAAAAAGGTATCATATTGGAAAATCCACCTAAACATGTTCAAATCAATGTTTCCCTTACCGAACAAACCCTGGGGAGAGAATTAACAGGAATTACTGTATGGGTTGGTCTGCTACTTGTTTTGTATGCTTGACTGCTTGTCAGTTGGCAGAAATCAATGGTTCCCTTTTCACACTGAGAAGAGAAGGAAATGGGGGTCAAAACTTTTCCTTATGGGTACTTGGAGTACAGATTAAGTATTGTACCTCTTTGTCTCCAGTGTATCCCCTAAAAATACCATTTGCCACAGCATTTCAAAAATATGCATTTATACACATATTCACAGTTGATTAATATATGTAAAATTATTCTTCCTGAATTTGTTATAAAAGTTATAGTAGCTTATAATAAATACTTCTTTGGGCTAAAAGGAAGTAATTTATGCTTTATATTTAATTTTATTTAATATTCTTTTTTTTCTAGCATCATGTTGACTATATCCAAAACCAAGACAGCCTGGCTTCCCCCGTCTAGAGTGCCTTTTTTTTGATGCCAGTAAGGATACAGCAGATATGAACAAATACTACCTGAGGTAAAAGTCTCCATACAGTCTAGTCATTGTGGCAGTAACCCATTGTGTTCATTGAAAATACTAATTTAGTAAAGAATGTTTAAAAGTCGCTCTATATAATGTTTAAAAGTCACTCTGTATCTCAAACAAAGGAACCAAATGGGGTACTGCTTGAATTGCTAGAATGACAAATTAAACACTTTTTGAAGATGTCTTAATTTTTGGCACTGAGTTATGTAGGCTTTTTAACATTCTTTTCCTGTGACTTTTGCATGAAGTAATCAGGTGACCGCATTGTCAGCTATTTTAACTATTCCTTGAGATCAAAGCTGTAAAATCCATTTTGGTTGGACATTTATTTCTGTGTCAGGTATTGTGATGTGGACAGCTGCATTTCCCGCTACGGTGTATTCATTGCAGTATGATCACAGCATCTGAATTACATAGCTGTCTCACAGGCATTCCTCAGTATGGTATATATTTTGAAGAAAATTATCTGTGTTTAACTACTGTTTAAAACACGCTGCCCTGTATCCATGATGTTATATCAAATGTCAGGGAAACTATTTTTACAGAATGAGCACTTGCACAGTTGGCAAGGATGGCTGCATTACAAAGATTTCAGCAGAGCCTGTCGAAATCTGTGCTTGGGACTAAGGTTATGGCCTTCACAGAGCTGTAAGAGGATGTATTCGGTCGCTGAAGACGATTGCTCTGAAGTCTCGTACTCCATAAGAGAGAAGAGTGCTTTGGCAGTATCAGTGGGAGAACGGGACCATGAGAAATAGCGTGTCCCTTGGTTCTATTTTAGTGCTAGAGAGACGCGGATGGCAAGTGTAGGGAATTAACTTCAAGTCATATTCAGTTTTGTGCCTCTGAAACTTCAATCATTTCAGTGATGTATTAATGTTAAAACCATAATTTAACATCAAGTTATGAATGTTTTCTTTCTTATATTCTAATCTGTAGTTTTATCCACACAGGTGTTTGAAATGCTGTTGCCACAATCACATTTCAAATTTGCTTTCTAGTTGTATTTTGCTCTATAGCACTTTCTTAACATCAGTTCCGTGATTAAGGTTTTTGCTAGGCAGTGAGCAAGTTTTTGGAAAATTATGCATCTCCTTTCACTGTAGTCCTCACTAATTATAATTAGAAAGAATTTTGGGAGCATGGAGCATAGCTTTTTACTTAAAAAGCCACAATAAGTTATAATTACCCTCCCGATAAAAATCTTTGATCTGTTCTGCTGAAATAAATGCAAGAACTAAATTGTTTAAGTTGCACTTCTTCTGGTTTACACGGATGCAGTGGAAGCAGTTTTAGGTGTTTTTAAGATGTGTGCACACACACACATTTCTCTATACATGTACATATATGAGTAGCCTCTCTAAATTCCAGATGAAGTTAATTCTGAGTCTAAATTGAGGAAACCCACTAAGACCAGTAAGAATAAAAAGGAAAACACGATGAATAAGTGAAAGACAGAAGTCAAATTTGCCTTGGGTAAGGTGTTTTCTCCATCTGCTAGTCACCAAAGCTACGTGTCTATTTCACTCCTTTTCCTGAAAAGTTTCCTGAAAAGCAAATGGTACCTATTGGGCTCTCAGTTGAAGATGGATTATTAGTATTAGATAGAACACCTCTTTTGTAAAAAATTATCATTTTCCAGAATGTAAGTGTGTATATACCTAAATGGTAGTCTTAAATCCCAAAATATAACTGTATCTTCTGAGATATATTCATGCTAGTAGATGCTATGCTAAACATAAACACCAGTAATAGTGTCTTAATGTTTATACTGTGAGATATTCTGTTGTTCACCAAATCACAGAGTAAAAGGGATTAAGGAGAATTTTTTATGAAGACTTGCCCAGTCAACAATGATGGTTCTTTTTCTCATGATCAGGTGGACCTCTACCTGTATGTATTTTTCTGTACCTTGGAAGTTATGAAGGACCCAGGCCTAAGGACTTTCACAAAGCTCATCCAGAGGAAGTTAAATGCAGCCACGCTGGAAGGTCAGTTGAATACCTTTGATAAAATGATGGGGTACCAATCTAAATACTTAAAGGATTAAAGAGTATTTTCCAGAACTGTTACATATTTTCAGTGTCCTTTGTGGATACTATTTTATGCCCTGAGTTTGAAAGAGCAGTACTGTATTTTGCCTAATATTACATATCTATTTAAGAGTGCCGGTTATTCTGTTAAAATACATGAAGGCCTTCTCCAGTGTAGCACAGATGTAAGAAAGAAGGACAAAAACCAAACCAAAACAACTGAGTAGTGTGGCCCTTGAACAAGAAGTGTCCACGCATCTTTTTGAAACCTTCCAACTATATATGGACATATTTACAATGAAAAAATTAGTTGGTTTTTTTTTAAAGGTTCACATTTCTGTTATTGCTTTTACTTTTTAAAAACATAACACTCTTCTTTTCCTGCTTACTATTATTAAAAATTTAAATCAGTGATTCCACAACACTCATGAGCTCTCACATACAAATAAATTGAAATTCCAAAATTTAAAATTAAAAATATCTAACATATTTTCTGTTTCCAAAGCATCATTCAAACTTTCTCAGATTTAGTGGATTTCATATGCAGGCTAATGGATTTTATGTCAAGACACAATGTTTTTATTTATTTATTTTTAAATAGAAATTTGGTATATTGATCCATTCTTTGTTCACATCACCAAATCAAAGGCATTATGCTAACATTTATTCTTCATTTGATCTTTTACAAAATGTAAAAACCATGATAAACGTTCAGTTGTGCAGGGTATAAGCTTTATCCAACAAGACATTTTTCTTCTGTCTTCCTTTATTTTCATGGCCTCTACATTGCCTTTGAATAGGTTAAAGAAACACTGTCATTAATATGCATAGGATATTTTTCCCCTATCATGTGATCCAGACCAGCGTAGAAAATCATGTCCACCCAATTCTTACAGCTGGAGTTACTCCAGGCTTCTTGAAACCTGGAATGATTTACCAACCAAGAATGACTGTCTCCAGGATTTTGTCAGGTAAATCATTCCCCAGGCTCTTTGATTCTTCACTGTAAGCTGATCCTGTTTAGAAATAGTTGAAGTCTTAGGCTGATTTATGTAACATTATTGGTGGTGCGTGCCAGTTCCTCTTCACATTTTACAGACCCATCTTTGGCAAAACTGAGTGTTTGCAAAAACGTATTTGACAAAATCAGTTATGGCAAACATCATGATCTGACAAAGAGCTAGCCTACTTTGAAAGGTTTAGAGCCTCCAGATAGATACAAATAAGATAAGAAAAAGCAGACACATGTTAAATCATCCAACAGCAAAGGGGATACTTTATGGAAATGAACTCGCAAGATAATAATTTGAATTTGACAAGGTGATAATTAAAGTCCCTAGATAGACTCTTTCCACATCTGTATGCCTTTCAGTGAAGTTGGTTAGCATATTAACTACTGTTGGAGAATACTAAAAAATATTCATGGGATGTTAAACTGCATATTGTTATTCATTTCAATTTGTATAATAAATGTAACAAAATGCAATGCATACAGTATTACATAAGAGGTACTAATATCTGTTATAGACTTCTTTTTAAGCACACTGATACCATACTAGGCTCTCAGATGCCAGTTTTATCCAGAGAAATTCAAAAGATTTAATATTAATTAGTCTTTCTGGCAAGACCAACAAGGTGATAAATTTCTTTTGAACGTGAAATACTGAGGCCAAGACATTTTCAGTGCAGTAGCTGGAACTATTTTACACCATAGTTACTGAATAATGACTATCAATAGGTACTTTTACTGGAAATACTTTAATAGCAACTGGCTTTGTGGAAAAGCTTTGAAACTTGCGTCTGTAAAGGTTTGTTGTTAATGGGTGATAGCTTTTTGGACCAACTTTAAACCGATAGCCCCCAAAACCTAGTGGTGGATTGTTGAAAGAATTGAATTTCTCTTTCCCGTGGAATTACTGTGTCAATGGGAAGGCATTCATATACTTCTATAAATGATACAATATTTTTCAGAAAAAGAAAAGTAGAAGTTTTCAGTGTAAACACTACACGTCCATGTTCCCCAGCAGATTCAGGTGTCATTTACATTTTAGCTTGTGTTAAGAGTAAATTTTTTAAGTAACTCTTCTGCTTGTTCACACTTACATGGGGTCATGTCATGGATTGGTTTCAAGGTGCTGAAACTGGATTCACTGCAGCTGAAATGGCAGACGAAGATGTGTTGGGGGGCTCACCCAGTGCACTCCAGCTGCAGATGGGCGTTTGGACCCTTGGGGCCAGCTGAGGGCTGCTCTGAAGTAAAACCACTCCACGTTACCTGCGCTGCGGTCATCAGGTCCTCGGCACCAACTGCTCTGCTCTGCTCTGCAAATCCACCTCTAACGGCCCACATTAACTGTTTCTGTAGACGTAGTCTCAGCGTGATAGATAAGTGGCGAGTGCATGCGTATTAAAAAAAAACACTACCAGAAGCACTGTGGGAGCCTTCAAGTCTGGGGAATGACTGGCAGCACCACCTGGAGAGAGATGGAAACTTTGCCACTTAAGGTAAAGATTTAGTGCGAAGAGCTCAGAACTCTGGGAGAGCAAAGGATTATCGAGTCTGCCACCACAGTGATTGTCGTCTCTGAGTCAAGGGAGTGACAGACATAAAAAACACTGTGATATGAAAGTGCTGTAAATGCCTATAGGACCAAGAGGGTTGTGTTTCATTTTCTTTCTTTTTTTTCATGTTCTGTGCCCCTAAATGAAGGAAAACTTTGCTTTGACATAGTTTTTCTCTTAAGTTGACATTAGTCTGTCATCTTTTTTTCCAGTAGCAACATAATTATCATATAGCCAAGAATTTATGAATTGTTTTGCAATGCTACATGTTTCTGTTAGCATTAAATGCTGTAACTTAGCACATGGTATTCATATTCTGTGTAGTGATTTCCATGCATCATGATTCTCTCATTTAACTGTGCCAAAACTTATTTACAACTTGGAATATTTCTTCCTGACATTTTTATTCTTCTTTTCCAGTTTTCATATGTGATGCATCGCTATCTGTAGAGAACATGGATGTCACAATTAGAAAAAAGGCCAATTTTTTTTCAACTAGGTAGATTTTCCCTCATCTCTCTTTTCCTTTTTGGTCCCAGTCCTTCATTTAAAATAAAACAACACAAAACATCAAGTTCTGTAGCATGCTAAGTCAGTAGTCGGTGAATTACCAAATGTCATTTAGGCTTGGGTTTGTTATAGTTTCCCAAAACATACAACACATGCAGTACCTCTTGATCTTAACAGATTTAATTCCACACAGTTTAAGAGCACATTTAAAATCTCCATGGCTGAGAAAACATCAGTCTGATAATAGCTTTTTTTCCTGGTTAGCTGCTATGCAAAAATCCCCACAGGAGTGTACAAGATGCAGGTTATGAAGGGTTAAAATTCACAGGAAATAAATATTTGCTATTACTTTAGCATCACAAAATATGCATACATACATGTATTCGTAAGTTCATATTTTTAAGGGAAATATGTGTGCATCGAGTCTACTTGCCATCAGTAGAAGAACTTTAGTACTGTATGTTAACCACCTCAGTACTGAGTTAATATATGTACCCCTTTTGCATTGAATTTCCTTGGTTTCCATTACAAAAATGTGAAAAGGGGAACGGGATTTCCTGCTTTATCTCAATTCAGCAATCACCACTCTGTTTCCTAACTCCTAAATTGTATTATACATTACATTTGCAGCTGCTTTTGACCTAGCTGCGAATAGCTGAATTAAGTCTCTAATGCAGAGTCCCACCTGGTGATAGAATATGCTATTGCTTTTTTAGATGTACAATGCTTATTTAAAATATTTGGTTTTTTGGGGGGAGGGGTGATGCCATATCCTGGTTTTAAATCATGTTACCGCCATACAATACTTAATACAAAGGCAGAATCTTAAGGGGAAACATATCTCTATTAATTACAACAAAGGCATTTGCTAGAAATTCAGAACAATGTAACTGGTTCTCAGAGAATTTTGCAAATAGTCCAAAGTAGAGAATTTAATTTGCTGATGCTGAAAATGACTGAAACATGAACATTGGAACAGTGATCTACACAGTGAGTCAGGGGGGAAAAATGTTGCCTTCTGAAACATATATATGTATATATATATATACATACGCTAGTATACTTTAGTGGTAGAAGCCATGCAGAATATCATCTGGTGTGGTGTGACAAATGTGTCATTTTTAGTTTTGTTGTTGTTGCTACTGTTCTAATGAGAGAGCTCTCACTAAAACTGCAAAACTTAACACTTTCATTTACCTTATTTCAAAAATTATTCAACACTGACAGGCAAGGGATTCCATTCAAATTTAAAATACTTTGCAAAACAGAAACCAGCTTGATAGGACTGAAATCTAGTACCTGCGGAAAACCAGAGTAAAACAGAAAAAAAAATGCTAAAGGAAGAGAGAGACGACTTGAAAATATCCTTTATGGAAAGTGCCTTTAGGCCACACACTTTCAACCAGGCTCAGTTTAGGACCTTCTGGATTCATCTAGCATGTTGAATAATTATCAATATATATTCTCGGGTTTGTATTTTTGTTTGGGCACAGCAAATGGTTAAATGTGGCCTTAAAACTGCAGGGCTAAAAATACTCCACAGCCTCTTTAACATTGTGCCTTGCGACCAAGAAGTCATGTTTGATAGTTTTGGGAAACCTTAAATGCACGTAAATTTGCCTCACGGCAGGGAAGATGACAAGACCCAGGCCTAAAAGCAAAGGCTAGTCTGAGTTGTCTCAGTGGCCATTAATTACTGTATACTTCAATTAGATCTCACAAATAAGTGAAAGTGACTAATATTTTCCTTAATCTGAACCTCAGCTTGTAATGTTTGCAGGGGTGCCTGTCAGACACATTTAGATTAACGGGTTCAACAGTAAAGGTCAGTAATAAGCCTGAGGGTACACCGAAAACCCTGACAGTAACGTTTGCCAGGTGTGACTTCTGGAGGTGGCCTGCTATCACTTACTGACCAGTAGCCCATAGATAACAGGAACAGTAAGCCTTTCACCACGGAATCCAGCTTATTTGATAAGAAAACTGACATTCCAGCCCTTCCGGACAGCAGGATGTGCTCAGTGATTTCTGGGCATGCCTTGAAAACGCATGGAACTGCTCTTATTTATATAGAGGTCTGTGTGTGCGTGCATGCGGGTGCGTGTGTATGTGTGTCTGTCTCTCACCACGTCTTTTCTGCCCAGCACGCCGTCTCGCTAGTCTCCGTGGGACTATTGTTGCACCAAAGCATCCGTTCAGTAGGAGGCAAACAGCTTGCATCTACCCTTTGGGGGCCTGACTTAAAAGAAGGCGGGGAAAGAAGCGGCTTGACTTCACGTCCAGTGGCATTCTGAGGAAAAGGGGGCGTCGTTTGTGGAAGTGTGTGGGAAAAAAGCAAAAACTTGGGGGGTTTTGGAGCGTGAAAGTGGGAAGAGTATAAGCTGATAATACTTCAGGAAATATTCCCATTAAAAGAACAGAAACAATTCTATCCTGTTTATCTACCTTTTAATATGTTTTTTTCCCCCTGGAAAAAGCAAACCCATATTTTCCTCAATTTCTTTTTCTCTTCTGACTTATTTTCCTGGTGGTTCATCTGTAACACAGCTAACTTAAATCACTGGCTTTGAGTGGAGGGTGGTAGAACCTCAGGTTGCCCTGACGGAAGGAAAAGAAACCAGCAGAATACAGTAATAACACGCAGAGCACTTCTGGCTGCTCTAAACGTATCTAGGGCTTTAAGACGCAGAATTCAAAAGCAGGGAACCGTTGGTGAGAAAAGCGGTCGGATGTAGTCAACCTGAGCTTCAAAGACAAATCATTCAAGAGCAAGGTCATTACAGCCATGCTGTGAATTTGGGGCCTCCCAGCCACTCCCTCGCCACCCCCCAAGAAGATTTTAAGAGAGATTAGAGGTTTACAGCAGGATGAGGAGACAAAAAGCCACCCTACTGAGGGCTGCCCTGTGCAAGCTGGGCACGGATGCATTGTTTTTTCGCTGTTGCATGGGGCGGCGAGATTGCAACCCTGACGTCTGCCTTCTCCTCCTCCGGCTCCCCGTCAGTGACTGATCACTTTCAGCTGCAGCACCCAGGAATTCACTCATTTCTAGCAATGAAAAGGTTCGCTTTCTTCAGTAATCACCCAGGCAGGCCCAGCTGCCTGTTTCTGCGCTCACACGAATATTAACTCGCCTGGAAAGCCCTTCTCTGGAGTTGGTTGTCTGTTGTAATTAAAGAGTGTGTTAAGAGAGAGACAGCGTTGTGTCTACAATGCTGAAGGTAGCCAGAAGGAGGTAGAAAAGAAAATAGAAGAGTTCATAAGATGAGAACTGCATTCAGCTGACAATCCGCTTCAGAGCGCGAAGTTACAACAGCCGCCACGGGCAACAAGTAGTGGGAGAGGGCTGTAAACTAGGACCCTGCCTTGTAAAACTCGCTCCAGCAAGGAAACTGAGGGTCTGCGGAGACAGAGAGTAGTCCAGGGAGCGCAGGCAGGGAAATAACATCATATTTTTTCTGAAAATGGGATAAAGCAAGCCTTTTTTAGCTGTGATAAAAAAAAGTTTTGTAAATGCCAATAAATGTAATGTATCGGCAAATACTTGTCGATTATTTACTTTGGATATGTAATCTTGACCGCTTAAGTTTAAAACCTTGCACTAAATTTGCCGGTGTTAAGTGACTTTAAAGCACGAAGAAATTACAAGCCTCTGAGCAGCTATTTTTCCCCAGAAGTTTCTGGAAAGTGCTTCCCATAGATGACAATCTAGCCTTACAAAATCAGATCAAGGGTCTCAACAACTGCGTGTCATAGCACACAGAGATAATAAATCATTGAGTATTAGGGAGTCCGAGATTTTTTTCATCATGTATTTGTCACTGACAACGCTGATTTGCCAAAACTATTTTTCATTCTTTCTGTCAGTTCCATACATTAGGGAAATAAGCTTTGAAAATTATCAGAATGCCTTATTTTGACATTTTTATTGAAAATGTCAAGTTTTATAGTTCAAAACTATTTTGTTTGGAAATTAAGCTAATTGTAGCTGTAAAAGGTTGACATTTATTGAATCTTACTTTTTACGCTTTTTGTTTTAAAGCTTTTTCCTTTTTTTCTGAATCTTAAAATGTTTTGCCTGAAGTCTGGTTTGAGAAAGTTCTCAGTATCTTAAGCATAATCAGGGAAGTTAAAAACAATCCATCTCATTCTCCAAGCCGCCATAACTTTAACCTCTTTTAATATTTGTGTATAATACCTAGGTAAGGTCAGGTGCCAAATAAGAAAGTAAACAACTTGGGTAATAGCTATTATGGTAGTAAATCAGAGTTCCTTGTTTGCTTCATTCATGTAAATCCTATGGAAAGAGCAGTCAAAGTATTGCTTACGTAAAGCAATATGGTATCAGATTCCTTATGACGTAAAACATGCAAGCCTTCAAACGCATTCACAAACCCTTACCTAGCTGAACAGCAATAGACTAGCTGAGCAAAGACTGTGTAAATACAATTGGATTCTTTGGTTCAGAACCTAAAGTTTCATTCAGTTTTGTTCAGTTGTTACTGAAACAAACTCCTATTGAATGAAAAAACATTTTATCATAGTTAAAAACTAAACTGGGACCTCTGAATTTGACCTGCCTGTAGTACTCTCTATGATGCATTTCATGCAGTGCATGAAGAATTTTATGTAATAATCAATGCTGACACAAGTACTATGAGACCAAAATAGTCTGACCAAAAAGTGACATAGTTATCAGTGTCTGAAAAAATACCTATTGACTTTTTTTCTGTTTGCCAAAGTACCTCTATTTGCTTCCCCAAATACAGTTGTTTTCTATGATTGATAAGTTCACTAGCTTTTAAGCTCATTCACATCCATTAGTTCTGCCTTTTTCCCCTCCCTGTTGAAAATCAGGAGCTGTCAGATTGAAATGTTCTTGCCAGACACAAATAGTGTCCCCAGGGGTGGAGAAAAGCACTCTGAATCGGTAAGAAATAGATTTTAAAGTGTTGCTTGTTGACACTGGTCACTGCACTTGCTTTACAGAAAATGTCAAAATAGAGGACAGACAATGCTATAAACACAGTTTTTAATGTGTCTTCCTAAAAATGTTTCATTTTTTTTAGACAAAGAAATAATACATTTGAGATGTTTCAAATAAAATTAGTGGTGCAACAATGAAATCTATGTGTTGATCCTTTACAGAGCCAGAAATATTTCAGAGGGTGTCTGCTGTCGGGCCTGATCCAAAGCCCATTAAGGCTAGCAACACTGATCTTTTTCACTTTAATGAGCTTTGGGTCATATCCAGTATGTAAGCAACAGTCATTTGTATGCTCTTTAAACTTGCAGAATGCATGATCCCACGTTACAGAACCAAGATTTGTTCTGGCTCTGCTGAAGCTGATGGGAGTTGTGAAATCTTCCGGACCAGGATTTCCAACTTTATCTCTGGGATGTAAGCATCAGCAAGCAGAGTTTTGGAGGAAAGAAAAACTAAGGTTACAACAGAATCGCTGTATATTTGACCGTTTTATGTGTGGCTAGCCCCACAGTATTTTTCTAGTTCCATATGTCTTCTACACAAAACGAATCACTGCTCGCATGCAGGAGTATTCGTAGTTCATTTAGAAAATGGTTGCACCTTTTTTATTAGACACAGATAGAAAAGTGACCCATTAAAAAATTATTTCCTTACAGCATTTCAGTATTTTTTTTTTTAATGCTAGTGTATGTGTTATTGGCAAGAATATCACAACGGGAAAAATTACAATACAGAGTGCGAAAACGTTTGTCTTATAATAAAGGAATTCTTGTGATGAAGAATTATTTACTGTTTTCCGTTTTCTCTTTAACACCTGGATATTGACCGGTGATAATAAAGAAGCCCTGGGATATAAGAAGTTTATGAAAAGGGACAAGCATGCCTATTGCCTTAACGTCTTCCAACAATCTGTTTTACTCTTGCCCCATCCCCTGCCCGCTCAGCTGTCTGAGCCATGCTCTGACAGGTTAGCTGCTCGTTCGCACGTTTCCCAGGCTCAGCTGCTTTGTCTCCGCGGTGGCTTGGGGGACAGAGTGACGGTGGAGATGTAGGCTGCTGGCCAAAAGGGATTTCCAGGTGCTGTTGTGCCATTGGTGATCAACGCTAACTGGGCTGCTCCTTCCTGGTGCCGTACATGGGGGTTACCGACACCACGGGAGACAGCAGGCCTGACCGGAATGAAACTGTGAAAGGTTAGGGGACAGTAAATGCTGCAGGAAATGTTGTTTATTGTTAACTGGCTGATGGATCGTAAATAGTGTGTTGGAAACAATCACTCGGGTACTTAATAGATATACAGACGATAAAAATATGTGCCAAGAGCTGACTTCTGTACGCAGAAAATTAATGTTGAAGACTCGACTCTAAAAGAGGAAGGGCTAGTCTGACTTCTCCCATGTATTTTTGTAAACTGAACTTTAAAACCACGTCACTGTGATCAGTTAGTACTTGACATACACTAACTGCCACCATCTTTATTAATATTCTTGCTGCTGTCTTTGTTGCTGTTATCATTACCATTGTCATTATTTTATAAAATGGAATTGCTGTTTTCTGGCAATTGGATTGGCAGACTAGGTCCCAGAGGCTTCACGTGATCGCATTTTTATTCTTCAATGTGTGTGTGGAGGGGGAGAAAGGGAAGAAAAAGGCAGGTTAAAAAAAAAAAAAAAATTTGTATTATTGGATATGTTATGTTTTTTGAACTGTCCTCTCAGCATTTGACACCATTCAAAGGGAAGACTTCAGAAAAGATGGATTTTTGGGTCAGTTACAGGATGGGAAGTTCTGTAGTATGCTTCTATATAACAAATTATTAGGAAAAATACACTGAGGTTTAAGCAGTATCTGAAAAAAGATCAGTCACATAATGGTTAAACCTCCAATAAACGTGTTTTTAATAATCACATGGTATTTTAAATAATGATTATCTAAAATATTAATGTTAATACATGTTTACGAACGTTAATATAAAGCATTACTTAACAGCTTACACTAATTTTTATTTTTATTTCCTTACATTTGTTACATGAAGTGGTACCTTATTGTAAGTGTATAGTCACCTTTCTTAACACTGTTGGCACTGCAGATTTTCTCACCAACGTCTGCTTTTGTTGGTTTATTGTTATTGCTAAACTAGAAGGCTAGCAAAGTGCCAGGAAATTAAAAATACCTTTTGACATATTTATTAAGTAATAAAAAACTTTAGGGAGTGATTTCATAACACTGAACATTACATTTCTTATAAAATCCTTATTCTTAGACTAAATTCTAGAAGTACATTTGGGTTAAAGACAGAGTGGATTAGGACTCACATGTGACAGCAGTTCACTCTAGTTCAGTAAACTGCCATATGAGATATATTTTTACTTATTTTATTTAAAAACAGTGTAGATCTACCTTTATTTGAAATCCCTTTCCTCTTTCTCATCCTTGTTTCAGAGTATTGTATCCCTTATACATTAATTGCCGTTTGAGATAGTCAAAAGCTCTTCTGAGAGTTCTACCTGCCCAACTGGATGAGATCACATTCCTTCACTTATGTTTAACCCGTTTTCAATCTTTTTTCCTTCCTGCCATTTAATTAACTTTTTCTTACTCTTTTTCTGCAAAGCCAGTGGTTTTATTTGATAAATTTTATGCAAGTGTATTTAATACGGGAATTGTCCCCTGCATTTGAACTGAAGAGTTCGATAAAGAATATTGTGTAAGACATTATTTGTATGCAGGCATGTCATAATTAAAATTGTTTTGTGCTACTAGCAATAGAATAGTTAAAAGCTACCATTTCATATGTTATTTCCATAGTTCGTCAGTACTGGAATAATCTATACATTTTAATGACTACTTCCGTTAGCTTTTCTTTTTATACTTAAGGTCAGAATAAAATCTTACCCCAGAAACAGTTCTGATGAATAGTGTTGTTCATAACAATTAAAAACGCCAGAATCTGCATGTAAAATCTAAAGAACTAATATTCCCCTGAAAGGTATTTATATTACTTATCATGAGCGATCTTTTAAAAATGTAAATAATTCTAAAAACTACACAAGGAAAAAACAGCTAATGTAAAATCCTACGTAGAAAACGTTCTCAGAATGAACCTTGTGGATTCAAATCCATCAAATATCATCCCTTTCAAGTGACTCAGAATCTCATATACATATCAAATTAACTATCACATATTAATAATGTAAATGTTCATACAAGATAAAGCGTTTCAGGTCCAGAAGCTGCACGGAATACTGTTCTGTGCCTTATTTAAGATGTTCTCACAATGTGTGGGGCATATTGCCAGCCATTGGGGCAGCTATATAGTTATGAGGCACAATTGCCCTGAAAATAGCCAAAGTGGCACATGAGCAGAGGAACAGCTGAAAAGTTCGTACTATCTGTAAGAAACCAAACTTGTGCTTCATTTTCTACCTAGTGCTGCACTGCTATAATCTGTAGATTACATTATATATATAAATATTATATATATGTATAATATGTGTATATATACCTGTAAAGACAGGAAGTGAGAAATCCTTGTATCAGGCATTCAAGTGATGCATAGTAACTACTTGTTGAAATCTCTGCCAATACATTTATTTATTTATTTGTTTGTTTATTATGTATGTGTATGTATATTACATATATAATTATTTCATTTTACTCAAGTTGAAAAACATATTCTCTGTGTCTGAAGGATCTGGATTGAAGTCTTCCTGCGTTATCTAGTATGGCAAAAAAAGGTTTCAAATCATGAGATAAAGAGACCTCACTTGATCACCTTCTAATGACTTTACTGTTTTTTTTTTTCTTGTATTTATACATTAACCTAGAGGCTTTAATATTTCTTACATTGTTACCTTTCATTGGTTTAATTTGTAAGAGGTTTTTGGTTGGTTGATTAGTTGGTTTTCCTTCTAAGATCACTTTACTGCCCAGGCAACTTGCCAACGACAGACCCTACTGATCTGATCTACCAGAGCCTAGACTTCCACACTGCCCTAGGCTATCCCATTCTGGAGGGCACTTCCCACATCCCACTGCAAAGCTCTTGGAGCAAACTCTTAGAGTGTATCCCACAACACTTCTTGTCTACTTACCTGCATGCCCTATGGGATGCCATGCACATGCAGCTCTATGAGAAGTGCTCAATAAAGGATGCATCCTGTCAATAAGTAGTCCCTTCGTAAGAGGTGCTGTTGACTGACCCATCAGGACCACTTAGTGAAATAACAGGCTTCTCACAACGGCTATTGATTCATAGTTGCCTGAGTATCATACAGTTTTAGGGACATCTCATGACTGTCAGGGACCATCATCTGTTAGAGACACTTATCAGAAGTTATTTAAATCAAAGTTCTGTCAGGGGTGTAAATTACCATTTCAGACTATTGTCATTTCCCTCGGCTACACTCCATGCTGGTCACCTTGTGTGGGAAAGATGTTAGCACCAAGAAATCAATTCCCACAGCTTGAAACTGGTTGTGTTATGCACCTGGGAAGATCTTGTGAATGCACAGATTTTGCAGAAGGTGAACAATTCCCAATGTTATTTTCCCAAGACACCCAATCAGCAGTACCATCAGTGTCCTCCTTCTCTCGTTCCCTTTCTCCTCAACTGATTCCTGCTTTAGACCTTTGCAAGGTCTGCCATCTCCCCAGCACTAGCAGGGAAGGAGGGTGGAAGGGAAAAGGTGGGCAATAGGACTATGAATTTTTACTCTTATAATCATTTAACACATAGTGTTTACTTCCAAAATATACTTATTTGACATTTTCAAAACCCTTACCAGCAGCAATTAATTTAAAAAATCTTAATTGTGAGCTTTTTTTGAGGGATGCTGTACTGTTGGATTGGACATCTTTTCAGCTAGTTGCTATTCTCCAGCTGAAGCTGCAAATACAGAAAAGTCTACTGCTGGAAAGCTGAGATGTACCTCAAATGGAAGCTGATACTGTATTAGAAGTGTCAGCCTCATTTACATGGTAGGGGCTGTACTGCATTTATGTGGCAAGGTTTTGGCAGCTGGGGGGCTACAGGGGTGGCTTCTGTGAGAAGCTGCCAGAAGCTTCCCCCCACGTCTGACAGAGCCAAGGCCAGCCGGCTCCAAGACGGACCCGCCGCTGGCCGAGGCCGAGCCCATCAGCGACAGTGGCAGCGCCTCTGGGGTAACATACTTCAGAAATGGTAAAAACCGCTGCACAGCA
>JAVKLA010000008.1:1519877-1532000 GCA_034782735.1 Sagittarius serpentarius
GAGGAGGAAGGAGCGGCAGAGACAAGGTGTGAGGGACTGACCCCAACCCCCATTCCCCGTCCCCCTGCACTGCTGGGGGGGAGGAGGTGGAGGTAACAGAGAGTGAAGCTGTGCCCGGAGAGGAGGGAGGTGTTTTAAGATTTGATTTTGCTTCGCATTATCCTACACTAGTTTGATTGGTAATAAATGAAACTAATTTCCCCAAGTTGAGTTTGTTTTGCCTGTGGCGGTAATTGGTGAGTGATCTCTCCCTGTCCTTATCTCGACCCACGAGCCTTTCGTTATATTTTCTCTCCCCTGTGCAGCTGAGGAAGGGAGTGACAGAGTGGCTTTGCTGGGCACATGGCATCTAGGAATAAGAGGAGGCCTCCATAACTTAATTCCATGGATTGCAATTTCATCTGAAACAAAATGTTCTTCTACTCCTGGGTAAAGAGGGCACCTGCATAGCTTCTTCTAAGTTTTAGTTGAGGATCCACAGAAAATTTTCCTGCCTTTCCAGCTGGCTTCAGCAAGCATGACCGCTTCACTCTGTCTCCCTGCTCTCTTCTGCAGCATCCTGGGTCTGGGAGTTCAGCATGGTTTGGGCAGGTACAGAGCTTTTACCTTCAGATGTGTTTCTAACGGTCAGAAGAGAAGGCACCTTAGTACCTAGTAAAGGGTAGCTACACAATATGGTATGTTGTTTTCCATATCTATCTATTTCATCTGCTGCCCAGGGTCAAACTTTGTTTTGCACCTCTGAGTGAAGAGAAGCTACATCAATTAGTTGGAAAACCATTTCCCAGCAGAGAGCTTAGAGAGAAGTTAAATGGGGCCATGGGATATGACAGCATCCTGGTGACGATGACAGGGTCCCAGGATCATGGCTTGCAGCCCCTCCACCCTGACAGGGCCCTGCTTCTCAGAATAACAGGGAATCACATACAGAAAGAGGAGAAGAAATAGAATGACCAACTCCCATCGTAATAATGCTTTCCTACACCTTTCTAGCCTGCTCTGGAAGGTGACTGGTTTGATGGTGCCAAATTTCTGCACGTCCCTCTGGAAAGTGGAAGAGGCCTGGAGAGAAGAGACAAAGCGTATGACACTGCCCAGCCGCTACCAGATCTGTTGTGACTATCGTGGGACATCCATACAACTCTTCAGAGTACTTGATGCCATGGGAAGTATGTTATGCCTTCTGTGCTTAGCTGGAAAAAATATTGAAGAATTTATTTTGCTCTTACAGAAAGCTTGGATTAGCCTAATGTTGTGGGTAAAAGAAGATGCAGAACATAATTCTGAAGTTAGAAATAAAAAAAAAGTTGGAAATATTCCCATGCATAATGTCTGTGTTGCTACTTCCCCATCTTCATTAATTTTCTTGCTCCTGCGTTTTTCTTTATGCTCACCACTGACCAGTATCCTGTTTCCACAGTGAAAGCATTAGGATGGTCATCACATGGACAAATACCCTATATGACAAAAAGGCCAAATGTAAAGATAGCATGATTAAGACCAGGGAACGGTGAATAAGTAAGCAGAGTGAATTGTAAAGTTGTCATCACTGTGTTTTGATTCAGCCAAAAAGCCAAAGGGAGAGAAAGTGTTCACAAGGAAATATAGGCACAGAAATATCCATGTGCTAGTGAAATGTATTCACTCCATGCTTTGGTGTATCCAATTTTTCTTTTTCCTGAGAACACATAGAGCACTGAGATAAATATTCTGATTTCTGTCACCCGCTGACATATAAGGAAGGGCAGAAATGCATCTGCCATATGGTTAATAAACACGTTAATATTCAAAGTACCAGAAGTTAATTTATAGCTCACATATGAACACCACATTACCTCTGTAGTTTTTTGCTGTAGTTTTCCCTTGTGTAATAGGCTGGAAGACAGTATATAAGTATTACAGACCCTTATGATGGGAGATACCAAAATTCTGGAGTGTGTTTGTCGGTAAAAGCAATCATTTTTCACATTAATGAATTACAGGTTTACATCACCATTTCTATTAAAATCACATGAATAAGACTGCAATGGTCACCAACATAAAAATCAAGCATTTGCAGTTGCGCTGACGGCATTAACTATTTTAAAAAGGTAAATAATCCTGACTATTCGCTAACTCCCCTATTCAACCAGCAACATGAATTAATACCAGTAACTTTGTCATTACTTGGTACATCCTCCTTTTATTGTCTAGGGGAGATTTTTAAGAGGAACCGAGGTTTTTTGGGGGGATGTTTTTATTCTAGAGGACTTTGGAATGCCAAAATATTTATATAGAAAACTCAACTGGGTAATTCGTTGAATTATGTATTAAAGTGGTGTGCATTTTAATTCAGATGAGAATTACTAGAATATGGACTGTTCTGCATTGGATGAGAGCCCACTTTTGTCCCTATAGCAGAAGGTTAGGGTCTGTTTGACAGAGTTGCATTTTTGAACTCTTGAAGGCTTCTATGCAATAGAATATTTTGTTCTAGATCTAAACCTTTCAATTGACTTCCTTTTCTTTCTGTAACAGACCTATTACCGTATTTTTAAACTGTTAGCTAAATTTTATTGTAGTAGAGCATAAGGAAAGTCCATGCGGTTACTTGTTTCTTCTTTTAAATAAGAATAAATTATAAGGACATAACAAATACAAGAGCATCAAATTGCCTTTTTGAGCAGAATTATCACGTGGCAGTATTGTCTGAGGTGCATTTTCCTCATGTTCAGGGAAACAGGCACACTAACCTTCTTGTTATAATTTGTTCTTCAGAAAGGGTACTAATTTGTGGAACTTAGAAAAGCACAGGGGACTCTTCTATCAAATAGATAAAAGAAAAATACATTGTACCATGCTGTGATTGTATTCCATCAGAATAACAATTTTGCATGATACATAATAGATACAGTATGATTTAAAGAACAGCATTTATACGTCTTCAGCTAAAATAACTTCCCTTTACGGTACCGTATCGCAAGCAAAGCTGTGATGATGTCTACCACTCCTACTGAACAAGTCCAATCTGATTTTTTTCTTCTTTATGGAAAAAGTAATTTAATATTTATTTTTTTTAAGGGTTCTAAGAGTTAGCAAGCTGCGCCTGAAGGCAGGTTTGGTACATTCAGAAAGGACACTCTGTCCTGCTAAGAAGAGGTAAGAGTTTCTAGCACAGTCAGGCAGTCACTGGGAAAAAGGGATCTTGCAGCATGAGTGGTTCTTGGTAACTAATTCACTGGCTAGGCTTGTCTTTAAGGCATGTATGAGTTGGTGCAATGCATTATAGGACTCCAGAGGTGAGAAAGTGCGTGCAATCTGTTGTGCAGGCTGCATGTATATGCATCTGAGAAACCCACTTTGCCTGATTGACACTTAACTGCTTAACACTTGGTTCTTTGTAACTTGTTTATCCAAGTGCATGACATATTCTTGCACAGCATGACTTTTTTGAGGAGTAAGTTATGATACTCCAAGCCTGTAATTTGATTTCAGTAACAGGCCTTCTGGGACTGGAATGTTTGTTCTAACTTGACTTTGCCTCTCCCTTGCTGAAGTACTTCACCCAGAATATGCACACCCACTAGCCTCTTCGTTTAACAAAGTGTGCTCCTTGTCCTGTATTGTAATCTGAAAGGTCAGGGCACTGAACCATTAAATATTCAATTTATTCATGTAGGTACATTACATGTGTTTCAGTGTTTTCTTAAATGATTTGACATTAGCAAAAGAACATTGTGGCAAAAGAAACTGTGTAGAAGAGATAGGCCTTAGGCAATATGAAACAACAAATCATAACAGATATTAAAAACAGATTTAATATACATATTGTTGGAAAAAAAACCCTACCTCCATTACAGGAGTATTAGCTAGAAGGTGACTGCTCATGCAATTTGCTGTATGTTAATTTAGAAGTTCTATTCTGTTATTTATCCTGATAAGAACTCTCTTGTAAATGAACTCCTTGGTGTCAAACCAACATCCATGTATATATTCTGTCTAGGAATATATTCATTTTCCATGTGTGATGCAGTAGCACTCTTGATTCCGAGAGCTCTACCTAGAATTTTGGCTGATGTGTTTTCTTCTTTTTTTTTTTTTTTTTAAGTAGACTTTGCTTCACCTATTTACTCACTTACTGTGTCTGCTTTTCATCAGCATTGAAAAATCAAAATTTATTGGCCCATACATGCACTGTTCATCAATTTCTAAGCTACAGCTATGAGTATTTGGCCAACTGTATATTTATAGCTGTGAGTATTCATGACAGAAATTTGTGATTTCCCCTCAAGGGATAAAACGTCACTGCAAAATTAAGACTATTTTTGGAAAATATCAGGATATATTGCATAACACAAGAATACTAAAACAACTTTGAAGAAATTATTAGTTACACATTACTTGTGCAGAGCTTGTGAAAAACATGTCTCTCTCGTCCTTTTCCTTTCCCGAATTCTGCTGGCATGAAGACTACAAAGAGATAAACTAACATTTTTCAAATTGGTGGACACCTTCCAAAAGAATATAATTTTGCAATTAGAAATACATGCTGTAAATTACTCTTCGCAGTATTTGCTGATTTGAGAAATGAGCAAAGCAGAATTTTACAAATGGTTACTTCAAACAGTTGACAAGGGTCAGTACTGACCTACAGAGCCTGAATGTAAGGGAGATGATAATTTTGAGGCAAACTCTGCCAACCTACTTGTATTGACGAGTTTCTTACTCTGAAGTTATCCTAGCAAGATCAACAGGATTACTGGAACAGGAATATGCTAGTTACTGTGAGAAAGCCTTTAATGTGTCTTAGTGGCCAAAAATATTTTTTTTAATTCTTTTTTTTTCTGTCTATAGATGTTAAACAGCTTTATCACAGCTTCAAGTTTGGAACTCGAAAATTTATACATTTATTTCAAAGAGAAAATGTCAGGATTGTTCATTTGTTTCGAAAAGTTTTTCTCCTGTCATTCTGCAGTTAGATTTATGGTAAGCTTTTTTAGAAATAATACAATACCTGCACATACTTTTCTGTAATTTTTTTCTATAAATCTATTGAGTTTGCAGCTCACTGTAGCTTTCTCCTCTTAAAAGGATAAGACCTCTTCCTCTCTTTGTGAAAAAAGAAAAATATCATTTCTGTTTGCTCTTCCTCACTCTTGAACCACTGAAAGCAATACCAAATTTGGCATTGATTCCAGTTACAGTAAGAGTAGAGACTTGACCCTGACATGCTGAGCCCTCTTATGGATGGTGTAGCCCTTCAGTGGTGCTTGACATATGCCTGATCACTCCCTAAGTACATAACATTTGCAAAAGGTGAGTCACTTCAGTACTTCTTCTCTTCAAAAAACAGTGGTGACTTTTTGCAACTATTTGAGAGAGAAGAGAGACAAGGATGGGAATAATTACAAAATTATTTGCTAGAGAATAAATTCCTTTCTGAAGCTTTTATCTTTTTGCTTTTCTGTCTTAGTTGCTGCTGCCGCTGCTGCCATACACTTATCTTTGTTGCAACTTTTTTTTTTCCTTCCTTCTTCCATGTGCCTGAACATGATTGGCTGGCTCCATGTTCTCATGCTATTGTTCAAGATGTTTCTATGGTGAGTGATTTAATTTCACTAGATTTGTGGCTTTCTCCTGCTGTGCCTGTATAATGGCATTGATGCAGATTGTTGAAAGGGAGAGTCTCAAGCCAGGTGGAGTTAATTAAGACGAGGTAGGTACCCCCAGTCCTTCTCATCTGTAAAAGAGTATAAAGCAAACCTGGCAGCTGATGATATAACAAATGTAAATATATTTTTGATGACAGGTTATGTCATTTTAAAAAATAGTGAAAGCGACTGAAAACTGAGGCAACGTACTGTCTGCTTAAATTGCAATTCCCATTAAGGAAGAAGTCATTTATTTTCTGTGAATAGCAGAACAGTCATAGGGTTTGAGAAAAACTCGCTTGAGTGTTAAAATGAGAGGGCTTGATACACATGCAAGAAAGACACAGGACCCCCCTCTGCCCCTCCCTGCAAGGGTTATGCTCACACATGGTCGATATATTGAATTTGGAAATTCCTCTAACTCTTGACATGCTAATAAAGTTACTGAAACTGATTAGGGACAAAAGAAAGCAGATGAAGCCCTATATTATTTGTGGCTTGCTCTGCTGGGGAAAGACAGAGGGAGTTCAAGATTTTCCTGAAGACTGCCAAAATTTACAAGCTGCAGAAATGTAGACATGTTTAAACCATATTTACAGTGATGAACTGACACGAAACAACACAGAGAGAAAGGTAAATATAACAAAATCTCATATTACTTTAAGTAGGGCAGATGGGGGAAGTGGTTTTCACTTTTGCTTAAAGGAGTATATTTTATAAAATTAGTCTAACTGAGTACAAGAAAATACATGGGGTAGAGTCATAGGTGAGAACAAGCAGAAACTTGTAGATCTTCTGTGATAAAGAATGGAGCTAAGTGGGGCAAAGAAACACTGTGGATCTGGAGCTTGATGGATTGAGAGGGAATGAAAGGACGAGACTGGGAAGCAGTTAATGGCCACAGCATGCTTTTCTTCTTGATGAACTAATTTCCCTGTGGAATGTGTTTTGCTGCAGGAATATGTTTGGTATGAAAATGAAATGGAAGCATAAGCAGTCTATCTAAGGTATTTTATCTAATCTCTGCGTTTATTTTAAATCCATCAGAACAGAATCTTGGCTATAACGGTCTTTTATAAAACAAAGCAGTCAGAAGGCTGAAATTATCCACTCCTCTCTGCTTACACCGTCTGAACATATCAGGGTTTTACCTTGCCTTACTCTCCAAGGGAATATTGTTGGGTCACTCAGAGGTGACTGCATGAATGCAAATGAAAAGAAATAGGTCTTCACTTTCACTCCTAAGGTGCTATGGTCCAGAACTTATTCTAATTTTTGATGAAAAGAAATTCCCTGACTGGAAAGTGGGCAAAGGCAGTTGCCAGGATCCTAACCCTGGTCTCCGTCTGTCACAGTTACTAAAACACTACAGCTGCCACACTGGGTCAGAGTAAGCAGCAGGTATGAAGGAGTCATGGCCTGGTCCTTTCAAGACTTTGAAGAATAGGGCCAACGTTTGGCCTTGGAGTGGATTTGATGCCACCCAGGTAGTGAGAGCAACGGAGAGATCATCAGAATGACATGTTCTTTCTGTGCTGCCGTACTTAGGACGTGCACTGAATAAGACGACCGCAGCCAAATGTTTCTCATATCTCTGAATTCTTCTTAAGGAGAAAGATAAGAGAGGGAACACAGCATTATGTTTCCTGAGTATTTGATTAGATAATGGACTTCAGAGTAATGTGGCAATGGTACATAGCAAGGTATTAAATACATAAATGTGATTTCTGTTTGAGTTGTAGTTCTGGGCTTTCAACTTTCCAGGAGCTCTCATAATAAATATGAGAAAAGGAATCCTGGAGATACTGAGCCTTCTGTATCTGTTGCAACACTAACACGTTTCTTCAGTTCCCTCTGTACAATCTATTGATAATGAACACATCAAAGTTAATGGAAGAAAATTGGTTTGGAACAAACAAACAGACTCATGAACTAGTTTACCTAGTATCTGGGAATAAGGCCAGATTTTACCTACAGTGTAGTAAGGGAAAAACTAAGGAGCACCATAAAAAGAAAAAAGAATAATTCCAGCACAAACTTGGAGGTGAAAAGGAAAATAAAAGATGTCTTCTTTGACCTTCTAATGGTAATTTTTCAAGGCTGAATTGCTACATTCATTTTAAAAGATAATGTCTAGCATCCATAAGGAGTCCGGTTGACCAAAAATAATTGAATATAACCTTTTCAGTCAAGAGCTTCAACCCCTAAAGCTATTCTGAAATTTGAAATTACTTTTAAAGCTCAAAATGAAAAAAGCAACCCATCAGTTATTCTTGTTTTACAGAATTCCTGGATTTCTTCTGAATCTCTGAGAAAAGGAGGATTGCCCATGAAGTCACAAAGTACTTTAACATATTATTCATTATTTCAGGCACCTTCACTCCTAACTCAGAAAGAAGTCTGTGAGTGAGGAAGACTTTTTTTGTGGACCTTCATCAGGACTGCAACTCAGAGGCTTAATTTTGTGGGACCCACAATAGCTTTTTGAAGTTCTCTGCATGAATTTTCAGGATCCCAAATAACTCCAACAAGTGCCAGGTGTAAACTGTCTCTGTATCAAACTGCCATCCACTCAAGTGTTGTCACCCAGAAACAAGATCTTTTTTGATATATGGCTTACACAACTTCTACTTTGTAGTTCAGAGCTGGGTTCAGCGTTAAGAGAGCTTCTTCGTCTTCCACTTTCAAGAAAATAGTTTTTTAAAAGACACTTTGTCCTTTTAATCACACTATCACACTACCTGTCAAAGTAGACAGATTGTAAAGCTACAGGTTGTTCTGACACAGGATGAAAATTTATTCCACTGAAGTCAATGACAAACACCTACAGGGATAGTATTTCACTCATGATATTTCACCTTAATATATCATGACTGTAAACAAAAAGTGGTGATTGTTCATAATTGAATTGTGATTACAGATGAGTAGCAATGAGAAGAGACAATGAAAATGCTATTTCTGTTTAGAATAAGGTAAAAAAAAGAGCTGAAAAATTAAAAAAGAAAAGCAAATAAGCAAAACTGGAAAATTATTTCATTTTTCAGAGACTGAGATGGCATATTTTTTAAAGGATCACATATTTGATCTTTGCTTTCTTTATTTATCCCTTTTGCCTCTACAGAATATAATAAACCAAATATTATTCTAAGGTGTCTTTGGTACTTTTTTGAGTTATAACTTTTTAAAATTCTTTTAAATTTTAGGAAAAGAAAAAGATGTAGGAAAAAAAAAGATGGGGAGGGGAGTAAGCAGGCGATCATAGCTAAGATGATACTAAGCGGAAGTAAAATTGTATTTAAATATTGCATTGTTAAAATTAAACCCTAATTCTGGACATTCATGGGTAAAAACCAGCAAAATGTATAAATTAGTTTTTAGTAAATCATAAGCTACAAGAAAATCTGCACTGTACCATGGTCAGTGATATTCTTTGTAAGCCCTTCGGGGAAGGACACCTTAAAATATGTGTATTTTGGACTTAGAGGAATGAGGCCTGCATTCTGATTGGCCGCTAAAGTTAAAGTTATTAATAACAATTCTAATAAAAGGATAGGAAAAACAATATGAAAAGCTCTCAGAACTTTGTATTTCCTGAAAACTTTTATTGTAAAGGAAATTATCTTATCATGACCAACCTTTCATCAAGAACGTTTAGGCATGAATTTGAAAGCTAGTACAAAGAATAAAAGGAAGGGGCGGGGGGGGGAATATAGTTGGAACATCACATACCGTAAAATGCTGAAAAGTATATCACATTAGAAAAGATTTAAAGGAAAGAAAGAAAAAATGTGTATCTCTTGAAGAGGCCTGAAAAACTGTCAGTTCTTAGCAGTAAGCCAATATTTCCATTTCTGGGCTCAAGGGACTGTTAAATAACAAGCAATTATTCCAGGCAGAAGTAGATGTAAACGGTGGCATTCAAAAACCTGTGAATAGATACTGTTAAAACTGATTTGGTACCTTTTAGAATATCGTGGCTGTGCAGTTCTACATGTCACCAGGAAGATTTATCCCCTGGAGAAAGAACAAATAATAAGGGAATATTCATCAAAAAAACAGAAAGATGGTGTATCTTGATGGAGCCAATCAAAGCGTAGTGCAGAACAACACAATCAATAGTAAATGAAATATTAATCCCCTCTAATGAGTTTAAGATGGAACTGACAAATAAATCAGACTCAAAACTTATTTCCTGCTTAAAATCAAATGTGAGCTGAACATTTTAATTATATTTTTAAAGGCTTGGTTTTAAAGTTCAATCAGTAATTCAGGGTGTGGGGGTGAAACCAGGTGAGGATCTTAGTACAGCAACTCCCCACTTGTACAAAAACTGGAAAAGTAAAGTTCACTATTAAGTTTTTGTAGTTTATACCAGAAAATGTAAAATCAGCAGTGAGAGGCAGGTATCAGATTTTGAAAACTTCTTTTAATAATATATTTTTGGTCATACATTAAAAAGCTGAAAGTCTTGTTATTGGGGGGGTTTTAAAACAATACATACAGTCATGCAATCTAGATAATTGGTGGTCTGCTGTTCTACTGACAGATTCAGTAAAGATTCATATAGGTAGAAATAATCCTGAAAGTCTTGCCAATGTTAATATATATAATTTCTTATTCATTATTTTTCCCTGCTTCTTGTACTTTAAAAATAATAATGGTCTGCCTTCAGTTGGGAATATAAAACAGAGAAGTTAGCTGACCTGCTATATAACATAAGTAACTAATGTCTGGAAATGAATAACAAAAGAATGATTGAATAAAATTAAGTGTTTTACTTATATTATGAATATTGGAAAGCAGGAAAGACTTTTATGGAAAGAAGGTTTGGCTGACAAATGAAATGATGTGGTAAACTTGAAAAAAAGTTATAATACCAGGATTGAATACCTTTGTAAATGACAGTAGTAAATATAGGGAAATGGAAGCAGTAAATAGCTGCACAATGAGTAGCCACCTATATCCCAAATATACACAACAGACCTAGCTTCCCAGCTGTATCTGATGTGAATAAAGTATACATTTGCAAGCCTGGTTGAGGCATGAACAAACGTAGCTTAAAGGTTGCCAATGTTTAAATTAACTCTTTGGGAAAAGGAATATATTTCCTTTGAGCATGTGCAATGCCTAGGTAAATGGCACCCTAATCCCTAATGAGGGCTTATCTACACTGCCAGAACACAAAATGTGAGAGAAGGAATAAAAAGCCCCAAACCCACAGCATAAAACTTCTTTACTCTGTATTGTCTGTGTTCACAGCTGCAAACCTTGCAGTGAGTAGGAGCAGCCCTCCAGATCCTGTAATTTACAGCAGTGCCAAGTGAGGAGTGTTGTAACAGAAATCTGTTCTCCTCATCAAGCACGTCCTTGCCCACATCCTTTTGCTTATTGCGCAGACAACACAGAGGGTGACAGTCTGTGCTCATCTAACAAATAAGACTCTAAGAACTGTGACTATTTGAACTTTATGCTTTCACTCCCCCGTTGATTTGCAGTTCTTAATCCCCGAGTACAGAGGAAGTCCTCTGAGAACGTATAAATAAATCTGTTAATTATTATGTGTTAAAATTAATTTAAATTATTTTAAAAGAAATTAACACTTAGACACTGACATTTCTGTCCCAAGTGGTCTTATCAACACACTAGTGCTGCAATTTCCTATTTACTTAAAACTGACGAATTGTTATGCAAGTTACCACTTCAGATTTTTTTAGGAACGCAAGGAAGTTTCTCATTTTGTGGAGACTAGAGAGAAAAAAAACAGCCAACAACAACAGAAAAACAACACTTGTGGAAATGTCAATGAGTTGCCATATTTCACAATGAGGGCTAAATGCTCTGAATAGTATTGAAGCTTTACAGTGTCACCACCAAAGATTTTTTTCTTGCATCTCGCTCCATGTTTCTTTATCTTTTAGCAGCATAAGGTTTCTGCCATTTCCATTTAGAATAACAGAGAAAATGGATTGCTATTTTTCCTGATTTTCTCAGTAAGAGGCAGAGCTACCCCCTAAATAGACATTTTTAGTCTCTCAGCATTTAGTTTTTTAGTTAAGTTAAAAGGCTGGTTTCTTCCTTCTTCTTTAAACTAGACATCTTTATTTTCTTTATGCAATCTTTTTTTTTTTTTTCAGAAATCTTCTGAATCATCTCGCTAACTACATTTAGTTTACCTGCTTTTAGTTATGTCAAACCATTTCTCAGAGTTTTATGCGAGTCTAGCCAATTATTCTTTATCCCTGTGTTTTGGTACGGGCTCCCCCAGACAGTGATTCAAGGCACTTAATAACTTTCTCTAAACTGTCCTCGACAGAGAGGGTCTTTATTTCTATTATTTATATAAGGAGCCTAAAAGACTACCTTCCTGAGGATGCACTCACAGTTAGGCACTGTAAACCCCCACCTTTATTCATTAGAACAAAGGAAGGAAGGAAGGAAGGAAGGAAGGAAGGAAGGAAGGAAGGAAGGAAGGAAGGAAGGAAGGAAGGAAGGA
>JAVKLA010000008.1:1532100-1572947 GCA_034782735.1 Sagittarius serpentarius
AAGAAAGAAAGAAAGAAAGAAAGAAAGAAAGAAAGAAAGAAAGAAAGAAAGAAAGAAAGAAAGAAAGAAAGAAAGAACACTTACTATGAATATTTTTGTTTAAAATGTACTAAGACCTCAAGTACAGAAATCTAGAAACAAAAAAAGCAGGCAAAGAGTGAAGAACTGCAGCACATACGCTAGTTACCTGCAGAATATACCCACTTGAATGTGCCGCAAAATGATAGATAATGGGGCATATGCCACACAGATTTTATCTATAAAGAACCAAAGGGTGGAAGAAGGTGGGGAAGGAGGGAGACAGAGAGCATAATAAAATATAAACAGTAATAAGATAACGTTATCTCTGGGATTTTGGATTAGTTTGACATTGTAAAATTGTAATAGACTATAAATGAAGAAACATATTCAGTAAAAAAAAAAAGAGTTTGGAGAATTAATGTAGTAATTTTGAACTTAATATATTACTGAGGTAAACATAAATAGTTTACTCTGGGACCAGATTTTAGAATTTATCACCTTATGCCCATGATATCTATTTTCAGTTGGCTTGGTGATTTATGATGATACAAAAATACATGATAATAGTGTTTTGGGTAGGAAGTTTTGTAGTCTTACTATGGATTCTTACATATTATAACACATAATAATAGTCTGTGTGTGCTCAGGTGATTTATTGAAAATAACTGTATCAGAGACAGCATCCCTAGACATTTCAGAGATGTTGTTTTAAAGAGGTATCATCATCACAGTGGAAATTATAAATGGTAGGCAGTGTTATTTTTAAAATTGCCTGAGGGTTGCACCACTTATAAAATTAAGTATTTTGTATTTTACTGAAAGGAGAATAAGGTCTTCATGATACTCACACATTTATAATTAATGTAAGCAGTGAGCACTAAAAGCTTTACTGAGATTTTCAGTGTGGCTCCTCTCTTTTCTTCTTCTCTGCATTTAAGTGGCTGCTTTCTTTCTCCACGTTTTACTGGGTGAAGTCCTTACTGGAGGCTAGCCACTGGCTGAGAGTATCTAACAGGCTCTGACATTTTACTTCTTATGGGAACTATATGTAAAAAAATTGCTTTATAGAATTCTGAAACGATAGGAGCACTTTTCAGGCACTGTCAGCATCTATTTGACAGTCTAGTACAGCTTGCTACACTTACGTGTGAGCAGTAAGTGTTGCTTACACTTACGAGTGGTAAAAAGTTAAATGAAAAGGGGTTTTCTGAATAATGCTGCAACAAGGTAAGTTTTTTTTTCCTTTTTTTTTTTTCCTTTGTCATGTAATCCTCCTTTCATTTGTATTACCCAGTCAGCACTGGAGATGCATGACCCTTGTTAGCAAATGAATCGATACCAAGCATCTGGGCAATAAGAGAGGGGGGCTTTGTCGGTTTAGGCCATCAAATAACATATTGTACAGGCCGTCAGTACTGAAAAATCTGTTCAGAGTATATGCTATGATAGGTGTCCTTTTTCTTAATCTGAAATACAAGTTGGATAATACAAGTATTATCTGCAGCATGTGAGGAAAAATAAAGAAAACTGGCAATAACGATTCAATTGTAAATCAAAATGCTCAAGGAAAATGAAGAAGCAGTGAAGTTTCACAGTTACAAAGATAAAAACCGAAAACAGTAAAATTGCTATTCCTGGGAATATGGAAGAGTTCAAGTTACATTAATGGGTAGAGGAGTTGAAGCCTATGTTCAGAGGCTGAACCACAGTATTTTTATGCAAATAATTATGACACGTGTAAGAAAAGTGAAATCTACAATCTCAGTACAAGAAATTGAAAGGACTAGAGTATAAACCTGAGTGTCTGAGCATAGTGCAGTATATATCCAAGTGGGATTTCACAGATTAAAATTATGCTCAGGACAAAGAATGAATTTAATGTAACAAATAATTGTTATTTTTATCCAATTTCAATAGCAAAAAATACAGCATTATTTAAGAAACTCTTAGAAATTATTCAAGGAATAAGAAACTTCCTTGATCACTGTTATAGATACCTATCCTGGAGGAAAATATTGTCCAACGCCTATTGTTCATGTCCACAAACAACAAAATCCTTTTTACGTTTCATGAAAAGCTTCAACACAACAGTAGAAAACTCTCATTCCAAAGCTACAGGTACTAACACTGCTCACTAGTCCCCAGGGAATTTTTACCAGCCTCATGAGTGGATTTGGACTCCTGTTGTTGGGAAAGATATTTCCTTGATGACCGCTGAGCAAAGGCTTTCTGAAGAAGGAAAATTTTGGTCTACTCGGTCACATACTTTGAAGACAAATGCAAAGACAAACCTGCTTCTCTGGAAACCAAACCCAACCCCAAAGCCCCACTTGTTTTTCTGACAACTTTACAACATTATTACCTAACTAGGTCTCAACACATGTCTGATTTGAATATAAAAATCAAGAATATGAAAGTGTTACAATGGCAGGAAAAAATATATTAACATATACCTGAGGTCCTAGCAAAGGTCTTTACAATAGTAAAGAATGCAACTTTGTGTGGAATTGCTTTCAGGTGTGCAAGTGATGTGGGAATATATAATAAACAGTCTGCTAAAACTATTGATTTTCAAACTCAGTCCAAAGGATTATTGCTTTACTGTGATAAGCAGAAACAGACAGACCACCCATAAATGGCTGGAAGTACCAGAGACCATGGATAATACTCCATAAGTAAGTAACAATGAAGTGTATATTTAATATGCAGGAAAAAGTATAATGATATAACCAAGAAATGTGTGAGTCTATATACTTGTGTGTGTACGTGTAAATTACATAATACCAACACATATTATACTCGTAACTATTGTTATAGGACTTCACTGGCAGCAGCGTGACCCAATGTAAGGGGGTCATTAAATAAAAAGAGAAAATGCTGGCCAGAAGCCTCAAACCTTATACTCAACTTTCTGCTGTTCAATGAGATAATTTGCCCTATTCATAAAAATGAAAAAAATGGCTAAAAAATTATGTTTTTATTAAAGACAGAAAAGGAAATTCTAGGATGTTAGATCAATGAGGGAACAATAACTCATTCTTAAAGTATTAGAACAATAAACTTTTTCTCTGCAGAGGACATTCTTAGGCAAAGTGGTTTGCATCTTGGTACAACACAGGGTCTCTCTTTTGCAGTAACCCTCAACCAGAACTTCCACTGGGCAGTGCGTAGTTCAGTTTAAGCTGATGTGATCCATTGATTTACCAGTTTTCATTAGCCAGCTCTGCTAACCATCACATGTTGTTCCCCTCTAGGCAATGGCTGACCCTGCCAGCAGCTCCTGCGAGTCCCACTGCGTCCCAGCCGCCGCTTGCTCACGCCGGGCCGTGTGACACAGCCGTTCCCTAGTGCCGGGCTTTGTGTCACCAGCTATTCCTGGTTAGTTAGCCTTGTTCCTGTCAGCTAGATCTTATTCTACACCTCACACTGTCCCCCCAGACACCCTCAGCCGCACTGCATACCTCTTCTATAAGCCGTACCTCATGCCTTTCTTCGCTCCTGCTAGCTGTGCAATCCCACAACGGTGGCTCGTGCTACTCCTTGTTCCTCTGTGCTCCAGTAAATGGCAGCAGATAGGCTAGCCCTCCACATTATTGTGCTTAAGGATTAGAAGTAAATGCAGAAAAAAACTTAGAAAATGCTAAAGCAGCTCTTGCTGTCTCGTACATCGTGGGAAAACCATAAGGATATTCCTAAGTTTTCTTTTTACAACTTACACCCTTCATACCCCCATGCTGGAAGCTACTGCCAAAATTTAACGTTCCTAAAGATCCCATGAACTTGTAGAAAGTTGGCCAAGACTTTTGTTCAGTTACAGACTTCTCCCTTTTAAACAGAAATAGCCCTCAAACCTAACAACAAAACAGAGGAAAAAACTTTTTTTTTTTAAATTTTTAAATGCCCTTTTTTTTCTCTCCATTTATCTCCCTCTAGTTCCATCAGAAAAAAAACAAAGTACAATCCAGAAAAGTCTGGATTGCCTTCTGCACTGAATTTCTGAAAAGTAATAGGGAAACAATGGGGTTTGCTTCCATTTGGGGTCTTAACTGTCAGGCTTACACACACACTCACATAAACTCACTCTCATCCACACTCAGACACTCATAGATGTACGTGCATATATAGATGCATAAATATATTATTTAACTATTATCTGCAATTATTAGGCAAAGCAACATTAAACCTATCAAGGAAATTTGAATTATTATCCTGGTATAAAAATGTAGAATTCCTTGACTTTGGTCAGTTGCAAGACATGAAATCTTCAATTAGGGACAAAATAATAATATTTTATCATCTAAAACTCTTCTATATCAGTTTTCATGCCGCAGGAAAATAATTATTCAGTACTGAGAGCTAAGTGTCCAGTATTTGGCTGTGTACATCCTCTTATTTTACACAACTTGGTCATATTTTACCTCCAGTGAGGTCCAGAGGTCCATCTAAATTTGTGGGAACATTTACATCAATAGGATTACTCAAAATTCATAATGCTGACACTTGAAAATCTAATTTGACCCTTAAGCTCAAAAAGTGCATTGAGAAAAATCGCATCAATTCAGCTGATAATATTGTGAGTATAAAAGCAGCACCATCATCACATGAAAAATAAGCCTTAAAATAGGGCAGGCAATAATGCCACAGATGATATCCCATAGAGCACAAACACATACATTTGTGATTTAATGCACTACCTGTACTCTAAGAATAATTTTAATGTTTTGAATATTTTAAACTCTTTCCTTATTTTTGGCTTAGAAGAAGTGGTCAAATATTTATCTTTATATCCCCACCAGTTTATTTTCAAATAAATGAGACTTCTGTATTATGAACACAGTGAAAGATTTAGAACTATTCCTAAAGACAAGCATGTATATTTTTCTTCCAAACTTCCTCTGTGCAGTGCATCTTTCTCTTAGTTCCTAACGAGTAAGTTAAAACTAGCAACTGCCTTATCCTTCTCCTTTTACTGAGAAGTTGAAGTAATCCACTTCTCATCCAAGATATAACCCTAAGAAAATATCCTGTTGAACAGAAAGTTTTTTGTTAGTATTGTCAATATATTGGAGGCAGAGTTAGCAATGCTGACTTCACTGTATCCCAGAGAGACTAAGATACACAATAGAAGTGAGGAAACACAATGTAGACAATACAGGCAGGCAAAAATTACTGACATCCTAAAAGCATACTCTGTCTGATTAATGCTTTGGCTTAATCTGAAGAGGGACTTTTTTAGCAGTTGAATGGAAAAATGGGGAAAGGAACACAGCTTGTTTTAAATTACAGCAGGTTTCTTTTCCTGCATATTTATCTACTTTTGTAATTAAGTGCCAATACACGTCTAACCAAAACATTATTTGAAATGTGACTTTGAAGTTCAGTACTTTGTTCTAAAACACTGAAAAAAAAATATCTTAGAGCTTATCTGTTTTCTTTTTTTTCCCCAACACAAATTCTAAGTAGTCTTTTCTCCTCTACAGAAATTTTCTTAGTGAAAAAATATTTTTCTGGAAAAAAAAAAATCTGCTTCTATTTCATGATTTGCGGCATCTTTTTAAGAAAAGTGATTAATAGTGACTTCACTCACATTTTCAAAGTTTGCTATCCTATTCAATCCCTAATTCACGATTAACACAACCAATATGGAAGACAGAACAATCACTTCGGAGATCTGGTTCTAATTCAAGATCTTTGGACAGGCAAGACAAAAAATTGCAAGTGACACTTCAGCTGGTTTCCTTTTAAACTGCCCACTTTGCTTGTTCTAGCTCACCACGCTTAGGAATATCACATCATGGAAGAACTTTTGCTGGAAGAAGCTAGCAGGTGTCTCAACCGTTAGATTTGCTCCTTCATTCCCCCTCGTGTGCAAGGACATCCAGTCGATGTATAAGGTCTGTTAGAGCATTGCTAACACTTTTAGAGGAGTCTTGATCAGTGACCACCTCTGAATGTGAACTTTGGTAGTTATTTAATGCATTGTTATGTAACAATACTTGCTGAACCTGAGTAAAAGACAGAAAGGAGAATAACATATTCAGAATTATTTCCTAGGAGCTTTGCTTACCGATATGTGAATTAAACTGTGAACAGCCATGCTTCTAAGAAAACAAAAACAGTCTTCCTCATGAGGCTCAAAGTAACAAAAACCTGTTGTAGGGATGGCTGGAAGAAATAAGGACTTTGGTTAGTGGTTTTGAATATAAAAGACTGAAGTTTTTCAAACTATCAAGGGATTCCTCTGCAACCCTTTCCTAAAAGAGAATTAAAAATCCAGACAGTAATTTTATCACTTTACTGTGTCATTTGTAAGAGATTCAAAGGTTTGTTTATTTAAAACCACAAAAGATAATAGAAAACAAAAACAAGTACAGGAAAAACCATTTGAGAAGTGAAAGTGAATCAAGATCTCTAAAAAAAATTATTCCTGAGACAAACTAAAGATAAAAAGAGTAAGTGAAAACTGCTGTAAGAGTAACCAAGCACTCCAATACACACATATTTTGACTAATTCAGTTCTTAAAGGGCTAAGTGAAAGAATCAGACATAGCTGCAAGACTTTGAACCTTTAACCTATTTGAGGCACAATTTACAAAATGGAAGCTTGGAGTCTGAAATATTTATACTACTTGTGGATGCAAAAGGTTTTAATATTTTGTCATATAAAACTGTAAATGTAAATTACATTAATAGCACGTATGAAAGTCTTCTCAGGTTTTAGTTAATAAATAAATGTTATGATTAATTAATTAACATCAGAATATAGGCTTATGGTTGATCTTTTTTAAACTTCTTCAGTAAAATTTTCTGCTGTTCATAGTCATGCCAAATAGCCCTACACTCCATGCTGACATTCAGTGAATCTGAAATGCATAAGGTAACACTTAGCGTATATAAGGATGACAGAAAATAATAGTTACTTAGTTTGTGGTTTAACAGTTGCTATTTTGCCACTTGCATTTGTTTATTTCTCAAAGAGCATTTTCTTGCTTTCCCTTTTCGTCCAACCTTCTCTTTTACCTCTAATTTCCATAAGTCACAAAAAAAAGGAATAAAACCCCAAACACTTGCATGCTGTAAAGTTAAAAGAAAGCAATGGTTTTGCATAGCCTTAGTCATTTAGAAATTGCAATAATATCAGCCATATATGACAAATAAGTGAAGTAGAACACCCCGAGAACCTACCCAGAAGATAAATCTTATCATCATCACAAAACTGTGAAAAGTGTTTCAGGCATATACAGCATTTAAGACTTATTCATAGGGGTGATTTCATCCAAACCTCATTTAGACATTGTGACGATGGATTTCTTGGGTTTTGTTTCCCGTAACGTGCAGTTCTTACTGACTGCTAGGGCTCTTGATGAGTAAAGTCTTTGAACTACAAGCACTGCTGTTTTGCTTTGATGAACAAGAAGCCCTACTTAAAAAGGCCAAACTTCCAAAAGCACACAAACGCCAATCAATGCTTTTCATACGTATTAATATTTCATGGCAAACGACCAGACTGAAAATGCCTCACTTCCATTGTACAGCACTAAATCATGACTAGTTTCATTGAAACAAGTGAGAATTTTCCTGTGAGTAATCCTTGGCCCACAAGGGCAAGGGAATAGGCAAGGGGTTTAAATAGCGGTCCAGAAGGTTTTTCTGCCAATTAAATTGCATATGATATTGCATAAGGTTTCAAGGTAATTAAGGGAAAATGAAGATGGATTTCCTTGATTTAGCTGCTGGACCAATTCGCAACTGCTGCGACTGTCACTCAAGAGGGAAAATCACTTTTCAGTGGTCTCTGTTGTATTATGAGTTGATGACTTCCAGTTTTCATGTCCTTATTTATTATCTCCTTGACATAACAGTTAATGGGAGTACAAAGTTTTCCGATTTCCCTTTCGAATATGGTAGGATTCCCAGAAAAAGGCAAACAAATCTAGTTTCTTCTAAAGTGATATGGGTATAGGTTTACTATTTTGACCACAGGGAACTCAGTCTGGCTTTACAATGGAGTAATCAGGACATAGTTCTGTGTCTTAACATAAAGCGGTATGGTATATCTCCTGAAGCCAAAGAATAACTTTTATTCCTTAATATTTCTGAGTAGGTTTTCAACCTGAATGCTTTCTTGTGTTCCTTTGCAAGCTGTCATTTCCAAAGGACTATAGCTGAAAGATCAAAGCAGTCATACTTTAGAAGCTAGCTAAAATCCCTTGTACTCACTCATTAAACAGTGTTTAAAAATAGATATTTTCTTTTATAACTAAAATTGAGTTTCAGAGCCTGAAGAATCAATTCTACATCAAAGAATCAATGTTATGATAAATATATAATTTTTTTTTCTCATTTCTAACAAAACTTCGTAGAAAGTTTGCAACACATTAAAATGTCCATTCATAACAAACATTTTATTCTGAATTCTCAAAGAATTAGATTCAAACTACAAAAAATAAATTTTTGTATTTGATATTCGTATAGGTATAAGCCAGGTCAAAACCACACTGTGGCCGTCAGCTGGCAGCACTTTATTTGACTAACAGTGGGATAAGACACTGCTGAGCTTTACCATACGTAGTTTATGATAATGGAGATTCATCTTAATTCTAACTTTTTCTCTGAGTGTCAAAGTAATCAGCCTTACAAACTCATGGCTTAGGTACATAAACAATTCACCTTGGTTTGACAAATTAATATTTTTCACCTGTGTGATGGTATACTCTGTGTATACAGGCAAAGCAGTTTAACACAGAAAACCTTTTGTTGCAATCTCCCTGTTCAATTCTAATCTATACTTTAGGTCCCATAAAACTGTACACTTATGTGCATGGGTTTTATACTTCTGAAGATAAATTTTCACCAAAGACATTTTCACCAGTATATAACAAATAAGACCAAACACTCCTGTATTCTGGTGAACCAGTTATATATATAGTATAGATTACAAGAACAAAACCAACAGGTTTCGTTCCATTCACAATGGCTTTATTTGTTGGAACCACGTATATCATCTATTTGGGGAAAAATCCCAAATCAACAAAAAGAGAGTATTTCTTAATTCCTTATGATACATTTCAAAATCTGCCTATTCAGGCAGTCAAAAAAACCCTTGTCACAGACTATGAAGATCATTGATTATGAAAGAATATGATTATTTCTCTTCCAACTCATGTATTTTTAATGCACTTTATTATTAGACAGCAGACCTGAAGCACTGAGGGAAATAAAAAACATTGACATTTAGCATACACTGTTTCAGACAGTGCACATGTTCTGGAAAACACACAAATTATTAACTGGATTTTGCAATATGATCCTTAAAGTCTTACCACTAGAAAATAATTTCTTAAAAGAAGAGGGCTGTGTTGTTTCCCTCCCCCACCCCCTGTAAATAAACAGAGCTTTCAAAGAAAAATACCTGCTGTTTATTCTCTTCTAAATTGGCCCAGTTTGACTCCTACATCTGCTCCTGTACTGTTGTAAAATGTGTCTGTTCTATCAGTGGCTGACGCTGCTTCCAAAATTTGATATATTAGGTAAAACAGTTATAAATTCTTTCACGAGGAAAACTTAAACAGATTTTTGTAACCCTTATCCAGTTTCAGGATGTCACTAGATGAAGGCTACTACCTGGTGAGAGAGCTCTCAATCAACTTAGCAGTTACTCTAATCATTTTTGCCAAAAACACTAGAACGAAGATTCTATGGAGTATCTGATCAGTGAGAGAGCGTGGGAGGAGACGCTAAGCACAGATAAAAATCACAAAAATATATGACTATGTGGCATTGTTACCATTTAACTCTATTCACAAAAAGTAGTTTAGGGTACACAAAGGAGTGTAAGTGGTATAGTAACTTTCAGACCATTTGCTGCTGCCCTCAACCACCAAAACTGAAGAAATGGCACTCCCTCTTTCCTTAGCCTGTTGAGATCAGAAAATAATTGGTGTTATGACTATGAATCACAAGCAAGTTACCGTCCTAGAAATGTAGTTTATTTAATCCCCTTTTTCATATCCTTGCCCCCAGCTGCATGGATGTATTAGTAACCACTTACATCATGGACACTGAAAATAGCTCTTTCCTGTTATGATTTAGATCACAATCTACAATTTGCTGTTTCTGATTTATTTTTTTATTCAAAAAAAGAGAGTTAAAATTTAAAAAGTCTTGAAAATTGTGGTTCAGCTCTGTGATTTAAAAGGGCAATGACTAAAAGCTTTTACTTTACCGTAAGATATGAAATAAATTACAACAACAATACTGATTATAAAATTCATAATTAATTTCTTACATAGTTACTATGCAAATGCACATGTAAGCATACATGTTGGCACATGTATATAAGTGCTATTTATAAGCAGTATAAAGAATATACTCTACAACATAAGTATATAGTGTTTTGTGTATTTTAACATTATAAATTCAAAAGCCATACCGACCTCCATGGAATGTTCCTGGATTCTGACATGCTTTTTTGTCTTCTTGAATAGATCTCCTTAGCTCCAGGAGAAGATACAATTGTTTATTAGCAGTAGCCTAAATCAGTAGGAGCACAGAAGTACAACTGAAATATTCTTTATATCACCTATATTTCATGTACTCTAGAAACAGAAGCCAGTTTTTGTTACTGAAGTTTTGCATAGGTAAAGTCTTGTGTCCTTGCTTATCCTCACTGACCTCACTGTGGCTCCCCTACAAACACAGGTCCATCTCCTTTAGGTTCAGCAAAGGACTGAGTATTGTATTTTTAACTGTGAAGTTACAACAGATACTTACTGGACGTAGTGAAATCCAGATGGTGTGTAGAATAAAGTACTAGTCACGGCATGCCATGTCAGGATGACATAACCTAACTGAACAAGCAGCAGGTGGTACAGAAGGTACCTGGAGGAGCGGAAAGCTTAACACCACCCACCCCCAAAACACAAAATAAACAGATTACAGAGATATTATATATATAAAAAAGATACTTATATTATATTTATAAACATATATATAAGGAAACAGAGACTTAGTTACTTAACTTCTTGAACTTTGTTTTGTAGTTTTGAGTGAAAAAAGATAAAAGTTTGATGCCTCTCTGAAGCATTGTCTTCGTAATTCTTTTTACATTTGATCCTGTACTGTTGACTGACAGATTAATAACTTCAATAGTTTAAATTATTGATCTCAATATTTTCTGAACCAACTAAAGAGCTTTCTGCCACTTTTAGCTACATACGCTCTTACAATTGTTAAATGTTAAATTTTTTTTGTTTAGATTTAAATAACATTAACAATAAATACAGTAACCTGAAACGCTGTTTTTTTTTGTTTCCTTCATAAAATAGTGCAATTGAATTTCTCAAGCATGATTCTAATAAGGTATTTTCTTACTGTCCTGAGACAAATATAGATAGCTCAGTTAAAGCATTATCTGACAATATGCTGACACCTTACACACGCCTCTCTCACAGAATTGGTTTGTTTAGACTTTTATGCTCTTAGAAACCTTATCATGTATGAACAGCTAGCCTTTTAGATGATGATACTCCTGTTAGGAAGGATTTAGCAAGACTGTGGGATGCAGATTCTATTTTGTAACAAAACCACTTGGTTAATCTGCTTTAACCACTGGTGAGCACTCCATCACCACAAAAAACTGCAATTTTGATGGTAGTCTCTAGATATATGTTAAGGTTAAATAGTGATAGAAGGGTGCTAAATGAAGGCTTATCAGGTTACCCGTACATCAGAACTGTGATAAAGCTCCCTCAGGAAAGTATCAAATGGAACAAGGGTCTATTCAGAAATGTTTGACAGAAGACACACCATTAGAGTGGGACCCAGCTAATTGACAGCACAGCTTAAGCGTGGAATTTCTGCTACGCAGAACCTGGTGACAGCCTCGACTCCCGCAGTCTGTGCTGAGTTGAGGCTATTTCGGGGTCAGTTTTGTGAGTTAACCAAACCTAGGGATCTGTATAAGCAGGCAGGAAATCTTGCAACAACAAGCTTCCTTATCTTTTTTTTAGCTATCAGTCTCTATCAGAAAAAAATGTGAGGTTCATAAACGATGAAGTGTAATGCATCTCTGAACCTCAGTAATGTTTTGGTTTGAAAGTTATTTACACTAAACTGATTTACCATCACTCTTCCTAATTTTGAGGCAGGACCTCAACTCTCTCACAGGTTCTCAGCATCACCTTATCTTCAAAGTGATTCAAGGAAGGAGAAGAGCCAGTCAGTTGGACACAGGCAGGAGCCATCTATTTGAAGGAGCTTTGATTTTGGTGCTTTCTGTTTAGCTGTCCCACTTCTGATTGTGTATGTCCTTACAGAACTCTGTTGCCATTGACCAGAATCTTGGGTTGACAGAGAAGTAACTGGAGCAAATTTTAAAATAAATTATATTGTTCATTCTTGCTTAAAAGACTTGAATAAAAGAAGGGTAATTAATATGGAGAATGTCTTATTTCTGCTCTGACAAGTCCCTCTGAAAATTCCCATGTAAGGGTAGGCAGGGGATTACAATGGGCTGGGAAGAGATGCCACAGCACTGGTACCGTTCCAGGGACATGGGGACTGTATCATTTACAGAGAAGACATATTCCTCTAAGCCATCCCATAACAATCTTTGTGTAAGAAAGTGACTGTTTGAGAATTGCACAGAGCAGGAAAAAAAATGGCTGGAAATAAATAAACGCAGGACCTAAAACCTAAGGTTTTGAGGTGTTCAGCTACAAAATAAATGCTGGACCAGTGGCTAATTCTCTAACTTGGTTTTGGATATCCTGAGTTCCCATATGACCTTGCGACCTTCCCTGAGAGATAAATATCAGATATTTTAGCATCTAAATATGCAAAGAGTCTGAATAGAATCAGAATAGAATATTGCTTCTTTTCCTTCCAGGCATGTATTTACTATTTGCTGTAATAAATTCTATAAAGAGTGTTAAGTAGAGCCTATAACATGCTAGTGGCCCTCTTGAAAACATTTATGAACAGCAAAACCTGTTCCATTTAATCAGGTAGTTAACATTAAATCAAGACATTATCTGCCTCAGAGAGTGCAAACTTGCTGTTGAGGAAGACTAACTGAAAGAAAGCACAAGTCAGAAAAAACAGTGGGACTTTTCACATGAGGGAGAAAAAATGGAGACTCTGGCAAAAGAATTCCACTTAAGTAATGGTGCTAGCTCAAGAGGCAAGCAAGGCTTAAGAATAAGAAAAGAAGTCTTTCTTAAAAAAAATAAATACAACTTTGGTACAGGAGTAAGTGAACTGAGTAGCTGTAAAGGTGCAGATGACGGGGATGCGTAATGTGGTGTGTTCTGGAATGGCATCCTTCTGCACCTACCCAGCTACCCAGTAAACTACAAAGTGCCAAACAGCTTTAAGAAGGAAACTGAGATGAGGATTTCTGAACTGAGCTAGAAAGCCTCTTAAAAACTTCACCTGTGAAAAAGACTGGAAGGATGGGAAGTACATGTGTACTATTGCACAAGTATAGCTGAAGAGATAATTTGGCACAGTATTTGTGCTTAGACACTTCTTTCCATTGCATCATCTGAGACATGATAAAAACCAGATGCAGCTATGAAATGAACCTGGTTAGGAACATTTTTACCACAGAAGGAAAAAAAGGTTTCAAACACCGTTTTGTGGGTTTTCGTGAATGTTTTCTGTGTTGTAAATTCCTTAAAGTCATGCCAGCTTTCACAGACTACTACTTTTTGCTTTAGATACTCTCTTACACATCCTAAGAATTCCTTAGATGTACCTTGACTTAGAATAACACTGAGAAATTTGTTCGTTTGTATTACATGTCCTGTGTTGGTTCAAACAGGCTTTAATGTTGCTAGTAGTAATTTAATTGCATAAAGAGGTAAGAAGTATAACTATACTGTTCATTAGTTACCATAGTTAACTCCACTTCCTTTTTCATCTAGTTTGTTAAAAGGATAAAATGGGTTAGCATTTCATTTTCCATTGAAAAAGGTTTTTTTACATGAGAAGTGGAGTAAACTGTTTGCATCTATTCTTAGGTAAGTGTTGGGAATTGTTCGACTCCACTCAGAATTCTGAGTTTATTTGAGTTTTCAACTTGAGACAGGTTCTATTGTTTGTATTTGACCATAAAAAATGAAATGCATACATGTTACAATGGAGTGGCAACTTAAACAAAAGCTCAAAATTTATGTTCAGGTTTTGCTCCAGACAGTCTTCATAACTCTTTTACCCGTATAGTCAATTAAAGTGAAACAGACTGGAAAGGTAAAGTTCTAAACTGTTGCACAATCTTTTATGTGTGTTAATGTGTACCTGTCTTCTTTTGTTTAATTGATTTTACTTTCTTTCTTGAAATACTAAATTAGCTAATGTTTTCTGCTGGTAGAAGAGGAAGAGAATACAGCATGAATTCACAAAATAATAAATATTTGGTATTAAGCAGCAAGATTTGAAGAAATTCTAAGCTAACATCGGAGTTAACGGCCAGATATTTATGTGTATATCTATTTTTTATGTTAATATGCAAGTATTTTTAAAAGCACTAAAATTTTACTGATCATCATCTTGTATTGGCTCAATTGATATTAATATCTGTCAGGTACAAAGAAAGTATAATAGGAAGACAATTCAGGATTGTTCTGCTAAATTTTCACTCTGAATTTGAGCACCGGGGACATTCTCTGAAAGAAATACAGCTCTGTATATTAATGATTTACAATATCCACATATTAAAGAGAAACAAAAGGATTCTCTTTTCTCTGGTGTATTAGACATAAGCACCGTTAAAGTAGGAATATCTCTATCAGCAGAGTCCTCATGTTAAAAAAAAGAAGAGAAAGGAAAATTGACACTAGTCTCTAGAGCCAATTTGGTTAACACTCGATATTTCAAAAAAAGCTTTGCTGAAAATATAATTGCAGGAAGCTTTAGCATTATTTTTGAATTTACATTATTTTTACATTCTTTCTGAAAGTTATTATGATAGCATAACACTGTTGTAAGGCTTTGCCATTCTAATTTTTTTGCCGTACTACCCAAGAAATCTGTGCAACTTCACAGAGTTCAACAAAATTATTGACTCATTCTGCCCTCAGAGGATTATCTGTTCCCCACTAAAGTCAGCTTTTGACATGTGTATGTTCTGGAGCCAGAATTTGGTACTTATTAGTTTAATATCTCAACAGCAATGGGAGTGACGGATATCTGGGGATCATTTCACCGACTGCCAAAGTGCACCCACCTCTTGGGGAAAAGTTATTCCAATGTAAACAGTTTTGATGTTGCCAACTTGCACAATATTTGATATTTTCTCAGCGGCCCAGCTGTTCTCTAAGTTTCACATATGCAGATACAACTTTTATTTGGAGAAGAAAAAAGTTTTTAGGCTCAGGAGGGGGGTGGGGTAGGATGAATCTTAAAGCACTGAAGGCTTTTAGCCACAAAACCCCTACTTATAAAAAAAAAGGCATCCTTTAATTTTTTTATTTTATTTAGACTTACAACCTGGAGGGGAGGAAAAACTTGTGCAGGGAACTTGGGAGAACCGTGCTATGTCTTTTTAGTCCTTATTATTGAGAATACTATGCTTTAGGAAGAATAAGCAAATATGGCATGCATTCAAACTCCAGAGAAGCCATTGCAATCCTAGTTGCATAAAGACATTCAGGGTTTTTTTTTTCCTACTAATTTCTAGAGAGCAAGGCCATCTTTCTCTCAAGAATAAGCAGTGGAAATCTCCATTCCACAGAAATAACTTTATGTTAGATATTGTCTATACTTTAATGAACTTAACAGCTAGCATATAAAGGAGGAATCCCCAAAGTTTTGTTCACGCTGAAACTCTTAACAGATAAGACATCAGCCTCAGTACGACATTACAAAATGTACATGAACTGTGTTGCTTTTTTGTCTAACAATTACAAGGTGATATATTACATATACAAAGGTACTTAAAAAGAAATCAACATATTTTCTTAAATTACTTAAAGGTGGGATCCTTACAGATAACTTTCCTTGCTAATAATGTGAGACAGCATGGGTTCAAAATGAGTTATCACAATATAAATGGTTTAATGAAAGTTTCCAATGGTGACCTCTGAATTCAACTTGGATTTAGCTGAGAAGGTTTTCTCACAACTCTGTGTGCTTCCAAGGAGAGAGGTTAATCCTTAGGAATGCTAGAGAATCACTGGGTAAACTGATAATAGTACATTTTTATGATTCTGTCAAGTATATCCACAATTAAAAACTCCCTTTGTGGACTGAATACAAAGACTTTGCAAGCCACAAGCGGTCTATGGGCTGTGATACAGAGAATCTTAAGCTGGTGGATATTGACGTAGCCCTATTAAAGTCAATGGCATTAACACCTCTTTTATACCAACTAACAATCTGGCCTGTGATCTGCCCCCTACCCTCTCCATTATACACTGTGTTAACAGATTGTTAGGCATCCCCTTGAGAGAAAATGTATATCCTGACAGACAAACTAGTTTTACATCTACACATGATTTCCAAACAACAAGTCTGATCTGAAGTCCAGTAAAATAAAGAACAACTCCTGGAGAAAGTACCTACTTTCTAACTTTTTCTCTTTTTCTTTTTAAAGGAATAAGCTAAGAACAGTACAGCAAGGAAGGCAAAGGCAGCCTCAATAGAGGCTATTATTTCCCCTCCTGCACAGGTGGTAGGCTCAGCTTTTCCCCTCCCAGTGTTACAGCCAGTGCAGCTGTATCAGAGCATGTATAATTAATTAATTATACATGCCTTAGTATATAATTAAGTATAGGGGTGGTGTGTGTGGGAGTGGGGGTACATCAATGATTTTATAGAAGAAGAGAAATAAGAGGCATATTGTAACTCTGATTCACAGTTTGTAGGTTTCTCCACCCCCTGGGGTAATGCAACTGCCCTCTGTAATTGAACCCTCTGCTTGTACCTTTTTTTTTTAAAAAAAAAAAAATAACAGTGGAACAATAATGTCAATGAATAAAGAGAATGTGATCTAGAGTTCAACTTCAGCCCAATTGCGAGGACAGGAGGCTAAGGTCTTAAAGGTAGCAAAACTGAAGGCAGTGACCACTGAATCAGTGTTGGAGTGCAGAGCAGGACAGCGCTGGTGCAATTAGGAGCGCAGCAGTGGGGCTCAGCATAGGCACAGAGATCTAGTTGCAGCACTGGATCATATGTACATGGTATTTTTCTTCCAAGGGATTCATAACTGAACTCACCTTTGCTAGAATTTTAAAGCCTGTAAAAAAACCCGGCCATCCTGGAAGAGATACTCATGTCTTTTTTGTGTGTGGTTATGTTGATGTCTGATATGACTGCAAACATCCATTTAGATGATAAACTGTAATTCACATGCTTTAGTTTTGATAGTGTGTGTCTGAGAACACAGAGGTAACATCAGTCTCTACCCCCTCTCCCATATGGAGCTCTTGAGTATCTCCTTACTGTCATTATCCTGCAAGAGAAACGCGGAATGGGATGATTTTTCTTCTGTCTGCTGTCAGAAGTTTAATGAATGTCTTTAGCTTTCTGCATTTTTATTTCCATTGTGTTGGATTTCTTGTAAAAACCTGTGAATAATCGGAAGTAAGCTAAGAGTTTAAGTTGAGAGACTCTGCCAGTTTTGCTGGATAGTACTTGGCCTTGTTTTTAATACCAACTGTCAGCCATCCAGCTTTATATTTATCTTTGCCTTTCCATCACTGAAAACTTAAAGACACCTTTTGGTTATTGCTCAGATGAGAAAATATGTGTGTAAGGTTTGTTGTAATTCATGTGTGGCAGTCTTCTGTGTACCAGCAAGACTGTGCTGAAAAATCTTATAGACCATAGTTTTTGCAATAAATTACTTGGCTACAAAGAGATTTTGTTAAGATTTCAGAGGGAGGTGGGGTGGCTGGGGGTTGTTTGGTTTGTATTGGAAGTGGGGTGAATTTGGATGAGTCCATCTTCTCAAGTCACACGTGATTTCAGTGAGGTTATTTATGGTTTATGCCATTTTCTAAATGGGTGTATTTTAGAAAGACACAGAATGCCAACTGCCCAAATGCTAATTCCACATTATTTCAGTAACTGTGTGATTTAGAACCACCTACACGCACGCACACTGTTTTACCTCCAAACTCATTAAAATGTGGTATGATTTCTGATATTTTCATGGGGAAAACACACTGCTACGCAGGGTCAGATGACTAGTTTCTATCAGAAAGCTGTTACAAAGTAATTTGGCAACAAATAGGTGTTGTGGTGGGTTTGTTTTCCCTCTTTAAACCACACGCTATCTAACGGAAGTTACTTTTATATTTTCTGTTCTTTACTATTCTCAGTTTGTTGGCTTACTGGTTTTGCCCGCTCTGCACGAGGAGCCTGGGAGAACTGCATCTGAGCTGTACAGCTTACTTAAAACTGTAGGGCCTTATCACCTATTCTCAATACTGAAATATTTGTCTATCAGAATTTGGGATTTTTTTACCAAAACAAATAGAAATTGAAAACAGTTTTATCACTTCCCTTTCAATATGGAAAACTGCTAGACACATTCTTTTCCCCCTTTTTTTTCTCTCCATCAACACCTGCTATGTATTTTTTCACAGTGAAGGCAGTACTATTCACATCAGTAATTAGTTTCTCTTGAGAACCTGTGAATCTATCTCTGAACAGAGGACCATTTACCATAAAAAGATAATGATGACAAAAATGGATCCTTTTTTTTTAGGATGGTCTTCTATCTCCTGTGGTGTTTCATACTTTAGAACTAAACTTAAATTCCAAAGTCTGTGACTCAAAGCATCATGGATTTTAAAATACTCTCTGTTTCAATTTACTTTTCTGCATCTGTTTGTTAGTCTACAAATGATTTTCTGCAATGCTGAACCTTCCTCTCTTTCATTAATTGTACATTGTGGCACCTACTCGTCCAGTCAGTATGAGTTGTTCACAAGTTCTGGAAAAAATTACCACTACAGCAGTGACTTTTAAGAGGTTCTTAAGAGAACCAGCTATTTTAGGAGAGAACCAGCTAATTTGAATTGCTGCAATTCTGTTAAACTACTTGGGGTTATGACAATTCATATTAGCAAAGTTCTGTGTGTTTACATTGTGCCTAAGGGACGAATATGTGTTTGATAGTGTTCCCCTACCGTCTTCTGTTAAGCTTTATTGCATTTGCCTGGAAGCAATGTTAATTTTTTTCACCCGTTCAGCTAGTAACAGCAGTAGTCCATCTCTTCTCCATTTTCTGCTGTTTCAGCAGCTTTTTTCTTTCATGGCTTGATCTCAGGAGCTGATGCCACTCATCCGTTCATGCATTCATAAACAACCTCAGAAGGTAACAATGAGTAGTAATAAAAATATTTCTTGTACTTCCTCCTACCATAGATCTTGGAAGCTTTTTTTCTGGAAGACATTCCAAGCTTACAGCAGCAACAAGACATATCTGCAAAGACAGGTATCCTAAGAGTAATGGAACAGATATAGGTTCTTTTCTGGGTTTGGGGGGGGGCGGGGTTGGAAACCAAACACCAAAAAAAAAAAAAAACAACAAAAAAACCCACCCACAAGACTGGAGGGAAACTTCAAGGCTAGACCCAAGGGGAAGAGACTGATGTTATGATTATGAAAGGTAAATTTCATGTCATTATAACTTAACTTTTAATTTCTACAGACTTGATCTCACAGACAATGCAAACAATTCCCCTTTCCTAAACTGTATGTGCATCCCAGATTTGTTCCAACAACTTAAATATCTTTCATTTATGTCTTACATGTAATGTATTTAGTAATACCATGTCACAGTCAAAGAAAAAGATTAAAAAGATTGAAAGATACTTTTTATTTATTTATTTATGTATTATTTTCTTAGATCATCTGATGCACTTGCATAGCCTTTGTGTTCTTTAGCTGGAGAGGAAGACTGGATGAGAGCTAAAAGGTTCTTTGAGACTATCACAACAGTCTGAGAAAGAGCATGCCTCATATAGGAAGGCAGATAATCAAACAGAAAATGCAATTTAGGAGATGCAGATTGCTGTCTTAAATGTCCCTCTGACAGGGATCTTCTGCACTAGTGTGGTACATGTTATTAGAATGTGTATTCTTTGTGAAATGTCATCTTTAAAAAGTCATCTTTCATTACTATCAATCCAAGAATTCTCTGACTACATATGATGCAGGGAACTGTAAATACAAGGTAAAAGGCTGTATCATTCCTAAGATTGTAAAGCTCCTTAGATATTCCGTGGCAACAAACCAAATCAATTTGACATTTTTCCATGGAGAGCTGGGTAAATCTTCTGGGATTAAAAAAAAAAAAGTCTTATTCCTTTGGCTTCCTCCATCCCCTTGGCTCTGCATGGCTGTATACGTGTCTGGCTGGGTTTAGAATGTTTGGTTTAGAATCTCAAGTCAGTCTGCTTTTAGGGGGAAAATGTAACACAGTATTCCCCCAGAGCAGTGGTTCTGAAAAAAGGCTAAGATACTGTATGTCTCTGGGGATTTTGCTATTCTTTTTTTTTTTTAATTAGAATAAAGCTTGAAAAGTATATCAAGTGCATAAGACAGAGCTCATTCATATATGTCAAACTACAGTGTCTCTGACTATTCAAGGCCCAAATCTTCTTCCTGATATGCCCATACAAGTCATATTAACTTCACTGATGTTACAAGGACATAACTGAGACCACAATTTGGCCTGCTGTGTATAGAGGTTACAACAGAAGGCAATTAACTACAATCTTACTGGTACACATTGTCCCACAATGTGTTTTTCATTGGATTTTTAATCAATGAGGGGTTTATGACAGATTTCTGTATAGTATTTTCCAACAATCCTAGGGAGTAAATTATTGGTAATTGCTGTTGATTATTCTTATTTACAGAAGCTACACTTACAGCTTCAGGGGAAAAGGATGGTTGTCAGGATCTTTGTTTTCTAAAGAGTTGCAGTTATTGACTGTGTTGATTAACTCCGTAGTTGCTATTTTTTTCCAAAGACCAGAGAAAACTTCTTAGCAGAACCATGACAGAAATGATCCCTGCATTCTTTTGTCCGGAATGGTGCACTGATATGGTAATCTAAATTTACTGATTACAGTTCAGCAAATAATTGTCATGAAGAAAAATGCTTGAAGTGGCAAGAGTACTGCACGATCAATACTAGACTTACTTCAAAATTGTCTTTTCTATATCTTTATCTGGATCTTATGATTCTCAGCTGTTTAGTAAACACCTAATTTCATTGTAATGAGTTATGGGTTGATACTATGAAATGTTCTGCTTTAATTCTTGTTGAATGTATTGGAAGTGATGCTACTAAAGCAATTTTAACATCACTAGATTCAAAAGATGCTTTAATAAGGGAATCCAGGTAATTGGAATTTTTCACTGGTTTTGCACAGTTCTTGATTATTTAGTCACTATCCTTCATGGATTTTGAGTTTTGGACATTTTTTTGTACTTCTAGAATTCATACATACAAAGATGTATGCAAGTGACCACAAGGATAACTTGTATTACAAAAGCCTTTCACTGCTATTCCTCTCTTTATTCATCAAAGATCTAAGTAAAACACATAACTACAAAACAAGGTTTGAAGTACTTCTTCAGCAGATCCACACATAATATTTTAACCAAAAGTGCGATGTTAGTTGCATTGCATCTGTAGAATTTTAGTTCTTTTACAGGCTTCTTCTCAAGGAATTAAATACAAAAAAACCCTAGCGAATAATGTCTAATTAATACGGTATCTAGAGTGACTTATAAGAGAAATGATCTATCCTTTTCAGCTTTTGTTGAGCACGTGCAATCAGATTTCTGATCTTAGAATAATATTTCAACAGAAACTGAATACTGTTTTAGAAACTGAATGAAAAGCTCAAGAAGTCTGGACAAAAGAGTTTGGGTTTGGTGTTGTTTGGGGGGGAGGCATGGGGTTTTTTGTTGTTTTTTTTTTATGTTAGACTACCTCAGTATAATCAAGTAAGCCACTGGTACTTTTTTTTTTTTTTAGTTGCTTGGTTGCATTCATGTTTTGGAATTAGTACTTGTTAGGGCAGAACCTGTGTCTCCTTGGAAGGCAGACGTTCACTATTTTGGAGACTGTTGCAGTTTAAATAAGTTATAGTGGCTTGGACCTTCCTTAGTAAAGATCATTTAATTGTGGAAGAATAACTGTGTTGTACGAGTTGTATATCCATCTGTCAGATGGGATATGTTAAACTGTGCAAAAAGCAGAGCTCTTCAGGTTTAAGGATGTGATTTCTTCTGTGAGCTGTGTAAGGAAACCTTAAAAACAAACAAAAATGCTAAACCCTGTGCACTTGTAAACTCTGTTTTGTAGAGAGTTTATTTGCTTGTGTAGGTTTGTGGTAATTTTAGCATCCGCTTATGTATCCATCCCTCTGTGTATAAATTACTTGATTTTTGTGATTTTGAAAATTATGTGTCTGACACTTAGGCCTTACTTTGATTCTTCATTGGTGCTGTTTAATGAGTCACAGTGGGCTAAAAAATGAATAAACAGAATTTTAAGATATCTATTTATGCTCATTGCAGTATATAGCAAGTTTGACTATTCATATTTAGAGTACTGAATATGTAACTAGGTTCACTTTGTGTATGCATTAAAACTCCATACGACTTCTTCATACTAGCTAGAGGTAGCTCTAAATGTCATTGTTCCCTGCAGTACTTGCTGTGGCATATGTTAGCTATTTAGCCCAAACTACTCAAGGAAAGTGAGCTGGGAAGAGTGGGTAAAAAACTATAGTTCTCTTGTGTATTAACATACAAATTCAGCTACACCTGAAACGAGCAGATACTCCTTCGGGTGAAAATGTTCTGACCTTTCTTTGTAGAGCAGTTATGTTTTACAAGATACTGAAAACTACTGATTACTTTCACAGTTTTCCTTATGGAACAAACTGGTGAAATTATGGATAATTATAACTAAAAAGATTATAGGACAGAGCATCCAGTGTGCTTACGGCTCAATGACTGTTTTCATAACACTTGACCTGAGAAAAGCTTGTAAAACAGTTTTAGTTACTACAGTTCACATCGTCAGTGATGCAGTAGACAAAAGAATCATTTGTATCTCAGAGCTAAGGAAGTTACCCATTTCATAGCAGTTATACCTTCAATATCATCTCCTGGGGAGAATGAAAATAAAGTACTGAAAACAGTTTTCATTTTCAAATGAAAACTTGTTCTAAATTGTTTTTAGTAACTGTGTATTGATAAAGCTACAAATACATGCAGATACCAAAGAATAGGGAAGACCCAGTAGCACCACATATAGTTAAATATGTGGTGCATGTGGTCTCATTTTCTTAGACACATTTTTTTCTATTTAGGATGCAGTATTTTATACGGGTAGTCTATGTCCTTATGCTCACCTCTTTTTATGGCAGCATCACTAAAAAAATTGTCAACTCTTTTTATTTCCAAAACAGGTGGAGCATACTCTCAGCACATTTGCAGATGACAGCAAGTTGGAGAAGAGCATCTGATACTCTGGAGGGGAACCCTATTATGCAGCAGGACCTTCACAGGTCAGAGAAATGGACTGAAAGGAGCATCTGGAAGGTCAATGAAGGAGAAAAGCAAGTCTGTACCTGGGGTGGAATAACCCTATGCAGAATCAAAAAGGGAGAGTGGGTTAAATGGCTGGAAAGCAGCTTGGCAGAAGAAGGAGGAGCAGGGGGGAAACAATGGAAAAAAAGCCCAACCCAAAGCAAAACAAAAAAAAAGCAGTGGTCTTGGAGGACAAGTTGCACATGAGTCAACAGTGTGGCCCTGCACTGAAAAAGGCCGGTTATGTTCTGTCTATACTAGCAAGAGAGCCACCAAGGTGACTAATGGGGGCTAGAGTATGTGATGTACAAGGAGAGGCTGGGTCAATTTGTTTGGCCTTAAGAGGGGCAGGCTGAGACGACACCTCACTGCTGTCCTCAGCTGCCTAATAGGAGAGTATGGAGAAAATGGAGCCAGACTCCCTTTGGTGGTCCTCAGGGACAGGAAGGGAGGCAACGGGCACAAGCTGCAATGTGGGAAGAGATTTCTTTTTCTTTCATCACATCCTGTGTGTTATTTCTATTTAAGTGGAAAACGATGAGTACAACCCAAAGCAAATGCCCCAAAACCCCTCAGAAACATCTCTGCAATAAATGCTCATAACTACAGGTCCTCTTCCCAGCCTTCCGAGTCAAACAAGGGGCTTGATCTTTACGACTGTAACAAACACGCATTGTAATTGCTCAGTATGTTAAGAACAAAATAAAAAATGAGTTTACATATAACTTACATCATGTGTATGCAATTTATTGCTACATGGTGTTTAGACCGTGGTCCAAAGTCTACTGGAAGTAATGGAAATATTTCCATCAGAGCATTTAGCAAAGTAGGGCCACTTGGAAATACCCAAATTAGCAAATTCTGAACAAGCTGACTCAAATTCTGGAACCAGTTTAACGGTCTCTTAACATAACCTCGGCAGAGCACTGCAGCTGCGTCACTTCTGGTATACAAGATAGCTCCATGAGAGCCAGTTTGGGTATCATTACAAAATGAGGGCTGTGGAGACATAATTTTAGACTCTGTGAAAGAATACTGTGTCATTACAGATCATTTAGACTAGTGGAAATCTGGTTAGTTTCAGCAAATGCATGAATGTAGTGTTAAGGCAGGAAACGGCTTCGCCTACGTAGCACAATCGGAGCATATTTATTTTGTTAATGTTATGTTACCGTAAAATAATAAGGGAAATTAAATCACAATTTAATTGTTCATCATGTTGCAGAACACATTGTATCTCAAGCTGTCATGGAAACTAGTTATCATTTCTTTGATCCTTAAATCATACAAACAAAAATCGTTGAGGAAAGATAGAGGGATCACAATATTTGTATGAGAAAGATTAATGAGCTGTCTAAGCTGATTGCTGTTGCAGTAACTCATATTTCATGATATTGTATGAATGCATAAACGCGATTTTTTTTAAAGTTTAAATGAAAAAAATCCTTTTCTGTTTATTGATACAGATCTAATGTTATGCATAACAAGTCATGAATTTTACTTTCTATTTATAGCAATTTTGCTTAGTGGCAAAATATGCAATGTATCCTAACTGTTTCAGAAGTGTATCTGTTGATGATTTGATTCCATAACATTTTTTCCTAGACACTTGTCATATGATTACATTTTACAGTATAATATGAATGTATTCATGGAGAATTCATTTGGTTCTATTCATAGTACATCCTACACAACATAAAGGATTATACTCTCTCTCTCTCTCGTTACTGCAAAAATATTTATCAGTTATACAGTATTTCCGTGTCTTTATTGATCATTCAGGTCAATTGCCGGAGGTCTGTCAATGTTCATGTGATAATATCAGTGTATGATTTAGCCACACAAAAATCTTTCCTTATGTATGTATACCCAGTTGGAATTTAAAACCTAATTTTTCATGTTCTTGATTGCAGTCATGAAGAAAGAAAAAACAGAATTTCAAAACATATGTTTTATTTTGTTTTTTCTACTACATTATGTTATAAAATAAGAAAAACAATCATAAAAATATTCTGTTTATGTGATCATTTTTATTACAATAATTATAAAGGCTTATTTTCTAATCCTTGCTCATGTATGGACAAATAAAAACATAATTGTAAAAATTCACTTAAAATTGGAATGTGATACCTCCACTTTTTTCCTCACCTTTCTCTGTGTAAACAAATGATCGAACACTTAAATTTTTTCTTCATCATCAGATTCATAAGCAATCCCAGTAACAATTACAGCTCATATTGCTAGTTATGAGTAGGGCTCATGAATTCATCAGAAAAGCAATATGTAACACATATTTTGAAATATGTAAGTATAATGATATAAACATTATTATTTTTAATGTTTGTTTTTATTTTTCTCTGAGGTTGCTCAAAGGAAATGATTACACTTTTTGGTTATTTAGGCTTTTACCACCTACATTTCAAAGATGTTAACTAGTAAGTGTTAAGACTAATACAGATAGGCTGTTCTGCTTGTGGTGTTAAACTAGTTGATTGAGCTAAGCACTTCACCAAGGCCTAGGCAACTTTTATTTCATCCGACGCAGCAAAAAGGGAGATTGAAGATTTGAGAACAAATAATGTTTAAATATATTTTATTTTTGTCTAAAACTTACAATTTGGTTTAATCTCCTTTGCCTAGGGCATTAAGATAACATTGAAAACATAGGTGCTAGCACAGACACAGTACAGGAATGGGAGTCTCTAACAAGTTTTACTACTTTCCTTGTACTGTCCCATATTCCCAGCCCAGTGGTCAAATCTTATCTCCACATACTCTCTCTCACCACAAGTGTACACACACATGCTCATGGCAGCTAATTTTTTTATGGTTTTCAGCTTCCTGAATACCTTCTCCTTCTATGTGGATGCTAGCTCTTTTGTGACAAAACTGAATATGAACTTAAATATTTTTCCTGCAATAGATTTTGACTTTTTCTTTTCTGAGGAGGTATGCATGGACCAGAGGGCAGGCTGGACCATAAGTTGAAGAATCATGGAATTATAGAATAGTTTGGTTGGACGGGGCCTTCAAAGGTCATCTAGTTCAACCCCCCCCCTGCAATGAGCAGGGACACCTTCAGCTAGATCAGGTTGCTCAGAGCCCATCCAACCTGACCTTGAATGTTTCCAGGGATGGGGCTTCTACCACCTCTGAAGAAATTGCTGTTTCTACTGAGATTGTATACAGCTTTAGTTTAAGAGGTATTCTATTCATCTAATTCATATCTAGCTTAAGGTTAAGAAAACCCAAATGTTGTGAATGAAACCTTTGCTGCTTCTGTAGTTCAGTTTAAGAAGAAAAGTCTATAGTGTCCACAAGCTGGAACTGATTTTTCAGATATCAGAAGTGTTTCTCCTGTCCCATCCCTATCTTCTAGGTAAATTCAATCAACAGTTTTTGCCTTAAAATTGTAAGAAAAAATAAAATTATCACCACCTTCTTCACCTGAGTAATATTATCTGCTCTTCAGAATGAAGGCAGGCATTCAGAAGTGAAACTAATAAAGGAAGAATTAAAGATTCTTATGCGAAGATTACAGAAAACCGTAAGCGTCTAGAAGATTCCATGTATTCCTATCACATACAGGTAATATCTTTGCTGCTGTAAATAAATGAAATTGGATTGCTGGCTTGTCTATAAATTAAGAAAGTATGTTGAGATTCAAATACTAACAGTTTGGTGCCTATTAACCTAATTTACTATTGTGGAAGGGTAATTAACAGAAGGGAACGAAGAAATAACTTTTCACACAGAGATCTGTAATGGCGCACACTTTGCTTGAAACATAGAAAACTATATTATTGCTGCTTTTTCTGAAGCCACATCTGCAGTTTCTTCTCCTCTCCCTTCATACATGACAACTGCTGCTGCTATATTCCTGAGACATTTGAGAACAGCCAATCTAGCTCTCCTTCCACCTACTAGCTGTTCTTTTCTTTCTCCCCAACTGCTTCTGCCAAAGTTTGCCCTGTTTCTAAGTCAGAAGAGGGACAGATAAGAATGTCTTCTGTTTCTTTGTTGCCTCATCACGTGTGCTGGTCAAAAGACCTTTAGCTACTTGCATTAAATGAATTTATAGGCAGTTTTCCAGTGTAAGCAACTGACTGGATGCTGCCTAGTCTCTCATTCTACACTGATTAGAACACTCGACGACAATAATACCTGAAAACCAAGACCAGAATATGTATGTGTGTGTGTCTGTGTGTGTGCTTTCTTTAGTTTTGTTTTTTTTTTGTTTTGGTTTGTTTTGTGGGGGGTTGGGTAGGGCTTTTCTGTGGGATTTTTAAGTTTATTGGAAAACATGTTTTCTCTAATTTTGCCTCATTTATAGGAGGAGGGGTACTGAGGGAATGAAGTAAAATCAGAAAGCATGTACTATCACTCAAGAAAATGAAGTCAAATATGGCTAATTAAAGAATAGGAAATTAAATATTCAGCAGAGATGTAATCACACTCTGCTTTCTGAAGCATTGGGCTGATCAAAACACCCCCATACTTTTGGAAGTCAGAAGTCAATTAATGCCATAAGTAAACACAGCTTCAGGTTTCTATGGGTACTTCTACCCAGTCAAGTCAGTCTGCCTCTCGTGTGCTCCTCTCTAATGGGGCAACAGATCTTTAGATGTTTTAGTACCTGCTTGTGTGGGAGTTGTTAAGCCTTACCCCTGAGAGACTGAAGTGGTTTTGAATCAGCATTTGCTTGAATCCTGCTGTGTTGGAACACACTTTGCTTCAGTCTGCCTCTGCAGTACTGTGTAGATACGTTCTACATTATTTTAAGTCATGCTTTCAATTCAGCAAAGTGCAATGGTACTTTAAAGGTAAAACTTGAAGTCTTATACTCTACAGAAAATGTAAAGAAATTAAGGACTGGGCAGAACTTCTCACTCAGATGTGAAAACAAAATCAAGTAAACAATTGAAAATACATTGTGTGAATAAGCAGTTTCCTACTTTACAAAAGAGTCATTTAGAGTCAGAATTTTCTGTTCATATTTTAGATTAATATGAATGTACTATCATATATTGATTGATTAATATAATATTCAGATAATTATTACAAATATCTACTCTTGTAATGAAGTTCAGTGTTCTTTTAATCTACACTACACACTTGTTAAAGTCCAGTCTATTGTTGACACGTCAGTGAATACAATTTAATATGTGAGGATCCTACTTTAGAAAGTGTTGTTCCAAACACAACCTATTGGAGGTCTTAAAGGAAACTATCCTTACATGAAAAAGTGAAATAAAGTAGGTAATATAGCAAAACTTAATCAAGAAATTTGATATATCACTAAGAAGCTATAATCACTAGCCCAAAAAAGCAAATTTCAAAAGGAGAACCATTTGAAAACATAGAATATCATGCTTATTACAACATTTAAATTCTCTGTTAACTCTAACTGACAATGGGTTTTCCACGCCATAGAAATCTTGTCTTGACTAAGAAATATATCAAACATAACACTATCATCTTTTGCTTTGTTCAATGGTGACAAAGCAGGGCTCATCTTTGGGGAACGAGATCATGTTTGAAATGTGATCACGTTTAAAAAATCATAGTACCTACCTCTAGAATATCAAGTGGGCACATGCAGCAGCATCCATGCTTCCCTAGTCCATCCTTCACATACCACATGCATCCCTAGTTATTACAGAAACTCATCCACTTGTTTGTGTTGACTAGTAGCTCAAACCCCCAAACCAGTAGCATGATAGAACTGGGCCCTCATGCCCTCTGACGCTTTGTTGTTGCCGATGTTTCTTTCCAAGGCTTAGCTTCCTGTGTCTTGAACCACTTCATCTACTTGTAAAGTGAAATTAGGGAACTGTAAGTGCTTTTATTTATTAACAAAATTCTTATCATTTTTTTGAAGTTTCTTTATACTGCCAGCAATATGGACGCTTTGGTCTCCCTGAAGAGTTTTCTACTGTGCTCCTCACAGTTATACCTGAGAGCCTTTAGGTGCAGTCAGTGCAGATCATGAATTATCACACCTTAACTGAATGTCAAGAAAAAAGGCAAACATTTGGAAGAGTCTTCAGCATAGTTCTCTAAGAAAACAGAAATATGCAACAACTCTGGAACCTTTCTTTGTCTTCCCTAGCCATTCCTCTTGATAGATGAACTCCGGCTGATTTCAGTCAAATTTGACAGAGGGTCTGAAGTCTCAAAAGTATGAAGTTCCAAAGATGTTTGTGTGAAACAATGTCTAACTAAATGAAAATAAATCTTATCAATTCCCTCGATAAGCAGAGAAAATGAGGCTATTACTACTCTCCATTTTGCTTGACATTGTGCAGCTAACAAGTTGGTATGCACATAGCCCTGGATTATCCACCGAACAGTCAGCCTCTTGCCTGTCTAGAAGTCATACAGGTTATATAGCTAGAGTATGAAGGGGAACTGGAAGTAGGATGGTAGCGTAAAGCGTATGAGACAAAGCTCAGGTAATTCAACAAGGACTAGAGAGGCTGGAAAATTAATTGTTGTGGCAGAGCAACTGGGGAATAAGAACGTTTAGGGTAATATAGTGAGACACCAACATAGTGTACTACACTTTTTCATAGCTGACATGTAGTCTGATTTTTTTTAACATTAATTAATCTGTGTGTATGATGAGATTATACTATTACTGTTCTCAGTCAGAGCTGCTGGATGGCTAGTCATTTCTTGGTAATGATTCACTAAATGGTTAACTGGTGGTGGCTCAATTAAAAAGACTATCAGAAAAGGACAGAAGGTTCTGTGGAGATCTAGCCGGGTACATGCATGTAGCAGAAAAACCAGACTCTGTCTGTCTCTTTAAAATGCTGAAGATGTGAACTAAGTGGAATCAGCCTTCTTGCACTGAAACCAAAGGTACCGTGCTGCTAGTAAAAAAATGAAATACAGTCATTTTCTGCATTCTTCAAAATTGAGATTGAACAATTATCCTAGTTGAGAACACTAGGATAAATAGCAAACCACCCACTGGCACTACTTGATAATGGGTCACTCTGCAAAAAAAAAGGTGCGTTTCCCTTTGTCTTGCATGGTGAAGGCAGAGGAGAGGCTATAAACGGGGCAGGAGGGGTGAATTGCTCTGCTTCTTGAGGCAATCCATCTGGATGTCTGCTAGGAAGTGGCTGGGAAGATGCTGATGACATCAAGCCTGGAACAGGCACTGACACAGTGATATGAGGATGCCTGATCACTCTGCCCTGGGCATCCTCCCGCTAGCCAGGGAAAGCACCCCACTTCCTCTTCCTCCTTCTCCTGCTTATACAAATCGGTTCAACACATGTGGCATGGTCAGAATAATAAGTTTGATTTCTTTTCCTGCTTCAGCTACAATGATCAAGGACAGGGCTGAGCAGCAGGTATCTCCAGACAGCCCCAATTATGTTATCTCTGTATTTTATTATCCCCTGTCCTATTTCCTCACGCTCCTTTTCATTGCCCTCACACCTCTCTTTCTCTGGTCCAGATTATCTCCCACATAAACGACCTGCCCGTAATTATGTTTTCCCAGATCGGCTACATCCATACCAAAATATATTTATCTAGGCAATCTTGGCTTTGTATGTTATTACTGACGATGATTGTTAATACTGATAATAACTCGTTACTGCCAGTTATCACAGTTCTGCTCCTCCGCAGCCCCCAGCTATCTGTAAAGCCATTTCTCAAGTAACTCCCCCTTACCCACCTATGACATCCAGCTTTTTTCATCATGACACTATTAATAACCTCTGTCAGCATGGTTGTGTGCCATGTCCCCTAGCAGTTTCTCATGGCTCTTTACATTCTGCTCCACAGCATGACCTCAAGCCAGGGGTAAGTCGGCGACCTAGTCATCTCCCTGTAGACTTAACAATGTCATTTAAGACTTTTAAACTTCTTTTGGGAGGCCTTTTGTGCCCTTCAGGATTTTTCTTTGTCTTTGTACAGTCAACGACGGCGATCTGCAAGAGGCAGGTAAGATATTTTACTCCAAGGCCCATGAAGTTTTAGAGCCATGAAATTTCCAATGTTCTTCTATTCTACACCAAGAAAAGATATTTTTTTGAAATACAACACACAGAGGTTAACTCCAGAATATTGAATAGTTCAGGACATTCACTTGAAATACGCTGATACGTATCCAACTCTTCCTTAGTTAATTGTTTAGCTAATGACGAATACTTCCAATAGGAAGACTCATATATGAGCAATATGAGGTTTAAATCCTGAGCCCAAAATGGCCTAAAAATTATCTAAAAATGGGGTCTAATATTTGCTGCATGGCAAACAGGACTTTTTTGGCTCCCCTATTTTGACCAGAAATACTATCACAGAAGTCAGAAACAGTTTTTCTTCCAAGATGCATGAAAAGTTTCTGGGTTTATAAACAAATAAAAAAATCTGCTAGAAAAAAAGGCAATTTTTGCAAATTCCTGGCTATCTCTGCTCACCTATAACCATATGTGAAAGTATCTATTTGTATTTAGTTTATATTTACCTTGAGGAATATAGCTGCAAAATTATGGAAGCAAAAATAATTGAAAGAAAAATGTTACTTTTTTGTGGCCTTTGCAATTATGTAGTTTTTAATGAGGAATTGTAATCATATGTTTTTAATATGGAATCTTGAATATGAATCCACAAGACAATAATGTTAACTGTAATTAAAATCTGGGCAGAAATTATGGTTCTTTATTCTCACTTTAGACTTACTTTACTTCTTATTTGTTATGCTGTCTGTCACAGACGTGGTCACAGAAGGGCATGAATTAGAACGCCTTTATGTTGATATGAACTTCAACAAGTAAACTTTTAAAGTATCTGGGGTGCGTAAGTTTGTGTGGTGCGTTCAGTCTCTAACATTCTTTAACTTGTAGGTGAATTTTTGCTGTAATAAGTGTGTGCCCCTAAAACTGCAGCAAATGCAGTAGCAAAATGTTACTGTCATTGTAGACATTTTTAGAACAAGAGGGCTAAAATAAACAAGGCAGAAATACCTCATATCATATGAATTCCAAGTACATCTTCCTTGGCATAAAATCTTCTAAAACACTACAGCTATTCAGCTAAAATCTGTTGTTGTTGTCCTAAATATATTCCTTTGTTAAAATTATACTTCTAACCCTTTTGGGTACTGACAGCCTATTATTTTTCATATGTGCCATCTTTATCCAGAAAACTGAAAGAACAACTAATTATATCCTTTGCAAATGAGTGTAGCAGAATAGCTTTTGTTCACCAAAATTCTTAAGTCTATTCATCATGAATGCAGAATTCACTAGAATTTTTTTATTGTTGTTTTTAATGTACAGCCACTTTAGTGGCATGTGAAGTTTGGCATTTGAAGCTAATTGTATACTTTGCTTTGGAGGCTGCAAATTCAGCCAATCTGCCTAGCTACATTGCATTTGTACTTAGGCCTTAATTGATCATTTTGCAGAGGCTTTTTGTGTGTTGTTTTTGGGTGATTGACATTGGCACTATTATTTTTAAAGGTTGCCCGCACAGTTTTAGTAAAGGCTATGGTGGTAAGCAATTAAAATGAAGGTCAGTAAAATAAATCTGTTAACAAAAGCATAATGTTTGGGGGGGAATGTGCTAACAAAAAAATTTACAATGATTTTACAAAACTGACTGCATGTAAAAGTTTCTCTGACTCATTTGTCTGTGTTACTAAGAAATCAAATGTAAATTACTTAAGCAGAAAGGCAGACATCTGAGCTGAAAGTGGAATAAAGGCATGAGTGGTATGAAAAAATAAACGGAAAAACATAGCTGAAATAGTCCCAAATCATATACAGTCATATATTTTCAATAGAAATAATCATTGCAAATATTGAACTGGTCTGTCTGTTTATCAATGTATGTATTTTAAATTGGCAGGTGTCAGTAAAGTTCTTTTGAAAAATTTAATTTTCAACATCTTTATTAATGATCTGGATGATGGAGCGTAGTGTACTCTCAGCATTTTTGTTGATGCCACAAGACCGGGAGGAACGGTAGACAGGCCAGAGGGTCGTGCCGCTGTTCAGGGGGACCTCAACAGGCTGGAGAAAAGGGCCAACCAGAACCTCACGAAGCTCAACAAGGGGAAGTGCAAAGTCCTACACATGTACCCATGCATCTCATGCTGCATGAATAACTCCATATACTAGTACATGTAGGGGGCTACTGGCTGGTTCCTGATGGACAACAAGTGGTACAGTCTCCGTCCTTAGAGATATTAAAAAAAACCCATCTAGACACGATCCTGGGCAACTGGCTCTAGGTGGCCCTGCTTGAGCAGGACAATATGGCCTCCAGAGGTACCTTCTAGCCTCAACCATCCTGTAACTCTGTGATTCTCAGACAGATATCATGCAGTCTATCTGCTGTTCCTTGTATGCTGTCCTAAGAGCTTCAGATTTCTTCATTCTCCCTATAGCATTCAGAAGAAATGAGTGTAGTTTTCTGGTCATCTTTACATAATCAATGTGAATCTAAAATTAGTTTTGACTTCAATGAGCAACTTCAGGTAGCTCTTCTCTTTTTGTCAGCAAGAAATTGCCACTGTTGAACATATATCTGTGCACTTATTTGGGACACTGCCAAAAAAGATGGTCTCATGGAGCATGATTTGTGAACAAATACATGATTAGGTGGTACAGACTTTCCACCTTACTTAAGCCAGAAAAAGAGGTCTCTTATAATTTGTAATATTATTCTACAACTGTAAAATATAATGTATAATTACTGTTTCCTTTTTCATTTTGAATGTTATTTTTTTCTGTTTAAAAAGTGATTTTCATTGGCTTTCATATCATTAATCTGCACAAAACTTTGCACTGAGAAAATTGCAAATCTGTGACTTTATTATAGGTCTTGGAAGATACCGTACGCTGACATTTTGACAGGTTGCTTGCATACAAATGACTGAAATATTACTAGCATTCTTTGTAGGTTTATGTGCTCCTTGCTTTATTTATTTTCTTCCAGTAGTACTGATGTTCAATACGCACTGAACTGCTTGATAAGAAAACCTGTGAAAAGGGGGTACATGAAGTCGTTTGTCCTGTGCTGTTATTTCAAGTTCTGTAAATCAAGCTGTTTATCATCCCTGAAGGCATCGGGTCAAAATATGTCAAAATCTGTGCTGAAACCGAGGTCAATGGTGTGCTGATATTGAGCTTTTAAGTAGAAGATAGAGAAAACTCTCTTTTTGGAAAATTAATTAATTTGGAAAATTTAAATATTGCCGATGGAAGTAAAACTGCCTTGTGATTAGTATACTCAGGGTAAACCTGCTGCAGAGATTTGTATACCCCTTTCTAAAATGTCTGAAAGATCTACTAATCTTAATTATCAGGGCCAAGATACTGGAACAGACACAGTAGGTCTCAGCCTGTTGGCAAAATCCAAAGTTTTTAAGGTGTGTTAGCTGTACTGTGCTACTCCAGTTGGTGAGAAAGAGAACCCATGGTGCCACACTTTTTAAGTGGAAGATCTGTTTATCTGCTCAACTGATGGTTTAATGAAAGAAAAGACAAGCTATTGGTAAAATCAAAACAACTTCCAAGAAAGTCCTTTCAATTTATTGTCTTTATCATACACATATTTTAGTAAGCGTATTATCTCCTTTGCATATCTCTTGTAGGTCTTAATTCATCTGACCTATTTTAGATGAACCATATCCAAATATGCTTTGCCTTTCCATGGAGCAAAACAGCACTTGGACTTGTGCAAAGCATTTGACACTATCTCACACAAGATTCTTGTCTCTAAATTGGAAAGACATGGATTTGACGGATGGACCACTCAGTGGATAGGAAATTGGCTGGATGATCACACTCAAAGAGTTGTGGTCAACAGTTTGATGTCCAAGTGGAGACCAGTGACAAATGGTGTTCCTCAGGGGTTGGTATTGGGACCGGCATTGTTTAACATCTTTGTTGGCGACATAGGCAGTGGGACTGAGCACACCGTCAGCAAGTTTGCCGACAACACCAAGCTATGTGGTGCGGTTGACACACCGGATGGAAGGGATGCCATCTACAAGGACCTTGACAGGCTTGAGAGGTGGGCCCGTGTGAAACTCATGAAGTTCAACAAGGCCAAATGCAAGGTTCTGCACGTGGGTCAGGGCAATCCAAAGCACAAATACAGGCTGGATGATGAGTGGATTGAAAGCAGCCCTGCAGAGAAGGGCTTGGGGGTGTTGGTTGACGAGAAGGCCAACATGACCCAGTAATGCACGTTTGCAGCCCAGAAAGCCAACCATACCATGGGCTGCATCAAAAGAAGTACAACCAGCAGGTCAAGGAAGGTGATTCTCCCCCTTTACTCCACTCTCATTAGACCCCACCTGGAGTACTGCATCCAGCTCTGGGGCCCCAAACAAAAGAAAGACATGGACCTGTCGGAGCAAGTCCAGAGGAGGGCCACGAAGATGATCAGAGGGCTGGAGACCTCTCCTATGATGACAGGCTGAGAGAGTTGGGGTTGTTCAGCCTGGAGAAGAGAAGGCTCCGGGAAGACCTTATAGCAGCCTTCCCGTACCTAAAGGAGGCCTACAGGAAAGCCAGAGAGGAACTTTCTACAAGGGCATGTAGAGATAGGACAAGGGGCAACGGCTTTAAACTGAAAAAGGGTAGATCTAGATTAGATGTAAGGAAGAAGTTCTTCCCTGTGAGGGCGGTGAGGCACTGGGGCAGGCTGCCCAGAGAGGCTGTGGGTGCCCCATCCCTGGCAGTGTCCCAGGCCAGGCTGGATGGGGCTTGGAGCAACCTGGTCTCGTGGAAGGTGTCCCTGCCCACGGCAGAGGGGTTGGAACGAGATGATCTTTAAGGTCCCTTCCAACCCAAACCATTCCGTGATTCTATGATTCTATGAATGACTAACATACAGAGATTTAAACTGTGGCTTTACTGCTTCATTAGATGTGTTTCACACTGGTCTTCTAATGCCTATACAGACTCATGTTTTAATCCACAACTGAAGTCAGTCTAGGAAGTAAATCAATTCTTGTCAAGGTTCAGTTACCATAAGTAGCAGAGAATACATACAGAGGATACACCGAGGCTTTTTAAATTTTTTTAATATTGCAGGATGCAGCCTTTTAACAAGGTTTAAAATTCTTAAAGACCACACAGGGTATAAGTGTTAAAATAAAATTAAAAAACCAAACAACCCCAAACCAGTATCTATAAAGAAAAAAGGATAGGGCATCCAATTTAATTGCCATTATTGCTCCAAAAATAGACAAAGTAGATGTAGTTTTGTTACTATATTTTTTAATAATAATACATTTTAAAAGAATAACACCCTTGCATCTTTGGGACTAGGTATCGCTATTGATAATACACTCATACACTCTAATGAGCTCTGAAGGACAGAGTGCTAATTAAACCAGGTCTTTTTATCAGCTGGAGAGATGACAATTGTTTAGAAAGAAACTGAAAGTGGTGAGAAGATAGTGGCGACTGGTGTACTAAGAAAAATTATAAGAAAACATTTGCAGTTGTAGGCAACTAAAGTATAATTTATTCTAATCACATTTACCAGAAAGAGTAGCTCAGCTGAGGTTTGCCTGCAACAAAGTTCCATGAGTTGGTTCAAAAATAGGTGGTAGTGTGAAATTCATCACATTCTGATGTTGGAAGTAACTCAGCTTAAGGGGCTGTGCACAAGAAGCAAATAAAATTTAAGATACAGTGAAGTTATGCTAGGTTTAAACATTTATTATGCCCTGCCATCCCACTAAATTTTCACTGAAGGCAAATACAGAAAATATTTCTGACATGCTACATGGGTGAAAGAGGAGGGAATTTATTAAACAAAGGAGGCAGAGTACAAGGAAGATAGCAAAGATATGGTTAAAGAAGCAAAACCAGACTTGCCAAGTCTCTTTCAAATGCATGTTGTGACATATGAGTTTCTGGTAGGACTTCTATGATCATATGACTAATCTGGAAGGCATTAACAACTTGACACTATCCTTCTGCTAAATGTTCCACTTAGCATTTGCTCTTCTATGACCTCTTTTCCCCAATTTGAATATGACATAAAATCTAAATACTGTTGGAGAATTTGAACAAAATAGTTGACATAGAAGTGAAACTGCGGATTCGGGAATAGGTAAAATTATTTCTTTAATTCTGCACGCAGTTAACACTTGTGGATGACAGAAAGCCAATCAGAATATTTTAATTAATTTGAAAATTCTTGTATATTTTAACATTAGTTTTAATATCAATTAAACAGACATTTTAATTTAATCTTCCACCCACCCACCCATGAAAATACATATGGTTTTCAATTTATGTCTTCAGAAAACTAATAAATTTTGGTAGAAAAGAAATTTTAAGAAAAAAAATCAGTTTCAGTTTTCACTTTGTTGTTAGCATCATAACAATAGTAATAGAAGTAGTAGTAGTAGTAGAAGTAGTAATAATAATAATAATAAATTGTTTTATCTCAGATGGCCAATTTATATTCCACTACTTCAACAGTCTCTGTGCCAAGTGTACTTCAGTTGAACAGTGGACAAATGGCTTCTCTTTTTAATGAGCAGAAACTCTTCAAAGGGGATTGCGATTATCAATCAAGGCAGGACCATGGTGACTACGCTCCCCACCTCCAGTTTTGTGCAGGATGTAGATCTGCCTTCTGTGGATCCTCTGAATAACATAGGAAATGTATCACAGAAGAGAAAGTCAAACTTCAATATCCGAATGTTTTCACAACACAGGAATATCATTCCTCCCCATTACTCCAAATCAGGACATAAGAGTAGAAAAAAACCCAGAATGCTCAATATTATGAATTGTTAACACAACTGTGGCATTAAATTACAGTTTCAAACATACAGGGAATCACTGTGAAGGGGGGAAATTAGAAGGGAAATCCTAACATGTTCATTAAAACCATCAGTTTTCTTCTATTTTAAAATTTTTCTCCTGTATATAAATGGGAGCTATATTTGACTATAAATAAGCACAAATCACCACCACTGAGCATCTAGAGCTGTGTCTTCCTAGAGGTTGAAGGATCACTAGTAAATCAGCTGCAATACCTACATAAATATCTAGACAATGAATGTGGAAACATGAACAATGTTTAAATTCATGTTAGCACACCCTTAGAAAACAGAGTGGACTGTTTGGACAGCATGTGCCCAACCCAGATATATTCTTGAACTCCTGACAAGCCTGCTGTCAAAGTACACAGGTCTGGAAACACGTTTTGCTACTGGACACTTGTAAGGTTCTCCTTTAAGAGGTAAGCACACATGGCCTGTTTTCGCAAAGACATGTTTCAATTTGACTTTTTTTTTTACTGTTGCATTTGTTTCCACAAAGAAATTAAGGAAAAGAAGAATATACCAAAATTACAAAGGAAATCTTCAGAGAGAAGTATATATATATACACATAGGTATTTTAAGTGAAATGAAGTCCACTGTTAAAATATCAAAGAAACTGATAGAAGTCTTTTTTTGGTATGTGTCTGATTGAAACAAATATCTACTTTTTCCCAAAACACTCTTTAACTTTCTATGTACATTTATTATGTACGATAATAAGTGCATGCTTGTACTCTCCCTCTCCTTCTTCTCCACTTCCTTCCCCTCTTTCTCTCCCTCTTCTCTCTATTTATGTTCATGCATATTCCTGCCTGTAAGAAAAAAATATCTGGAAATAGTACTTTGGGCTCTTTTAAGACTATACTAATTCTTGTCTAAGAAATGTACAGTTCTATTTAAACTAAAAAACCTTACCTCTTTTTTTATATTTGTTGTGTTTGAAGTAGGTTTCAAAATCAGCAAAAGTAGTCCTTTATTTACATCCCTCAATGATTATTGTGAAAAAATACGTTAGGGATTGAATTGCTTATTAATCAAAAAAATTCCTGTTGTTTTTTTTTTAAATGTTTTTACTTTTGAAATACATTTAGTTTCTGTTGAATGAAGAAGGATTTTTTTTTTAATGCTTATATGTCTGATGGAAAAGAACATATCTGTAAGAGAGCAGAAACTGTGTCAGGTGGTTAGTCTGCTGAAAGGTAAAGCGTGATGAACAGTGCCTTGGAGAGTACAGTGGCAGTGTTGGTATGGGCAGCAATGGGTATTACTTGTTAAGGAAAGACAACCATAAGGATAGGGAATAAAAAAAAGAATGGGTTCCTGATTCTTTCTGTCAAGAGGAAGAGAGCTGATCTCCTTTTCAAGAGGAGATTAGGGCCTCTCTACCCTTTTTTCCTTTTCCTGCTCCTTGCAGTGTCAGCTCTTTCAGTGTTCCAAGCACCTGCACTGTTTTCTTTTCACCACAGGAGGACTGCTGTCACGAGAGGACTTTCTTGATACTTTTTCAGTGTCATTCCATCTGATGACTAACAAGAGGAGGACCTTAGTTTTACTCAGAAGCTGGAGAAATCAGGACCTGACTTTTCTTCCTTTCCATACAGGTTTTTTTTCAGCTGAGTCTTCTCGCCTTCACAGTGATGTTGTTGAAATGCTGAATAAGAGGTGCTTCACACAGCAGCCCAAATCCAGATGGTATTGAATTTTGTCATGGAAACATTTTTGAAATAGCTGTCTATAAATTGTATGTCTTGATAAATTTTGGGTTAACATGGGAGAAACACAAGACTTATAACTGAGGCAATTCAACAGACTACTAGCATTGTACAATTTTTGAAATATTTCTTACTACCAAACTAAGTTTATCTGGGCTCTCTATCTAGCTTGTGAAAGGGAAGATGCTTTCATGACAGTTGATTGAGGACATCTGTATTTATCTCTTGCCTGAACTTGCCTTCTACAAGCAACTCTTTGTTGACAAGAACTGATGTAACTTTGACACCTAACATAGATGGTATGAATGTTCTGCAAAATGTCAAGCAAATCCTTAATTTTGGGACTGCTGGACTTCAATTTGGTCATGTTCAGTCACGGGTCTGTTCTTAACTCTATATGTATCTTCACTGGGTAAAAAATATATGTACTCCTCACTGGGTAAAAAACTTACAAACACTCTTTGCTGGGTAAAAAGCTGCCTGGATGGCCAGGCCCAAAGAGTGGTGGTGAATGGAGTTAAATCCAGTTGGTGGCTGGTCACAAATGGTGTTCTCCAGGGCTCAGTACTGGGGCCAGTTCTGTTTAACATCTTTATCTGTGATCGGGTCGAGGGGATTGAGTGCACCCTCAGTAAGTCTGTAGGCAACACCAAGCCGGGCGGGAGTGTTGACCTGCCTGAGGGCAGGAAGGCTCTGCAGAGGGACCGGGACAGGC